>VXBL01001527.1:430859-516369 GCA_013400195.1 Aramus guarauna | reverse complement strand
TACAGTGTTTTATAAGTACTGTTGTTGTAAACTGTGCTTATCCCAATCCACGAGTTTTACCTTTTTCTTCTGATTCTTCTCCCCTTCCCACTGTGGGGGCGGGGAGAAGGAGGAGAGTGAGCGAGCAACCATGTGGTGCTTAGCTACCGGCTGGGGCTAAACCACAACACAAGGGACCAACTCCTGGACACTGGCAGAAAGGGATGTATCCTTAGCATGACGAGTAGTGGTCCCAGCCAACAAACAGCATAGCTTGTTGCGTGCACTGTAAGCATTGCAGCCAAAGAACCATCCAGAAGAAGAGACCTGAATGCCAGCAATGAGGTTGGTGTGCAGGAAGCACACAGAAACCTGGGATGGATCAATAACGGCCAATTCAGAAGCAGACAAGGTATCACTCAATTCAAGTTTCACCTCAAGCCATAAGCACAACACTCTAGCCAGTAGCTGAAGAGAGAAAGGACTGCTCAGGGATGTAAAGTTTAGCTCCTGAGCCAGAGCGGGATGATGAACATGAAGGCTACTAGGAGGTGGCTGAACTCACTCCTCTGAGTGTGTGCTTTACAGCTAAGTGCAGCTCAGACCATCAAAAGCAAGTAAACAAGGTGGGGTCATTTACCTCCTTTTGGTTTGTTGGGCGTTTTTTTGACAGTTCAGGTCTTTTATTAATTCCCTATTATTTCAGCCTGTCCTACATCCATATACGAGGTTGAAGTTCAAACTTGGAAGCCTGGGCAACACAGTCTGAACCCCAGTGCAGCAGTGGAATATGTCTGCAGCACATATGCTACTGTCAGATTGATGATTAGTTTCCAGCATCAAAAGTATGAGAGTTTTGGAGCCAAACTCAACACCAGAGCAAGCACATCTATTTCAACCAATAAAATACTCAATGAGACGCCAGCATTGTGTTTTGCATGTGACTTACTAGTTTTTCTCTAAATGGGAGGAGAGCAATGCTTTCTGGACAGCATTTGCATGGTTAATTGGAACCAATAAAACCCTTCAATCCAGTCTAAAAAAAACTCGGCTGAATTTCAGCGTAACGTTTTAGTTTTTATTGGTTTGCATCTCTTTTTTTTTTTTTTCCCCCCATCAGTGCTGCTTCCTCTGTGCTTCCTGCCAAATTTGAACTGATGCCTGTTTTCCTCTTCTGCGATGAATTAACAACAGCATCACTGTAGATTGTTCCACATAGACTCTGTTTGCAAACAACCTGGTTAAGAAACACCTGTTAGTTTACTTTTCTACTCTTCATGAAACCTAGAAATGTTTGTGCGTACAGCATATGGCTGAATTCATCAAACAGGAATTTTAGAAGGTAGCTCTGACCGGCTCAGATTAGCAAGGAAGATCCACAGAAACTACAGCAGAATGGTTTCCACTACATTTTGCTATGATGTTGACACTTTGCTTTACATCAACATTCACAAAAATGCTTTTGGGATGCGGGTGCCAAGAACTTACTGTTTTTAGACAGGAAATTTTGCTTCTGTTTACTTCACATGTACCACAACTTACACAGCAAGATTTTTTAAGGGATGCAGTTGTGCTGGCAAATGAATTTGTCTAGCAGCAAGAAGTACAAAATAAGGAAATAGAAATTATCATGTATTATGAATCCAGATATTACGATAGGAGTAGGCTCTTTCCAGAAAGTACTACAAAGAATTAAAGGAAGAATGAGAAATTAAAAGAAAGAATGAGAAGACATTTTTTTTAAGAAAAAGAAAAATAGTAACACTGTATTAGTATTAGTGGAAAGAGTGATAAAAATAATGCACCTCAGTTACAGTTGCATGTATTTCTCTGTCTAATTATTTTTAATTCTGTTAAACACGCTACGCTATATTTGGGTCTCGTATTTTTATTTTCAGGTTCCTACCTGCACGAAGAAACAAGATCTCATTTGCTGAACTTAATTAGAAACACAAACTCCTGAAAGCTAATGCAATGCTGACATTTCCTTGGGATATCATATGACTAAAAAAAATACCACTGGAATTTATGCAACAGTGCAACATAAGAGCAAATTACCAGCACCAGAAGACAGGTACCTATTCTTAATAAGGTTCATAGTGAGTTCCCAGGGAACACGTTGCCAAGAGAAACTTCCTAGGAAAATAATCATAGAAAAAAAATACCTTGTTTTCAAAGGAACAAGCTTTTTTAAACAGCACGTTACAGTTCTGTTCATCCTGGCGCAATAACCGTGCAACCAGGTGACCTTTGCAGAGCTATTTTTTCCATTGCTAAATCATACAAATGACACAAAGTTAAGAACCATACACAAGCTGAAAACTGGATGCCACAGTAAACAGATTTTTATTCAGTAGTGTCAAAACATGAGCCAAGATACAAACTGAAGTTCAGCCCTCCAACTTTGTCTTGACTACTTCCTACTATTATATGTGAGACTCTTTCACACAGCCTCTGAAGTAAGTGTCTGAGCTCCTGTGGGGATTGTTCAAGGAACTGAAGTAATGCTATAAACTCTCCTAAACTCTGTCAAACAAAAGATAAGGCAGAAACCTTTTCTTTTCTCACAGAGTGACATTATTCAGGGACAGGAAACAAAAACTAGAAATTTTTTTGAGGGCAAAAGATAGTCAACATACAGTGGTTAGCATTATAGAGCAAAGCTTATCTATGGTGATGCTGGAAATGTTTTGTTTCTATAGAATTAAATATATAATAAGGCATAGTTGTACAAAATTGCACAACAAAAATTACTTGTGTCCACTATGAATGTCATACAAAATGAAAGAAACCAACAGCAGCTCACTGAAAAAATTGCTGGTTTTGCAAAAATCACTTACACATTAATTATAGCCATTGTACTCAAATAATCCATCTTTGTAAGGCTTGTACAGCTTCAGAGGGTCTTTTCATTAATAACTCTGCCAAAATACTTTTCCAGCCTTGCACAATTAAATACATTAAATGATGCTTCTGGAAAGCTGACAGTCTTAAAACAAAGATGTTCAGTATCAGTTTCTCACATGAGAAAATTTCTTCTGGCAACATGGCTCTTTCAGCAAAGCCTGTTATTCCTACCTAGGTTTAATGTGTTCTTTGGATGTTTTGTGAACTTGCTGTTTGGTGAGAGCATTAGCTTTCTAGATTAATGAATAGTGAACAGGAACGAGAAAGCATTTCATCAAATTTAGTACTCATTGTAAGTCTGAATACCAAACCGTCGGGTCCTATGTTTTATTTCATTAAAGTAATGTATCATTTCTGCTGTGATAACAGAAGCAGTCGGCACTTCTGGAGATCAAAGCAAATTACAAACAAGCCTGCCAAGCTGAACATATGTAATTCTATATGTAATGCTGCATACAATCCACTTCCTGACTTAGACTTGCAACTAGACAAAGATCATCTTTGTGTATGTATATGGTCTGTGCTTAGTACGGTCATGTGCAGATCCTCAAGTCCTTACTTTAACACTACAACACTATAACCAATACATTTTGATTACATGATTGGTGTTCTGGTGTACAAAAGGTCTGCAAATAATCCATTGCCTCTTAAACCACGTGAGGAAGTCACTGGTAAAAATTTCAGAGTAACTGCAGATTCATCTAGCTTTAAACACCAGGAAAAGTTTGAAGAATTCAATCTGTCAACACTAGACCAGTTATACATAATACTTCACAGCAGTGTTATGAGAAATCACTCAAACACGAAATATAGGCAAAATTTTTACACCTGATAATACTCCCAGATTAACATCTCAGCATGTCTCCAATACAGGCTTCAAGTTTACTGTTACTTTCCTTCAGTAAAGCACACTTCTTGATTTGTCCTTACAATAACAAAGGAGAAAAATAGGGTATCATCTGGAGACTTAGACTCAAGTAGACATTTTGTAGAACTGCATAATATATGACTGTTTGTGTCTCTGGAGGTTAAAGATGAAACAAAAGGCACTTTGAGTACTTCACAATTACTCGTAAGTTTTAGCTCCAACTCTGTAAAAAGGAAAACCTACCTATTGTCTCTACTAGCAAACTAAATACTCTATCAGCTATTGGGAAGAAATTCATTAATTAGCTCTGTTAGAATGACTAAGTTACACTTTTTAGGCAGAAGCAGTATCTAGGAGTTCAAAAGCACGTATCTCACAGAAGGCAGAAAAGGTACTGAAGCTTCACAGTATTTCTACATGTACTGGAGGAAATCACACTCACTGGGGTGAAATAACTGGAAAGAAGTCAACTATATACTATGTCAAGCCAACCAAAGCTAAGATAATAAAGAAAAATCAGCAATAAATAAAGGAATGTCCTTCATATGTGGGCAACTAACTCAGAGGTGTAACTGCTTCTGGACTATAGTGTCAATGTTTTAAATGTTTTTCAGAGACATGGACATGGTACAGGTAAAAGAATAGAAAAATATACATTCTGCGCTCAAACGTACACCTAATGTCTCTACTTTAAAGTAATACATCATAAATATGTGTAACAGACTAGAATACTTCATCACTTAAATTCACGTGCAATCCTTAAAACAGCCACTTAATCACCACTGTAAGTAAAAATGGCAACAAAAGTCACCAGGTATGGAACTAGACACCTTTGAAAGCAAGGGGACGTTTGGATGGCTTGCTTTGTTTGGAGCAATCTGTTCACAGAACAGTAGATAAAAACATCCATTGGTAATGTTCAAGAAGCCGGAAGCACCAGTGAACTTTTAAAATAAACTAATTATTTATTAGGAAAAATATTTAGAAAAGATATTACTAAAGGTAAGTAGAGGACACAGGTATAGAGGAAAAAAAGTCACGTTCGGCCATATCATTAATAGCCTGAAAACTGCTTTTTTGGTACTGCTTTGAAGATATACATCTTGCAAGAAAGAGTTATCTCAAGGAATGAGAAAAATACACACACATAATGGCTTTTTCTATGTCCCTCCTACTACAACCACCTTACCTTTGGGATTTTACATATGAATAAGAAAAAACCCAATGTAATTCAATATCATCCTCTTAAAACAGTCATAACAAAAATTGAGTCTTTCCTGAAAGGAAGCCAAGGAAAAGAAAACTGCACTACTGGTATCTTTTGCAGCTGTTTATATAAAATATTCCTTTCAAATGGGACTGCATAGGAATAAAACTAGATGGGTTTTAGAGGCTATAGAAATGCACACAAGGAAACTTTAGAGAAAGGGTGGTGGGGATCACAAACTAAATGCTAAAACTAGGCAGTCTTCATGCAGAAATATGCCTGTCAATCTACAGGTTGAAGGACCCAGCCTCAAAGGCTACGTAATTACATTATAGAACAAATTTAATAATGAAAGCAACGTGGTTTCTAATGCACCAAAATTTTTTAATGTGGTTTATATGAAGGAACATTAACCTCAGCCATCAACAAGTAATACATTCTGAATCTTGCACAACTAAACTACAATGTACGTAGTGCCAGAACAGAAAGGAACCATGTATATAAGAATATCACTAGACTAAATTGGTCACCTTCCACATGCTCAGGGACCCTTTTATTCCCAGCCACATCTCAAGGTACAATCAATACAGTCACACTTCTATGGGGCTAACGCTGTTAGACCCAACACCCGTTTATAGCCCCCTCCCTTCTTCCCCCACAGCAGGCACAGGACTGTGCCACCCCTTGAGATGACCTCCTGAGCACCTGGAGCTACTGAGAGCCCACGGGCTGTCAGCATGTCCTCTGTGGTCTTCCTCGCTTATACCAGATTATGGCCAACTTTTACTCTGCCCTTAAAGTCAACATGAAACCGTTCCCTAGACGGTCCCACAATGAGTGTTATCTGCAGACTGTGGTATTTTGGAGAATGAGAAAATGAGACAAAACAAACATTTTTCTTTCTTTCCAAAAAGCTATCTTTTTGTGGTGATGGCTTCTAACACGTATGTTCCAGTCTTTCTAAAGCTAGCACCACAACTGGAAGATGACATGTAACCAAGAAGATATTCTTCCTCTAAAAATATACTCTGCCTCTTGAATACTGCCGGCTGTCGCAAAAAAAGACTGGAAGGTCTTAAGGCAACCACACCGAGAGTTCAGATTTCAGAGGGACCGTCTAAGTTTAGTGGGTTGGAAGAGTTCAAATTACAAAAATAATTGCTATCTAAATCACATAGTCATAAAATCAAGGTGCAAAAAGCAGCACAGAAATATTTTTTTTCTCTGTTTGACATACTCACCAAACCTGCAATGGGGGTCGGTAGTCTATTGATCTTTTTTACCAATCCCGGCTTTATTGCATTCAGCAACCTGTTACAAGAAAAGAGTATTTATGAGTGGTAAGTCACAAAATCCAAATTATCAAACACTTGTTCCCAGCACATAGGGATTTCAGTATGGCTGGAAAGGAGGATGTTCTCCTTTCTCCCCTCCTGAAAACACATGTGTGTACCCAAAGATCCATCACTGAAATAAAGAAAAGCTAGAAGGAAAAATATCCATAGCACGGTACCACAGCAATATTTCTTTTATACCCTAAATGTATCCAGATCTCATCAGTCTTCACAGGCTGTGGATGAATTTTGTCACATGAGTCTGCCTCCATTGCCTAGAGGCAGGTCATGCCTAGAAGGGCCTGAGAGGAGAAACCCAGAAGACATCTGGGTATCTCCCTAGCTTGGGAAGAACAGTCCAGCAGTTTCTGCACTGCAGGAAAGTGAGAAAGGATGTACACTTTATGGGTGGTCTGTCTATTTTTCTGCATCTGTACTTGAAATTAAATACCATCCTTGCATATGTTGTGGAGAACAGAGGTCCCCATAAAACATAAATGTGTGAAGGTGAAAAAAAAGGGACTCCAAAAAAACCCACCTCATCTTGAGAACATCATTAGGCCAGTGATACCACAGCTGAACACTGTTCAGTGTCCAAAGATTAGCAACACCCCCCCCAAGCAAAATTCCCCGCCACCCATGAACACACTATGAAAACTGTTGCCATAGCTCATTGTTAGAATATTCAAAAAATCAATCAAGCCTCTACAAGCGGGGAATTTTAATTATAAAATTCTGTTGCAACAAATACTGTTTCTTTACCACCACCCCCCAGAGAAAAGAAAAAGAAAAAAATTCAACCAGGGATCGGGTCAAGACACTCACTTCAAATTCAAGATCTTTGAAGAGGAACAAAGATGTCTATGATAATGTAAAACTCTCTAAAAATTAGAATACCTACTATGGAAGAGAAGAATCTCACTTTGTCCTGACACTGTCTCCATTCAAGAACTGACTCTTCTAACAGCCTCTTGTGGTGGTAAAAATATTAATATTTAAGATTTGGGGGGTCTGGCTAAGGAGGTTATCCTAACTAAAAGAACACTCCTTTCAACTGAAAACTCACAGTTTGTGATTGTTTCCAACTCTCCACTTCTGAGCTGAGATAACACAGGGTGTGCCATGCCTATAGGCTCCTCCAACAGCCATCTCTCCATATTGTCACATCATTTAATGTTTGATTCCTTCTTAGAAGTGTGGCAGTTAGCAAGCTCATTAAGGAGCCCATCCCTCCCAGGGATGGATACCTGACTTTGTTAATATTGAAATGATTGTTTTTCCTCACCTCTTTCTTTTTTTTTCCCTGAAACAGAATATAGGTTGGGTCTCTGCAATCATTTGGAGAGAATGGGGGCAGGGAGCAGAGAAGGAGATGGTATTCTAGAAGTTTTTATGATCATAGTTAATAAAGCTCCTGTCCAATCTGTCCTAACCTGTACTTGTGTTTTTACAAGTCCCCACATCTCCAACACCACCATAACCAGGAGTGGCAACAAACCCAATATGAATGATATTTTTGGAAGTTGGGAGTATTTTCTTGATCTTCTTGCAGTTAAAAACTCTAACCCAAGCTCATACAGATTGCTGTGCTTTTCCTGCCTTCTGCTTAAGGTAGATTCTAACACTATAATGTCCTAAAAACAAATTATGAAAGAATATACTTTTATATACAAACAATTCACTTCCCCCCTCACATGCGCAGAATGGCAAGAAAAGAACCACACATCTCACTTCCTATAATCATCATTTTACTTCACAGATGACAAACAAGCATTACTTCTTTTTTCCCCAAAAAGTCACAAGCCTTTCAAACGTGCACAGCAGCCACACTATAAACTATTATTTTCCATTTAGTTGCTGCAACAGGCAACTTAAGGGTTTGGTGGTGGTGGTTTTTTTTTGGGGGGGTGGGTTTGTGGATTTTTTGGTTTGTTTGGGTTTTTTTCGTCAGAGCACTTCTTTCCAAATACTCTAGCTCTGTTGTGATTTCAATCTTCAATCTGCCTATTCTGTCTCAGGAAAAAAAGGATATATTAGCTAAAGCATCCTATGTTCTTTATTACTCAAACATGAATACATTAGGCACCATAATCAATATTGCAGGTGCAGTTCAAAAGCCATAGACAGTAATGGAAAGTAAAATAAAGAGGAATAAAGACATCGTAATGGAAACTTCAAATGCCAAAGATCATCCTAAATAAATCTTTGAAAAGGCTTGTAACAGGCTTCCCTGTGAAATATGGGAGAAGGATAAAATGAGAGGAAGGAAAGGAGCAGAGAATAAACAACATTTTAGATCGCCATTTGGAGTCTGAAGAGGGAGGAAATGGGATGGGGCAAGATGGAAAAGCCTGAGGAAGAAAGGTCTCTATTATTAAAAAGTTTGCCTCCTGTTGGAAACATCTCTAAACAGTCTGGCACCAAAACCCCTAAGATTTGCTCACTGCAGAACGTGCCAAAGGAAGATTTCTTTCAGAGCAGACTGGCTGCTTCTAAATTATTGCCTCATCTAGAGCAACAGTCCAGATGCCAAAATATCGAGTGGCTTAAGCTGGCTTGGCCACCAACCTGGCTGAAAAGCCGTACTGTTTACGCAGCGTCTCAATGGTCGCCTTCACTCACACAGTTACTATCTGTTCCTGCTTCTGGAAAAAAGCCGCTGAATACACCTCTTCCTACACAGGTCAACAGACACAAACGAAATTTTCTGTGCCAGTTTAGACTCATATGGAGCATCTGTCTCGATATGTAGTTTCATCAGCTCCGACAGGTTTCTGTTGAAATACGGGGCAAACAAAAACCCTAACCATTTTGCACCAGGGACCTGGTGCACGGCCCTTGGCCACAGCCCAGGGAAAAGCGTCTGCAGGGGAGAAAACACTTCCTAACGCACGCCTTCCCCTGGCAGCCCCCTACAACTGCACTCCCACGCTTTCTTGCCCCACCAACCCTAACCAAAGGACTTGGCTGCCTGGGGCCTCATGTACCCAGCCATGTCTCAGATTGAAAAGTTTGCAAGGAAGAAAACTTGCAGGTGCACACCTTTCTTTGGCACATCCATTGCATCTGTAGCTCTAGCCTTTGTCTCTCCCGGTCCTGGTCCTAACCCAAATCCTAACCCTTGGATCATTCTGAGGTGAAGACATTCAGACATGACCCCAGTGACCAAGTTCACAGAGGAGAAAATATCTGCAGCCTAAACCTTCCTCTGGCCCCACTGCACTGGCCCCATTTCCAACCCCACTACAGTTATAGCTCTGGGCTTTGTCACTCTCTCTACCGTAACAGTGTACGTTGACCTATTAATAAACATTTGCTGTTATTTTTCTGTACCACTCAAAAAAAAAAAAAAAAAAAAAAAAAAAAAAAAAAAAACCAAAATGATTCTCAATTTAGAAACNNTGTAAAAAACCCGACTGGTTACCGTTCTGAAACCTTGGCAAACCAGTACATGTCACAGTACCGTCCTGCCTACTGCACTGCAGACAGCAGAAAAGTCAGACATCAGACAGTCATCAACATGACTGTAACCAGAAGCAGCTTTTTTTTCCTGCACTTAGTTGCACAGCAAGTCTAGATATCTGCACTGTAGGAATCTATGGACAGGGGAACAATTCCAGCATCTGTTGTCCAACCTCACAGTTATCTCTGAAAATTTTGTATGACATCACATTACAAAAAGCAAACAAAAAAATCCAAACAAAACAAACAAAAATCAGCTTCACATTCTTCTGGAATTGCTAATTTGATAACTTAGAAAAGCACCAGAAATCCTGCTGAATGGATTGTTCTAGGACATTAAATTACATCTTAAAAATATGTTTGTATTGCAGCAATCCCCAAGAAAGGTATGGAAAACACAGTGGCAGGACAAGAGTTACAGGAGCAACTTGGAACCTATCAGCTTCTACATCAGCTGAAACACACATCGTTCAGTGCTTTATTTTCACAACATTTGCTTCCATTACAGAAGAAACCCGTATCATCTTTGTACCAAGTCACAGAGGACAGGCAATCAATGTAAGCCTTGGTACAACACACATCCCCAGATTATGTTAGACAAGTTACATCCATCACCCATTCTTGCAGGAGGAAGACACTTGAGGGCACTTGCCCAAAAAACCACACGGAGTTGATGGCATATTAAGATCCTTGCCTCAGACATCTGATCTGTCTGGCCAGTTTAGCAATACTGATCAGCCCATGGAAGGCTCTGGGGTCCCTAGTGGGTCCTGAGTTGTACCGAGACTTGGAATGATCACTCGCTTCTCTGAGTACCTCCCAGCTTCTGCTGCCCCTGGCTGATACTAACCCTTTCCTCCAAGGATGTAGTCTTTTTAATTGTGCAGTAAAAATCATCAGGGTTCAAGTATATTCATCTTCGCGAGGGCACTGAAGGCAGACACACTGCTCACTCCTAATTTAAAGGTCAGACCCCAGTTTTGCCCCAAAATACCACCAGTTGCAAGCCTAGGCTTTCATAAGCACAAATTTAGTTCAGGTTTTTGTACAGCTGTGTTTTACAAACATAGAAGATCCTCGAGTAGATAGGCATCTTCTAAAGGACAAAGCAAAACCTTTGTTTTGTACCACTGTGTACCACATTCTACTACGCCAAGGTTGGTGAGCTACTGGTCAGAGAGTAGAAGTGTCAAAGTTGGCATAGAAGTGTTGTTTTTATTGGGGGGTTTTTGTGGGTTTTGTTTTCAAGGTACTGGTACTATTTTTTGTACTCCTGCATCTAGGAAAACAGATGTCAATGGGGTAAGTCCAACTAAGCAGTCCTGAGAGATAACAAAACAGGACGATTTTAAATCTGCCATTATTTTCTCCTTTTTCTTTCCTCTCCTGTAAGACACTGTTAATTTAAGATCCGACACCACACGGTGAGGGAATAGTGGTTGAAACAAACCATAAAACAATGTCTTTCAGTACTGTTTTCAAAAGGAGAATGTAGGTACATTCCCCAAGCTTGACCTTTTTGGTAGCTGGGGTTCGGTGACCACAAGACATTTTAGAGATAACTGGCAAAACAAATTTAGGGAGGACTTTTTAAAACTTTAGCTTTCAGTCCAACTTGTTTCTCACAGAAATCATTCTGGAGTATTTACAGCTACCTATGCAAGAAGTTAAACGATATGGGGAGGAAAAAAAGAAAGAACAGTAATATAAAGACTGTAATACTTCTCCTACTGAGGCTTTCTGGTACCTGATATGACCACTGTTTCTCTAACATGACCAGAAGGAAGATATGGTAATGAAATATCAAGGAACTTTTTAACAGTATAAGGAGCGAAGACATGACAAAAACAAATACAGATAAAATAGTTCTTAAAAGAATTCAAAGAAAATACGATGAAGGAAAAAAACCCCAACGGTCCCACCAAACACCCAAAAGACAATAACCCAAAACAGGATAAACCCAAGCCTTTTCAGGGTCCATCCACAACAGCTAAGCTTCTCTACACGCACCTGACATATTCTCCACACCCCTCATGCTCTCAGCTGGGATTTCTGCCCACCACCCCTGGCATTTATGCACCTGACCTGAGACAGGACAATCCTCTCTTCTTCACTTCTCAAAGTCCTCCCGCCACTTTCAGTCCAACATCTACACACCCCTTCTCACTTTCCCCTGTGCCAGGTGCTGGCTTGGATTCTTCTGTAGTTAGCTGTTAGATGGAGCACAGTGAGACATTGCATAGAAGCTAAAATCTTAGAGCTGCCTTACCTTACGGAAACGGCAGGGAACGATGGAAGTGGAAAGCTGCTCCATCACCACTCTTATAAGGAGAAGCTAGGTCACTTCCTTCCCCCGATAAAAAACAGCTCTGGTAGGTATGAGGAGAATCAATTGCTCTATTCGGTGCTGTCCCCAAGGCCTGGCATTCCAGAAGATAAGGTATCTCCCCAGCAGGACAGACAAGCTGAAATCAGTGCTAGCCACTGTGTGACTAACCTATGAGACCTTCCTGGGGTTGTTTATCACCAGTTAAGAATTTGAAAAAACTTCTGCCAGGAAGAGAAGGCGTTTCAGGCAACAGCTGATAAAAGATCTAATGAAAAGCACCAAGACAACTACCCATGAAATTCTTGCAAGAAAGCGTCAGTTAAGAAAATATTCAGAGGATGGCTGCCAAAGTCCAGTCTCCAAGAAGACCTTGTTTTTAAGAGGAAATGGAAGAGAAGCACTTTCAAAGAATAAACTTCAGAAATGGAAAAAAAGAAAGGTTGAAGTGATGTGTGTTCACAGATCAATCCAGGCTGGAGGGATAGGTATCCAACAGAGTTCTTTGCTCAAATAACAAGATCATATTGCTAAAAAGAAAAGCTGACTAATGACCTGATCTTAAAGTAAAAGGGCATTTCATATTTGAGAGTTCAGGAAATTCTATCCAGGGTAAACCTTCACCAAGACATTGCTCTTTTTAAATTAAGTTTTACAGATTTACATTCTAACAAGCAGCCTTTCAGCACTTGATAATTATTAGCCCAGACAGCTTTGGTATCCACATATTTTAAACTCATGCTCCAGTGGCAGCTCCAAAATGCCCCCAAACAGTTGAAAAGGAGATGAAAATCCACTGTTAGTCTTAAAGATGAACGAATCACATTAAAACAGCAGACAATGAAAAGTCAAAATATTTTGTTGCAAAAGAAGTGGTAAAGAAGTTTCTAAAATATAGAGATGTTCTTGAGGTCACAAAAATATTTTTGGGAAAACATTCTTGAGTGATTGCTAATGATGCCCCTGACATTATTTATTTAGGATCAGATGAACAAGGTGCTTTTTTAACAAGAAAGACAGAACTGGGTTTGTCCTATAAAGGGCTCACAGTCCAGTCTGATAAGTAAAAGGTGAATAAAGAACTATGCAACTGCGTAGGATTGAGAAAACAAGTATGCCAAACTCAGGATAGCATGGGTCTTGCTCTGCCAAAGACTAAAAATATGACCAAGATAGGGGCCTTGCAAAACAGCCCGATAAAGGCAACAGAGAAGACTGTGGAAATACCTTCACAAGATATTTACACTGAACCTACCACTGCAATGAATGTCACAAAGACTGTCCCCTGCACCTATAGATTTAAAATTCACACATAGTTTTACATTGAGTAGCAACGGCCATGGATAATTGCCCAAAGTATGTATCCAATATAATTTCTTAAATGTACCCTCTTGTAAAGCTGAAACCTCTCACAGGATTACCTTGCTTTGCACTTCAGCAACACTCCATTTGAATGGGTCAGTGTTCCACGGTCTCTTGCTCTGTCAATTACTGAGCTCCACTGAAAACACTCTACTATTTAGCCTGCTGAGATGCTTTTTTTTTAAAAACATAAATACAAAGACAGGCCATTCTGAGTGTGCTCGAGCATGCCCCTCAATGGCTATTCTCTTCTCACGCACACAGCTGAGTATTATGGCTTACATTACCTTTGACCCCTCACCTAAACCATACTAATAAATAGCTCTTCATTATAACACGGCAATAAAACTTAAAGATTAAAAACTCTGGGTTCATATAAAACTGTTTCAAATGTCCTCACATGAACCTAAATCTTAATGCTTAATGAGCCTTGGGGCCCGTCTCTCTGAACTGGAGACATGCCAGCTCCATGATGCTGATAGTGTTTTGGCTTTACAACGCAGAGCCTGAAAACCGCAGGAGAACACCAATCCCTTCTCACTTCAAGGCATGGGTCACATTCAAAACTTCAAGTAAGCCTATGAAACTCAAATACCTTCTTAGTTTCCAGGAATAAGAAATTCAAGCAAAAGCCTAATTAAGCCTGAGGGGCTGGGCATCCACTAACTTCTCCAGTGAGGTACCTGTCAAGACAAGAGTCTCTGCACTGTACACTACGCAGCCAAGTGCTGAACTGATGCCAGGCCTATACCACTGACAGACAAGTCAAATAATATATCTGCAAAATCCTACAATCTACAAAGACAACTGAGTATTTGTTTTCGCCCACTAGGTCTCCATAACTGGCACAGCAATTTCACGTTAAGTGACATTAACTTGCAAGAAGAACTTGATTTTTAAACAGCCAAACAACTGAAATGCCATATATACAATGAAGGCTGTTCTCCATACCTAACAGTACCGCTGACTCAGAAGACAAAGTTTTACTATTCCATAGCATTACGCTGGCACTGATCTGGCACATATCCAGCCCTTGCTGAAAACAGCATTCACGTCAGCCCAAAGCTTGGTCAGATGCACTATAACCATGATGCAAGCCCAAAGAAACTCTGCTCTCTGAGAAAAAGCAGCTCATTCATTACCAGTGACATGAAGAACACAAGCCAAAGAGATTTCTTATTTTTAGATGATAATTATTCTCATGACAGAGAAAATGATAACTTCCATTAAGTGATTCTTAATCACAATCACTTTCAGCTCACTTAGCTTTATAGCCACATTTCAGTTTTTCTTTAGATACTATTAAAAATAATCTATGTGCATGACTACTCACTTTTTTTTTCTTTTTTTTTTTTTTAATTTAGAAATAAAACCTGAAAAACTTTCTTGTACTTTTTAGGAGCATATGTTCCTAGAATACACCTCTGAAAGGAACTGCCTTTCCTAAATAGTTCTACATGAGAAAAAGTGTAAAACTTTTTCTTTAATTAACTGTACATACCCAGTTTTACCAGGATTACCTAACAACAATAAAAACCTTTCTATTTGCTCTTTCAAAAAATAAGTAAAAAGTTACAGAATCAAAGAATCCTGGTTTGAAACAATAAGCATAGTTCCTGCACATCTTACTATGGTATATAACGCCATGTGCTAATATACAAAATAGATGTCTTTAAGTAACAAAGAAAAGTTTGGGAAAATGCTCATAAGTTGATATCCAGAACTGTATATACAAATGACATCCATCTTTAACCACATACAGTTTTCCTCTTTCATATGTTTATGCCATGGCTTCTCAAGTTATGCAGTTAAATATACGTTAGAACTTTCATGCTTGAGAAAAATCAAAGCTTTATCATGCCTGCATTTACTGCTATAAATTGATTTACATGCATACATAAAATAGACAAGCAGCTAAGCTGTTGTACATGCAGAACCCAAGGTATTATACACAACCATGATGCTGTTGGACTCCACTGCAAAGTCAAATAATTTCTGCTGATATCTAAATCTGGTTTCGGTTTGAGTTCATTGTTTAAGATCCTTTGCCCAGGATCCATGTCCCAGCTGTTGTTGTTACTCTCCTTTATGGATTGGTCCTGCTCCTGACATTAGACTCTCATTACCACTAATACAAACTTTCAGGGTGACTGGACTCCTAGTACTGCTTGATTCCTGAGAAAGCTTGAGAGAAAATATGATCCAAATTGCATGTCAGAAATGCTTACAGATTTATTGGATATTTATCACCCTTGGACAGTCACATCAAAGCAAGTAATTAACTTGGGTTTTCCAAGTCTCACATCCTCACAGAGACCTTTCTAACTGCTGAATGCCCAATGTGAAAGAAGGAATCCCGCAGTAGTAGAGCTGAGCAAGGGGAGCCAGATGGCAAATAGAATGGAAAGGAACTGCTCACCTTAAAACCACACTTGCAAGAATATTAAAGCAAAGAATAATTGGGCAAGGGTGCAAGAAGATGTACGCATCTTTGTTTTCATGGAGTAATTATTAAACTTATTAATAGCACTTGTTGCATAGTTAGAAATAAAAGCAACTTCCTTATCTGCTGTTTCAGAAAAGCAACAAAACTACCCAAATCGGTGGGGCAGGCGGATGGAGACAAAATATACTTTTTCGTTTGCAATCAACCTTCATTCAAATGTCTGAATCGGTAGAATAGGAACACCTAAGATTGCAACAACCAGATGTAATTTATTCCTGATTAATCCTCTAGCTTCTTATGATATCTGGGTCAAACCAAAACGTTAAAGCTACGTAGCAAGAAACACCTCCTCACACCCCCCAAAAAAAAAAT
This sequence comes from Aramus guarauna, assembly GCA_013400195.1. Lineage (NCBI taxonomy): Eukaryota > Metazoa > Chordata > Aves > Gruiformes > Aramidae > Aramus > Aramus guarauna. The sequence continues at coordinate 500,106 of VXBL01001527.1, read as the reverse complement.
AAATCAAAAAACAAAAGAACATGCACTAGAGCAGAAATTAGGAATTTCTAGTGATATTTCCTGCTACCGGTGTTGTATTCTTGCCTCTCATATAGCTTTCCACCCTGTCCCCAGGAAGGCACATTTGCCCACCTGTGCAGAGTTGTAGCCAGGAAACTCCTCACTGTTTGCACATGAAAATTTAATACACAAAGCAAGAACAGAGCAGGAATTGCCTCCGCCTAGCTATGATGTCCCTTGCTGAAGTCACCATCTGCACTGACTTCAGACAGCTACGCTCAAAAGCCATGAGCGCGTTTCTGACAAACAGAAGTCAGTCACTGGCTTCTCAGCGCAGCTGGGTGAACAATTGGAGCCAGCACTGTCGGCAACCGCACAAGTGGGCTTTCAAATATCCAGAAAGAAGGAAGGGCTTGTGTTACTCTCCTCTGTCAGCTTGCCGCTTCATGGCATCCTGCATTGTTTAAATCTTCTCCTCATGCTCCCGAGTTGAGGGTGGCATGCTATAAAAGTGTCGTAACGAGGCCAGATCCAGCCGCCAGCCGCAGCGTAAGCACTCCCAAGGGCAGGCACAAGGCTTGTGGGTGCCTGTGGCTCTGCGAGCCAGACTGCCGGTCCGTAACACTTCCCTCCCAAGAGCCCAAGCTTTTGGCATCGCACAGTTGTATTAGTTTTCATTTATTAAAATATGTGGATGGTTGCTAGACGTGAATGAATCATTTATAACCGTTGCAGCGATATCTGCCTGCGTTTGCAGGTTGTGTAGACCACAGGCATTGGGACCAGCTGGAGGGAGGCTTGGCACTACTGTGCCTGAAGTTCCAACAATCCTGCTCTAGACATAGACAAAGATTTCCCCTCAGCCATTTTGCACATGTTTGGGGAATGGACTCTGTGACGGTGGCTAACCCCATCCCCTCCCTCTGCAAAGTGCCTGCAAAGTCAGAGCGTAGCTCGAGACATGTTTGGGAGACTCAAGGCATACTGGTTGTGTCCCCGTTCCTGACATCAGTTTCCAGTCCTCTAGCGGCTGGGATCCCTAAGGACCCGAGTTCACTTTCAGTCCTCATCGCACAATGGAACAGGCAGGAAAAAGACTGAAACAGCCATGTGGAAGTAACTACCACTCACCTGGACATCACCCACACAAGTGTCTGTCTATGAGTTGCCAGTTAATGACACTATGGAGATTAACTGAGGCAAGTTTAGCTTCTCCCTAAAATGTCTACAAATCACATAAACCAGATCAAAGGCTATGAATCCTTCCATCTTCAGAAACCTAAGACAGCTATAATTTCTTTCTTGCTTTCAGTAGCCTATCAGAGACTTTGAGATCAGATTGTCATCTACTTCTTGAGGACAGCCATGATGAAAGCACAACAGATTGGAAAGAGCTTGAGAGAGAGCTTAAATACCGCTAATTTTTGATCATGAGGTACCCAGATATGTACCCTATCAGATAGGTCTCTGATAAACCAGAAAACTTCTGTCTGCAGAGACAATATTGCCTGTGGCAGCTTCACTACCACTTATTCACGGAGCAAGAGACAAAAAAAATAACTACCGGTGCTTCACCTGCCAAAGCCTATACTTTTTGAAGATACATTAAGAACTCACAGTGCATTGCAACACCCCAAATTTCTGTTGAGTTTGATAGCTTAGGGTGGACTAGGAACTAGCAAGGAGCAGACTTTTATTATTGGCCTCATAATTTGTTCATCATCAGAAAGCCAAACTTGAAGGCCAAATTGGTAGCTCTCTGGTAAATGCTCTGTAGACTATAGAGTTTTATGCACTGGCCACAGCTGCCAGGAGCGGGATGCAATTCAAACATCATGGCCTCTCAGATTTGAGGTTGAGGAGACAGATCTCTTCAGATTGTTTACCACCTGTGGATCAGTGCAAACCAAAGCCGAGCCATTTGCCCAACATCACAGAGCGATTTAGTAGTATAACCATGTGGTGTCCCTTGACCTGCTTATTACTGGAGCTGACAGCCTCTTAAGAAATACATGTTTATGCATTTCATTAGCCAAACATGAGTTAGCTAAGCTGTACATCTTAAAGATTTACAGCATTTAAACCAGACTACCTCTGCTTACTTGCAGATAAGATTACAATCTAATCTCAAAACACACATCCCTTATTTTTCATGCAACACAATTCAACCTTAACATTTAAAGAGCACTGCGAAATGATTCAGCACACAGTACTTCCCTTGAACACACAGAGGAGAGAGATCTTGTGCAAGAGGCAACCCTTAAATACAAAGAGGTAAACTACATGCTCCTTCTGAGTTACACAACTTTTGATCAACAATAACAACTACTTCCCTCCTCCCAAAGCCACTCCTCAGCAAAGACATGCAACTACAATCAAACCGGATCATATCATTTCCGTTACGTTTTTTTTCCCCTTTCACAGCTAAAGTTCAAGCTGTCTGATTAATGACACCAGTGAGATATATAACAGTATTTACATGGGTAGGTTTCAAAGCGATCGTAAGCTACCTAGAGCTGAATTACAGAACATTAGCTCAAATCTACTGCTGAAAACAGTTTCCAACTTCCAGTATCTTTCATAGTGTAAAACTTAACCAATAGCCACAATGGTCCAGCTAAACATCTCAGGAGATCCATTTATAAATTTCAATACACATTCAGTTCTGCACAACCTTCATCCTTCTGGCCTGCAAAGACAGCTTTTACCAACTTCAGTCACAGCCTGCATGCCCAGGGAAAGAAATCGGTCTGTACAGGTGATTCAGATCCCAAATGCCTGACATCCTGCATAGGATTTTCTAAGAACTACGAGCATTAGGCCACTCTTCCAAGTTGCTCTTAAAAGTCACCAGCTTTGGCATTTAAGCCCACAACAAGCTTTTGGAAGACTCTGCCTAAAAACTAGCTAATAAAACCAGAAAGAAACATCCAAAAGTTAACTTGCATCTCTTGTCCAAAAATTACAAAACACATGTCTCAAATACACCTTTAGGTAAAAGTTAGAGGATGCTTAACCTTTCCAGAAACTATAAAAGCAGCTGAGTATTGATGGTATTCAGATGGCTAACTCTTGGCAGTGCTTGGACCTGGAGTTGGTCCAAAACACCTCACTGCAGAGATGTCCGCAAGCAGGTGTGGAACCATTTGCCAATCTGCAGTTAACATCTTTAAATAAAAGGAAAGCAAAAAGCAAACATCATTTTTTACTTTACATAACTCAGCTAAGGATCTGGGATGGAGGGAGGGAAGCACTTTGCAAAACCTGTTTTCTTTAAGCCACGTTTCAATTCTCACCATAACAATAGCTTTGGCACTGAAATCACGTTGCAGTGAAATACCAGCGTGCACAATGTCAAAACTTGCAAAAGGAAACCAACAATTGGGCATGCTAGCTAAAGTTCATTGCAGCTTTAGTCAAAGTTGTATCCAAGGCCCAAAACTATAAATGTTACTTACTCACACAGAAGAATGCCGTTTTCTAATCCAGAACGAAAATCTTTCTCACCAAAACTTCTGCCCGTCACTTGCTGCAAAAGAGAGGGGGAAACAGAAGAGTGACATGTATTAGAAGGTGTAGTTTATAAGAGCAATGCGTAACATTCAGTTAAAGCATCCGCTGCATAGGAAACATCTGAGCTTTACAGGCCTTGCCAAAGGACTAAGTCGTGTCCATCAACCAGCTTCCTCCTTCCCATTTCATCCATCTGTTTAACACATAGAACAAAGTACTTGCTCTGGCCACTGCAATTACGGATTACAACAGAGCTGTTTTCTGGAAGTAAAAAACAAAATCTACAACTCAAAACCTACAACGTAATGTTCAGATATTTTTAAAATTTTATTCTATAGTATTTTGAATTTTAGAACTATTTTATTCTGACAAACTACGTATTTTTACTGCTTTTTTTGCACCATGTTAAAAATCTTGTACTGGGCTTGAATTTGGGGCCTTTAACTTATCACCTTTATAGAATAAGTAATGGGAATTGGAAGCGCTCGCATGAGTTACAGCCCTTCAGACACACACTGCAATAGTCCTAGTCATATTCAACGATATTTCACATCATAAAGTCAACTGTGAGCATGAATACAAACTCAGTGGAAGCTAAGGTTTAAGCACCTACTCACAGTCTGCAGCCTGTCAGGGATGCTTGGACCAGGAGGTACATTCTGCATTACAAACTCTTAAGCCACACGGTGCTGCTTAGGGATGGACCATCTAGGAACCGTCTAGGAATCCCAGTCTTGCCTGAGGGTGCCGGATGCTACAAGCATGACTGAACCCCTGTTTATGACTCACTACCATGTTGACAACGGCTTGCCATTCATCCCCAAATCATTCTCAACAGATGACGTGTTCAGTTAAAAGAATACTTTTTATTACCACCAACAAATATATAAAAATAGTTGCTATGTTTAGAAAGCACTGAACAGAAACAAAACAAAGCAAAAAAAGCCTGCCTCATTTTTAATTGTCCTCCAGGAGGTCTTCTCCTCACCCAGCCAAAACATTTACCGGATGCTTATAGAGTTCTCATGGCTTGCATCCAATCTTTCTGCAAGACCCTTGCTCTGGGCGTTGCTTCCACCACAGAGAACAGTGACTTGGGGACACATCTGTCCTTACGTCCCAATTTTCTCCTTGCTGTTCCATTCAGATACAAGACCCTTCCCCTCCCAGTTTCCTGTCATAAAGACAGCAATTTATAAAAACTGACAAGTTTGGCACTTTCCCACGGGATTAGTGAATGTACCAGCTTCACAAATGCTGGTTGTAGCTATGCACAGTCTTAGACAGAGAACAACACTTTTTTTGGAATTGAAGTGCAAATGCAAAGCCTAAAACCTAATCTCCCACTTAATTATAAACATATTGGTTTTTTTCAAGGTGAAGGAACTTGTCCCAGCAAACTGGTATGACAGCATGCAAACTTTAGCCCCCCATACTCTGAAAAGACATCAGTTGACAATCATATTTTATGCAAATACATAAAGTAGAACAAGGCACGATGTTGCCCTGATACCTCAGAAGAAACCAGATGCAATTTGCCAGCAGTAAATGACCTCTAATAATTTAAACTATCTTTAATCATAGTAAATAATCTCTAATGTTGACCTGCTAGGACAGAGGGAAATCATGACAATAAAACCATTAGCATTTGGGATGAACGATAGATGGAGCATCTCGAAACTGACTTTTATTTCATCCACAGAATAAAGTGCAGTATAGAAAGGAGTAGGAAGAGCTATTTCATAACAACCTGACTCCGTGTTTTTTTCATCTACGCAGGGGGAAAAAAAAAAAAGTCATCTTATTTCACTCCTCAACATCAAATGTTCCAGCTATGAAAGTCAATCTTTTTATGTGTTTGTTGAACACCATCATTCATCAGGGAGCAGTACTGAAACTGTTAACAGGATCCAGGTAAGAATCCACCTGCCAAAAGCCATCACCTGAATATTGCTGTCATTACTGCTGATGTAGGAAGGTTTCATACATAATTTTTGGCTCCCCAAATAAAATCATGAAATGCAAATGCACAGCTGGAACAACAGTTCATCCAGCGAGAGGTACAAGAACTGACAGCAGGTGAGGAAAGACAGGAAGGTCCAGGAACAGTGCATCTCTGTTTGAAAAGGAACTGGAAGTAAATGAGGCATGGAAAGGTTTATGCTTATTCTAGACGATCCAGCTGCAGAGCAGAAACATTAATCAGCTACAAGGCTCCTGATTTAGCCAATTAAAATGTAAGAACAGTTCAACAGAGAAAGGCTAGAAACTAAAAATGCGCATGAAGATGACATTATAAATGAAAGATAAACCCAACAGGGGACCGAGAGGAGCAAGAAGCTGGGTCCACCTTTTCCAGAGGAAATGAGAGCTCAGTTTCTTGGCCTGTGCAGACACGTACGCATGTGTGTGCACACACATACACCCCGCTCTCTGCGGGAGGCCACTTCGGGCCATACCCCCAAGAACAACTACAGCAGGCCAGCCTCGTGCATGTTGCCAAGATAACCTTTGCTCAGCACACAGAGCCGGAGGAGCGAGGATTTAAAGTGACTTCAAGCGAAAGGATTGGCACTCTCATATTTGTAAACAGTCACACATAGCTAAGTACATACTAAAGTTTTCCCAAACCTGTGTAAAAAGGAAAGCACGTGCATTAGCCATGGTATCACAAAACCGTTGCATGCATCACAGGTCATGTTATTAATCTAAGCACTAGTCTGTTCCTACTAGCTTATCTTCTTCCATCTCTGGAAAAAAGCCTCCAGTTTGACTGCTGGATGAAACGCTGAAAACACTGACGTACAAGGACTAGAGGGTAGCATTTACAATGCTTCTATGGAGCTTTACTGGACAAAAGAAAATTGTACATCTGCAGCCAGGTACAGAAAACTGGAAAATGAGGGCAAAGATCTTTAGCCCACCTTTAGCTTTAATCTACAGAGAACCAGTGTTCAGAACCGAACCTGTAGAAGAACAGTCACAGACAAATGCAAGGTAGTCTGTATCCTGGACCGCTGCCTTTAGGAAAGGAAAAAGAACCAACAAAGATGAGAGAACATTGAGAATTAGCCTTTCTACGCAAGGCCCTCTCTAGACCACCACATCTTACACGCTTTCAAGACCCAACTCCACCTGCTACCTAGCATCACCCCCACATCACCAGTACAGACCGGCACACTCGGGCAGTACAGGAGGGAGCAGGATACATGGGAGTTCCCCGTTCACTTCTGCAATGCCAGCACACTGCGATTCTCTGCAGTGCAGGGGTACCAAAGTTAGAACGAAGCACCTTAAAGGAAAAAAAATAAAGTTACTAAAAAAGTCTACCACGTCTTTAATAAGTTCTATAAAGCTGAGAGGAAAAGAGCTGCCTTTCCATATCATACTGTAAATTAAAAATAGAGAACAGAAGCAAAACACAATATAATTTATTTTTGTGCCTCATTTATGTGAGGAGGAGTTGGTTTTATTCATCATCTGGATGATATTTTCGCTGTAAAAAGCTGCAAGCGTCTTCAACCGGGGCAATTATTTGACTGCCGGACGCATTTATCAGTTTCACTGCCACTTAACAACCCAGAAAAGGAACCTAAAATGAATAATAAAAATTTTTCCAAAAGGAATATTAGGAGACTAAACCACAGCACACTGACTCTCTATCACAAGCTTATGGCAACAACTTTAATATGCATTTACACATAGTAACACTTCTTATATACAGCATTGTTGCTGATTAACTCCTTTGTTCTTTGCAGTTACGCATGCCACTAAATTTATGTCATCAAGGATGGCTGTCATCCAGCCACTAACCAGTGCCATATTACACAACTCTATTTTCACTAAGCTTCAGTTCACATTGTTTTCCTTGTGTTTTGTATTGCTGCTAGTGCTTCCTGAGATGGAGCTTGCAAAGCCTCTGGTGTCAAAACAGCTTAAGGGCATGAAAAAGAAAAGGTGACAAATTAGTGAGCAGATGCTGGCCTCAGGTGAAATTTATCTTGGCCAACAAGATGTAAGTAGTTGAATAAACACCAAGTCATCAAGGACGACACTTTGAAAATCGTTAGCTTCATTTTTCTGTGTACACATCTGAAAATAGCATGTAAAGCAGTGAACAAAAATATAGACAGGAGAGGTCTTTGTACTCATTACGCCTTTTGGAGATCTTGTGAAGCATGACAGCAAGGGAAGAAAGATTTTCAAAAAGTTTGGTAGGCTGTTCATTTCTTTCTGTATGGGTAGACTGCATTTCAGTTTTGTACAACCACTGTTTTCCCCTATATGATTTTTTACTTAAGTGAAAAAAGCCAACCCTGCTACTTAAGCAGAAAACACACCGCTTTTACTTCAGAGAGATGTGAAAGTAAGGCCTAAACTGTAATAATCACAGGTATGTAAACAGAAAGTACTAGATCATTGGCAGGGAACACAAACCACCAAAAGAAGAATGACAGTTTTCAGGGCATCAGGATTTGGTGCCTCCAGAATAACGAATTCCTAATCCCCCATATCTGACGTATCATTTGAGCTAGTAACATGAATATACAAGTTAAATTCCTTTTTCATGTAGCATAGACAAGAGATTTCTGAACTAAACACCACTGACAAATTTAAAGCCAGGTTCACATTTGCAGACCAGAATTGTACCACATTGCTACGGCAGCACCATGGGACTTGGAGACCCTTCACCAGCTCCTGGTTCTGCCACGTCCTCCACATGCAATGCTCTGCTCTGTCTGCAAAAGTGGACCCGGTGTATCATCTAGGCATGAACTCCCTCTCTCTTACTCCACAGCAGAAGGATTTAAATTGTTAAAATCATAGCAATATAAGCCCGTCTTGAATTACAAATATTAGGAAGCTAGTTGATTTAGTACAAACTTGAAGACTGCGTGAATGGAGCTTCCCAAGAGAAACAAGCACTGGTCTAGGTGTACCTATCTTCCAGGAAAGCTGAATGATGACAAGCACGCTGCACAAAGCTTTCTAAGGCATTACAGTAGCGAGGTAATTTACTACTAAAATCAATAAAAGGGTGAACTTAAATATCTTTAGTGTGCATTTCTACTCTCAAGGACAAAACCAGCATGAGCTCAGAATGACTAATGTGGCCAGCGATGAACCACCTGCAATTCTGTAGTATGGCACTTGAAATTTTAAAGAATGCACGGGAGGAAGGGGGGAGATTTCACACTTGGGTAGCAAGATTAATCTGCAAAGAAAGCACTTAACATTATTTATTTTTAGATCTTCCACTTTCTAGTCTCTTAAGTTTAACTGCAATTTGCAAAGTTAACTAGCTATGCTGAGGTCCCTGTTGTTCTTTTCCTCTGACTATTCACCCTTGTACTATTCTTTAAAGAGCCAGGGAGCTGACTCACTTTCTCACACTTGATAGGAACTTATCTTTTTTCTAGCAAGAACAGAATAAAATAGAGGATAGCATATTCTCCTCCATTTGCTTTGAATTTCCATCTGTCACACTCTCAGTTGGGTTAGCTGACAGTTTGGCGTCAGCATATAGCATGGGAGAACCTACCCACTGACACAAACATACTCCAATGCCTTTGGTGGACCCAATTTTAAGTCCTCACCAAAGGAATGATTTCTTTTCTACAGGATGCCAGTGAGTGCCTTTTCTTTTCCATGAAGGGAGAGACAACTAAAAAAAACACAACAGCTGATTCTTTCCAACTCCTTGCATAGTTTAGCGAGGAAATGAGACTATGAATGGACACATGCATTTATATTTACTGTGTAGACTAAAAGAACAGGTTCACTCCGTACTCCATTTAGGAAACATGACAAAAGAAACACGGAAAGAAGAGTAAACCAAATGCACTAGATACAGACTTCCACCCCAGGTCTCCACCACCCCTGTTCTTCCTATTAAACAAGAATTTGCCAACAGGAAGACAACAGAGCTCCATTTACGAGACAAACCACAAGCCAACTCTGAACTGCTACAGAGCAGCACTGCTCTGTTGACTCTGGCCTTGAGTTCAGCAAGTCTTTGACAACACCCCCTCAGTGCTTTCATATACACTAACAGAGAGAAGAGCTCAGCCTTTGAGCATCTGCACTACAATTCTGCCTGCTGAAAGGGCAAGACACGATGACAGAAGACAACTACAAGCAAATGAGGCTTATTGCTGCTGATAAAGCACTGGCATTGCTATATTCCTCCTTTTCCCATCAACATACCACCGCCATCAGCAGCTATTACCTATCTAAGGCTTTAAAGCTAAGTCTGGGAAGGTTTTGTCCTTACTAATCCTGCTCGTCACCAGAGCTTTCCACACTGAAATTCTGCATTGCTAACAGTAGTATTATACATGCAGGGTTGCCATACATTGTTTGGATTTATGATCTCGCGGAGCCGTGCACATTTCTGCCAGGACATCTGGTAGTGTAATCCCACTTGGCTGGCAAGCTGCTAAGGAGTGTTAAAGTTTCACGATAGAGTAAGATCAGCCTTCTTTTTCATCTCCACTCCCTACTGCTGTTTGGGTACATTCCCAGGTGCATTGCCAAATGTTGCAGCTTTCCCTTTGGGGTGGGGTGGGGCAGAAAAAATTTTATTCAAGGTTGAATATTTTGGAGAAAAGAGCAAAGAGCAGCAAGAGAGAACTTAAAAGTAACTTCCATCAGACTTTTCTCCTGGCTGCAGCTCAAGTCCTGAAAGCTTCACCTAGCAGCAGGTCATCTGTTACATCACATTTGTATTTGACAGTAAATTGCTATTGCATCGTTGTTTTATGGGTAACCAACTACTTATCTGTACTTCAAGCAGTATTATCAAAATTAGATACCAGATGACAGACATGACAGAACACCCTAAGATACCTGGTCTTGATCAGTGGTTCAATTTAGGGATCTAAGAGAAGAGAAGAGAAGAGAAGAGAAGAGAAGAGAAGAGAAGAGAAGAGAAAAAGAGAAGAAGAGAAAAAGAGAAAAAGAGAAAAAGAAATTAAAAGGAAAGGAAACTAAAAGGAAAGGAAATAAAGGAAAAGGAAAAGAAATAAGGTCTCTGTGAGGAAAACTCATTTCCTGTACTGTGGGATCCATCATGTCTTTGTTAGTTTTAATGCAACTTAAAGAAGGGGGAGTTGTAGGCTCCTGCCATAGATGTACCAATCAAGTATTCTTCCTTTTTCTTGGCTGGGGAGAAAGAGGAATGAGGCATTATTTCAGGAAAATACTTTTGATTTGATGAGAGCTACATCTTACCATAATGATACATTCTTTAGTTCTGTACTCTTTTCCGTAAAAACAAGACCCCATGCAGGCAGTCAGAGGAGCAGAGATCAGGATTAGCGTGTATGATGTGGAGCCAACAAGTACAACACACCAGAAGACAAGAGGGCAGAACGCACCTCCTTGATCCAAGGCCCTCATTTAATCTAGTCCTGGCTGTCTGGAGAGCCTGGCCTCACTCCTCTACACCTTCTCAGGAAAGCGGCCTGTTCAGCTACCCCTTCTACTACTGCTCAACATATCCCACCTAGTTCAGGGTGAACCAGTACTTAATGGTAGTTCCTGTACCTTTGAAGGGAAGAGGAGCAGATGACTAGTAATTACTAGCTAGCATGAATGCCTTTTCCCAAGGTCTTATTTTCTTACCCAACCAGGCTAAACAAGCAGTCTGCTCATTGAAAAATGAAAGGCTGATTAAAGCTATTATGAATTTTCCAGCTTCTGTAGTGTGATTCCCTGGGGCTTGCCGTGGATAGACAGGCATCTGCACTACCTTCTATTGCCCCTCTTTAGTTGCATGCAGGAAAAGGTGTGTACAATAGGGAACTGCTCTCAAAAGCAGTAACTATTGATTTAGCCCTTATTATTTCCCTAATGTGATCCTTCTTGAAGCTGGAATCAGTGCTGATGAAGAAAGAGATAGCTCAAGCTCTGGCTACTGAACTCAGAGTAGCTGTCAGACCAATACATGTCAGCCTCACATTTTATTACCAAGCCAAAGCTTTTTTAGCAAAGGCCAGGAGAAATTTTTTCCTTTGCCTCAGGTTGATTACACTAGCAACTATCCAGCAAAACAGGAAACTGGGTTTCTGGCCATCACTAAAAGAGCAAAGAATTAGAAGAGACATTGCTTTATCCTTTAACTCCTCTTTCTAGTTGCAGTATCCCACGGGCTTGAAAAACTGCTCCTCCAAAACATACACTACATTGCATCATCTACATGTTGAAACTGAAGAATCTGCTAATGAACCCCTCTATTTTCTCTCCTCCAACTTTAGAAAGTTTAGACAGTCCTGAATCAGAAGTGTTTAAAGCTCTGTCAACTAATTACAGCTGCAGAGGCAGAGCAAAACACAGGCAGCAGACTCCTCTGAGCCCAACGTCTTGTCTCACCCTAAAAGCAATGAAGAGATCAACAGCTCTGTAGGAGATGATGGGATCGCTGCAGTATCTAGATTTGTTAATCCCCGCTTCACACTGCTCTAACCTATTTTACATTATCGCCGCATCTGTGTTTTACAAGACCACTGTGCTACTTCTTGGACGAGCGAATTTTTGACACCAGCACATTGCTTTTTGCCAGGAATGTGCATCTTGGCAGACATCTGTAAAACTGCACACATTTAAAGCTGGACTGAGACAGGAATACAGACATACAAGAAGCTCCAAATTAGAGAGGCCCAACACTAGAAGCACTTCAGCTTGTCATTAACCACTACCAGAGAGAATACCAAAGCTCAGTAATTACTGAGCTTTTGCAACGATAAATGTCTGCTAGGAAACATCAGCTTCTCTTTTTGGAGAAATTAGGTGTTCACTTGAGCAAACCATTACTGAATTTAACCAACCATTTAAAGATGACACTTAATGTCTTTAGGTCTCAGTGAAGCCTCTGAAGTGCCGATGATGAGCATCGCTAGGCACCAGTCTACCTTGAGCTTTTAAATTTAATGTCATCAAGTCATTTTAAGACAAGGCCATATGTAAAGTGTCCCATTTACAGTCTGTACAATTTAAATATATATATATATATAAAGAGTATAGCTCAGCAAGGCATTTTAAGCCCTGGTTCTCCAGACAGTAAGCGTGGAAGCCCAAAGTAAAGCAAGTAGGAAACTGTCTATGCGGAATAAGTCACTTCATGCAGACACCGCTGAAAAGCACAGTTCTATCTACTGTCAATATAACTCTGCAAAACTTTACTCCTTTCAAATAAAAGGGAAAGAGGAAAAAACCCAATGCTTCTGACAGCAATATCTGAGCTCCTTGGATGTTCCCTCCAAACTCTGGATTGTCACTTGGCCCATTCTCCAGCAGGAACAGAACTGCATGCCACAGCTTTGCAGTCACTTGCAAACAAACTGCAGAGCTACCAGCTTATAAACAGGAAAAAAATAGTGCATTTCAAAAATCATGGAATGAAGAAAAATTATCCATTTTCCTGCAGAAAGAAGGCTAACCTTAATTCAGTCATACACTTTGAGGTATTCATTAATAATTCCTTGGAAGTAGATCTATTTTGTTCCTGCCTCTATAGAGACAGAGTTAAGGAAAAACATTCACACTCTGAATGCTTTTCCAGCTAAGCCAGTTTTTAAACACCATTTGGCCACCAAGCAAGGGTGGAGTTAGATTCATAGTGCTGTCAGGGAGCAGCAAGGGCCATCTGCTCCCTAAGGGCAGGCGAGCCAGGAGCCAAGGGTGGCCCCAGCACAGGCTGTGTTCTCACTGGTGGGGGACAGTCGCACACAGCGTGAACTGACAGGTAAAGCCAGGTATTGGTACCCAGGTCCACCCAGGGCATCAGACATGGAAAGTGATGAACTGGGCCCGAGGTCTGTCCCGGTAATCTAGTCAGGAACAAAAGGAGGTGGGGCCAGAGATGGGACTGGAAGCAAGGCTACAATGTGGGTCCAAAGTTCATCCAGGACCCTGGACCAAAGACAAGGAATGGACACAACCTACAACATACATACAAGGGGTCCATCCAGGAGACAAGGTACCTACAGCATTATGCAGCACACCGGCAGTGATGACTCCAGCAGCACCAGCTCTGAAGCCATGAGAAACCTGACCAAGGAGCAAGAAACAGAATGAGCAACCAGAAGGCTTGTACTGCAAATGCCATCTCTGCTGCCAGATACTCCGGACCTCCAGATACCAAGAGAACTGATAATACCCCTGCCATCCACAGCAATTACTGGTTCTCAGAGACACTCTGATTCACTTTACCCATCTTACGGCAAAGGAAAAAAACCCTTTTTTCTCCTCTCACATCTTGCATGAGAACTGGAGAAGATGACACATCCACAAAGAGAATGCTGCCATAATGGAAGAAATAAAAAGAAATAGGAAGGTATGGAGAAATAGAACAACCATTTATCTCCAAATTATGATGGCATTACAAGCAGAATGGAAAGCCTACTGCAGCCTCTACTGGAATAAACTGGATTTCTGTTCTCCTCCGCTCTGCCCCATGCCTCAAGTGTCCCAGACCCTGAAGGAGAGGCAATAGCCCTGCAGAAGGAAATGATGGTTGCCATTGCTGCTCCAGACAAGAGAAACACTTAAAAATAGCTAGAACTAACTGATGTTTTAGAGCAAGTGGACATGATATAGTGGTAGATTTGACTGCCTGTACATTGCAAAGAAGAAAGCCTTCTGTAAGATTTCAAATCACAGCATACTCTTGAAAAGGCACTTCTATGAGCAGCCATCGGCTTAGATGAAACCAAGAAACCTATTGTTTTTTCCCCCTCTCCTCCTCTCCTCCTCCCAACCTCCCAAAATGACATTTTTCCCCAACTGAAGAATGTTTAGGCCTATCTTTCAGCAGATTGCTCCCACAAGAGCTAGTGATCTTGCGGTGCATAATGAGTACTAGAATTGAAAGCCATTTTTCATTCCTCCTGTTTAGTTGGAATAGGGCAGTTACACATAGGTACTGATAGAGTTTTCTACTAAATGGAATTCATAAATCAGTATTGTCGTCCCTTGCAATGATAAACACGTCACTTACAGATCCAGAGCATCAAATCAAGCCCTATTTACAAAGTTGTTCCTGAGACAAAAAAACGGCAATGTTACACAGGGTCAGTTGTTGCTATTTTCTCCCCTGCTGCTGCAGATACAGGGAGTCTTTGTTTGGAGGACATTGAGAACAGAGCGAGAAAGGGAGGAGGATTGATGATGCTTACAACAATAACAAACACTGCTCTTTTCTATTGCTAGAGCACCTGCTGCCTCCATCAGTTCAGGCTCATCCATTATGCAGCACGCCAGCAGCGACGGATCCAGAAGCACCAGCAGCTCCGAAGCCACGGCAGACCTGACCAAGGAGCAAGGCACAGACCAAGCAACCTCCCGTTATCAAATCAATGAGCTGCACTAGCACTCATTCTCTTCCCGTTTATTGCTGGGTGAAACAAATAGTAGGAACAATTAGATTAAGCATTTGGTTCAGATATAGACAGAGGGATGAAAGAAATTCACCTTCAACACAATTTGTCAGTTTAGCCTCGTAGTAAATAAATTCCTGAAGAGAGAAGAAAACCCGACAACTATTTTAATTGCTGTTACTTTTATTTTTACTGTTAGGGGAAACCATGTAAGGTCTAAAATGGATTGAAAGGAATGTAATTATTTCGCTGTAATGCTTTACTAGTGGAAAAGGAGCCTATTAAAAACATGCTTAACATTTCCAATCTAAACAATAAGAACTGCAAGTTTCAAAACATTTGCTACATTTCTACAATTCCAAGAAATCTTTGGAGTTGGCCACTTCTCTGGCAGAATCAGACCTGTCCCATGAACATTTTCATGCTTCCCTCACGCTACCAATGCGGACTACCTCACTCTTGCCAACAGGGAAACTCAAACACAGGACTTAACATCAAAAAGTGTATTTAAATATTATCAGCGTTGGATTGCAAAGCACTATTCCGAATTAGTTGATTAATTCACAACTTTCAGCTGTCAAATGAGGGGTAAAAGCATGATTGATTGAAGTTCTTTATCAGCACATTAGTTTTCCATGTGCCTCCTGACGCTCATATACACTGAGCAACCTTCTTCAAATCTGAAATAAATAAAAAATCCAGAGATCTCAAAACCATTAATTAATCATACAACTATATAAAAAGGGAAATAAAGTTTAATTACGTTCCTAAATAAATTGTTTTCAAATTTCACATATTATTCAAATAGTAGATGAAATGAAAGGCAAATAAATATCATCAACAACTTTGCCCATTTGTATTAAAAAGGACATGGGTATTGACAACTTCATGTGGCACTCATCAGGAATACTTCCAACCACAGAAGAGCATTACTATTTTACAAGCAGGAGAATGAACCAGAACTGTCAGAAAAGGAATACCTGCCTAACCTACAAGCAAAATTATAGACAACATGAGAAAAAACAAAACAAAAACAAAACCCCCCAAAACAAACACCATAACCAGCACACCACAAAAAAATCCCACCGCAATATACCACTCACCCCCCAACAAAAAAACACTACAACATATTTAAATAAAAGATACTCTGTGTTATCAGCCAACGCTTTTCTGACACCGCACAACATTCTTTTCAGAAGGCATTCACTTATAGGAAATTGTATTTCTCTTCCTTTGTTTTTTAGTGTGAAAGGTATTTGCGTGACAGCAGGATCTGTGTTGCTAAGTTCACATGCTCATGTAGTTTTTCCAGTCCTGACAGTCTCCGAGTGCACCAAAGCCACCTTAAAACCCAGGATTATAACCCCTGTGATGTTTTAAAAGTGAAAGCTCAGGAAGAATCCAAAGCTTCTTTCTCTCTAGCTAAAATTAAAAGCGTCTCTTGCAATCAGCTAACTCTAATAGGTGCAAATTCTAAACCCCTCGTGCTAAATATTGCCCAGCTTAGGCTGGAAGAAGCAGTCGTCTACGGCAAGCTACCAGGAGCAGCTCTCCGATAACAACCTGTTGTCTGGAATTAAGGGCAAGTGTTTAAGACTTCCACGAGACAGGAAAAAAACACAAAAAAGCAACAGACGCAGGTTTATTTGCTACAAAAGCATCAGTTGACACCTTGCTGAAATTTGGACGGTTTCATCATAACAGTCAATCCCGTTTCTGAATATGCTTCCTCATTTTTCACTCCATGGCTAGGGGCAGACTGCTCAGCAGAATAAGAAAAGGTTTATACGGAGTTGGAGAGGCCACTGGAAAACCAATGTTATTTTGCCAAGACTGATCTGCTGATACATTTGCAAACACCACCTGATTTAGCTGTGCCAGTTAATTTGTCTTAAAGCTAATTTTTCTTCTGGTATCAATCCTACCATTGCTGGTTTTGTACATGACGAGAGGCACCAGGTATCCGAATATGAGCTGGCTCTTTTTAGCCAAAACAGGAATACCAGCACGCTCTCCAACCATCTGTTTTTACCATACACTGCAAAGGTTGGCAAAATACTTTAAGTTCAAATAACTTCAAGTTCAGTGCTTCTGTAGCATTTTGCATACTTTGCACTCTGACTCCACACTTTAAAGAACTGCTAGAATTTTTTTTCCCAATTAGCGTGAAGTGATAGTTGCTTATACTGAGCACTCTCTGCCTTTCAAAACAGCAGTGAACTTTTACCCCTCAGCAATAAAAGGAGATCTTTTTCCTCAATCACACAACACCAGCAAATACAAATGTTTACTACCACAAACACTTATGTGGGAACAAAGAAATCGAATAAAGGGATGTTAAAAGAGAGAAAGTTAATCTTCCTGCTGCTGCAGCACAGGGAGAGTGGTAGAGGCAAGGGGGCAGGGGGAAGAGGACAAGCAGTGCTAGATGCCTTGATTGCACAGGATTGCATCCCACAAATTTTGTGCTTATCACTTTCAGATGAAGCCTGTGCATGAATTTTTTCTGCTTTCTCAAAGTCTGACTTGGGTAAAAATAAGAGAAGACACATGAGGATAAAAATGAAGTTGCAGACAGAAAGTACTTTATCCATTAGGAGCTACATGTAAGTCCTTTTGATGCAGGTTAACGCCTACAGAAAAGCACAGCTGCTTCTTCAAAAATTTCAAACCCCATGTTCATTCAGACTCCAGAAACACAAGAGGAGGCCTCACAGCACTCATTCTAGTTATTTCGGTTTTATCTTGATGAGCTGATACCATGTAATGCAAAGGCATTTGCATTAGTACAAAATTATCAAGTTAAATAAACTATGTCTCAAGAGTTAATTGTGTCTTCTTACTGACTGTCTGAAGAATCATTATATAATGGAACAAAATTGGCTGGCTATTAATATGAAAAAACCAGATTCAACATCAGAAAAAATAATACTGTTTTTGTATGTTTCGCATCCAAACCACAAGCCAGCAAGCACTAGAATTTTCTCCAAGACTAATAAAAGTTAAGTTACTTTGTGGTCTTTGGTTACTTGGTTAAAACCAGATACATTGCTTTAAAACTATGTTTTTACGTAGCAGGGTTTACAATTTAAACCAGACAGCAAATGCAAATGAACATTTAGACAATTGCAGCCGGGTTTTGAATACTGTTTAGCACCCCTCCATCTAGGTCTGAGCTGCCTCTTCAGCTGCTCCACAAAACCACATCCTCTTCATGATTCAGTCGTGCCATTTTCTCCCCACTCCTCTCCGGCTTAACTCCGTACAATAGGAATGATTTTGGCCACTTGTTAGAGGAACTGAAGCAGGATTCTGTAAAGACAAGCTTCAGATGAAATGATCTCGCATTTTTGTATTTTAGTGGCATTCTTTTTGGCGTTGGATAGCAAGGGAAGATGGAATGGCCCTATCTAAGGCCAAAATTATAAAGCAGTATTGAACAGGCAAATTAAATAACAAATATGCTGCCCCTTGCTCCATCACCAACAGACGGTGATGTCTTCTGCAGACCTCGTAAGTAGAAGCAGGCCACTGCACCTACATGCCCAAACCTGCCATTTGTTTCTTCTATAACAGTTTGCAAGATAACCCTTGCAAAGCTGAGCGGAGGTCCTTACTAAGGTGAAAGGCAAGGTCTTTTTAAAGACTTGTCCAGGGCAAGTCAGGGACCCACATGATCACACAGCACCCGTAACTCTTGTGAAATAAACCACATGTGGATAATGAGGAAAAGCCCAACAAATAGAAACAACAGAAACCCAACGTGATGCATTTAGCTGAGCTGTCCCAATACTGTGTGCAGGAGATAAAACTAAAAGTGAAAATGCAAAGTTTACTTCAGTCTATTCCTAATGCTAGCTCATGATCCCTTTATCTTCACTGACATTGCTGTGACCCTCTTCAAACCCCCCTGGTTTGCTATCGCCACCCATGTACCACCCATCTTCTCATTTTTGATTGTCTCACTCTTGCTATCATAGCCACAGTAGCACATTTCCTCTCGTTCACCCAGTTTTCTACGCTAAGAATAGAAGATAAGTATTTCCACTCAGGAGTGGAAACTAATGTCTAGTTAAACATCCCTTGAGCTTCCAGTTCGGTTTCTCATTCATTTTCAGTTAGGCACGTGGTATTTGATCCCAAGGTAATAACAACCATTCCAACTTCTATTAAGATTAGTGAAAACTATGCCGTTCAGTTCTCAATGGGGAACTAAATGTGTCTTAACCAGTTCAGCTATTGGTAGCCCATTTCTGTATGAGAATTAAAGAAGGTACTACCATCTGCAGCTAGTAACTCCCACCCAGGGCAAGAAAGTTGAGATTTGCTGCTGCTTTCAAGTGCCCTAAAATAAACAAACCCCTTTGTTCCTTCCGCTTGTAGTAACAGGAGTGACCAGATGGGAAAAATCAAACAAAGGTTTTCCTGATTATATCCTTTTTATTATAAACAGCTGGTTTTGTCCAAGTGCTTGCTAGATCTTACACAACGTCTCGATGGCCTTATGCACAAAAAACATTTTTTAATCTATCTATACTCTGTCATTTTTATATCTATGTACATAAAAGGCTTCTAAATCTTCATATTGTTGATTTGCATTCATTCAACAGCTAAATACAACCAACAATTTAACAGACAAGATCATCGCTCCAGCTAACGCATTTTACAGGTTTTATCAGTTTGCAAATTCACAGAGCAGCCTCCCAGAGACCAACACTTACATGTCTCACAATCAAAACAAACAAAATCTGCAGTCCTCAGAAGATATTTAGTAAACAAAACAAGGTGTGTGCTGACTGCAGTATTAGCATAAGCAAATACTACCAATTTTTTCCCATACTTTAAAAGTCAGAACTATTTCCAAATTCTCCGAAATACAGCATAACCTGAATCTCTGCTCAAAGCCACCTCAATGCTGGCAGAGCAGCACCCAAAAGACAGTATCTTTCCAAATAAAATAAAAAACCAAATCAATTTGACATAGTCACAGAACAAGATACTAATGAGGCTGTTTGTAATTAGCTCTGAAAAAAAAGAAACATCAGCAATAAACCTGCCAGCTCTTAGGCGGACTGCAACCCCAGAGAGTAGGAGGGAGCTGAGAAACACTGGCGGAGCCTCCCAGTGCAGAGGCTGAGGGTGTGAGAGAGGAGAGAAAGTGGAAAGCGAAAGGGCGAGGGTTCCCTAGCTCCTTCCAAGAGTGTCGTCTGCAGGGTATCTGTACGCATTACTGAAACCATGAGGTTACGCTGCTAGCAAACGGTTTGCAGCTTGCGTCCCTGTCTGCGATGTGTGTGTGACTAAACAGGTCCTGACGTAAAATGGCAGGCAGCTGACTCGAAGCAGAAACTTCAGTCGCACCGGTATCAGTGGTTGCCACATCTACGCTGTGTTAAATAATATCATCACGAATATTCCATACTATTTTTATATTCACTGAATCTTTAAAAAACAAGTAGCAAGTAAAACAAAACAAAAAATCAGAATAACTTCATTGGATTTGAGCATTGAGCATAACCTATATTGAAGACTTTTGAAGGAAGCTGCAAAATAAAAACAAATTTAAATTTTAAAAATGTGTTTGGAAGCATTTCAGCTGCTTTTCTTTTAATATTTCTCATGTAACTAGTTGTGGTTTATCTAGGAATTTTTTAATATTCATTTGATTCAATGAACAGATGCCAAAGCTTCATCTCAAAATTCTGTTTAAGAGTTTAATTTCTTTTTGAAAAAGAGCTAATAGGTTTTAAATATCTAACTCTTCTTCAGGAAAAAGCCCTGAAACAATACCCAGCCAAGGTGAGACTTGTTAAACCCATATATATATATATATGAAATTCAGATTAAATGAGGGCTTCCTGCAATTAAAACATTTTCTACATTTCCAACTGGGCTCACAATTCAGTCTTTTTGCTATTGGGACAGAGGGCAAAAATGAACTCTCTTATAAAGCTAAAAGTTTAGAAACATCCAGCTGTGCAACTGCTGCACTCCATAGAGCCCCACCAAATATATGCATGCCTTGGAGAGGTTATCCCCCCTCCCATACCCTAGTTACTCATATGACCAAGGCATGAGATAAAAGCAGCTATCTGATCCAAACGTCAGGAAACAGGGAATTCCCTGTTCCACTCTAAGCCCAAACCAGATGCCAGCATCTGCATCCCAGCAGCTCCCTCGGCCACCGCGGGCCCAGCCCAGCATCGCCCCGAGCCCTCCCGGAGACCTCCCGGGGTCCCCGTCCCGCCACCTCCCACCATCAGCTCCGGCGGTTGCTCCCCTTCCCAACGCCACCACCAGATGCTGGAAAAAACTTCGGAGCCACTCCCAGGCTGACTGTGAGGGTCATCAGTGAATCCTAGAGAAATCTGGAACTCAGCAGGAGGAGAAGGACAAATATTACTGCCAGAACAAGTTCTCCTGGAGTTAAGACGCCTAAGATACAGGTACCTGGGTCCAGTTTGCAGCTCAGCCATGAGCTGCTTGGCTTAAACAAAAATCTCAACATATAAATTGCATTATACAAACCTAGACACTTGGCCAGGATTTTCACACTCTCTTTGCATGGGGACTTTTTTTTTTTTTTTTAATGTTATCTTTGAGGTTAACTATTTAATCAGTATATTGTTTTACACATCAATGCACCTCTCACCAGCTTTTAGAGTCTAATTATTTTTCTGGACCGGTCTCTCACATAATACAGTTACTTTGCACAAATCAGGCCACCCAATTCACAGGTATAAGGACTTATTTATTAGAGATGGAGGCACTCTGCAATAAAAAACCCCTGTTCATAGCTGTCAGATTAAGTAGGACACACAGAGAAAGGAATGCAAGAATCTTGAACTAATAGTTCTGTAAAAACAGATGCTAAACCTCCTCAAATGTGCTCTGCATTAAAAATAAGTAACTTCTGAAAACTATTTATCTGTAAGTTCCCTACAACTATAGAAACAAATAGAAAGCTTTCTCCACAGTTAAGAGCTAAAATTTCTTTCCCTATATAGAATGCAATGATCATTTTGTTGTAAGAAAATATCATGTACGATTCAAAACAAACTACTGTCAATTCCTGAGGCTCACACTAGTCATGTGGCTAAAAAAAAAAAAGAAGACGTGTAAACAACACAAAATACAATTCATGTCCCAATTTGCATTTGCCATCTCAGTTACTCTCTTTGAAGATGAGCTTTTCTCCACTTCTCAAATCAAAGAGATGCCAATGACCAGCTTCATGTTCTCCCATTTTTCTTCCTCTCCCTTCTCAGATCAATTCTCGCTTTCTGCAATAGCACTTTTCAGCCCCTCACGAAGCTACATAGAATTCAATTCAGCAGATACTTAGGCCAAGTCAGAGTTGACTACAGCATTTTATTTATCCTAGTGCATATGAATACAGAGAATATTCTGGTTAACCTGTCACTCCAAATGCAGTAAGCTGGAACCAAGAGATGTAATGGCAGTCTGCACATTACCTTTTGAAGTAAATGCCCTCCCCAAAAGTAGGTAAGAACATAAATAAAAGCATTTCCTTCTCAATTATGATGGCAATATTGCTGTATTTTGCATTATGGCAAGTGGCCACTTGTTTCATTTAGAGGCTCTGCTGAAAAAAAAAAACCCTCATGTTTGGAAAGGCCCTTAGAGGCCAAATTATCACTGTCTCAAAGTTGAATCAAATATTTCAAATTCAAAATATTTGAAGCTTAGTGTAAATCAAATTCAATAAAAAATATTTTGACATTAACCATTACCAAGAAAACCCCTCCTCAGCATCCGTTATCCCCTTAGTGAAACCAAAGGAAAGCACTCTTATTTCTTTATTTTTAAAATTATTATATTCACTTATGCAAATTTTTCTGTAATTCTGCTCTAAGCTCCAGTACTGTCAGGGAACTAGCTCTGACATATATTGATGCTTTATCAATCTAAAAACCCTCATAAGCAGTTATACTGATGCAGAGTAGCCTGAAATTGCTTTTTATACTGTCTTTGAAGGAGATCACAAGGAGGACACATAGCAAGCATGGACCATTGAAGACCACAATTCCCTGTGTGTTCAATGACATGGAAGTCAATAAACAGCCTCCCTCTGAAACAACATCAGATACAGGTTTATTATTGACTCTGCTGAGAATTGGCTTCTATTCCTTTTGAAAAATCTCACACTGCATTAACTGGGCTTTTTTAATAAGAATACCGGCATGCAATAAAGAATTTAGTCTGCTATACGTGTGAATGAAAAAACTAGCAGCAAGCTAAAACAAACATTACATGCAAAGACAGCTATCAGCAAAATGCTAAGGCCACTAAGCCATAGGATCAAAATCCATGCATTTCAACTCTAGCATTACGAAAAAATAAATTCCTTGAGCTTTGAAACTCTACAAATTCATGGATGATATAACAGAACACATCATCTATAGCACTCCACTTGCATGACACAGGACTTCACAGGTTTCAAAGAAAAAAAAAACCAAAATGAAACAAAACAAAAACCACATGTGGCATGAAAATTTAGCAGGGAAACAAGCGCACACACACAAATAGTGTTTTAGGTGTCCAGGTGATTAGCACACCCTTGAATTGCCCAGTGACTACAGCATGGATTATAAGCATGGGATAACAGCAAAGGCCCCGAAATGCGGACACAGGCTGACAACAGAGACCCCAGGACTGTACAAAACTCACTGATGGTCAGTTGTTGGTCAAAGGAGAAAAGCAACCTTGAAAGCCTGGAAAAGACCGCTTTAAGCTTGACAGAAAGAAAAGCAACAGGAAAAGGCACTTGATCCAGCCTGGGAAAGAAACACCATCCACATCACACAGTTCACAGCCCAGGGTGTGTAGGCCAAAGGATGAGACCCACCACAGGGTCTCACATCTTATCTTGGACAAGTGGAGGACTGCCACAAAAGAGTCATCATGGGACTGCTGGACCTGTACACTGGCCCCCACTCTCCCCACCAGCTCTGAGGACCTGAATCTGCACCTGAACGCTCAGAGAAGCTCAACTGCACCTTCTCCTCCACCAGCCCTGACTCACCAAGGACCCACGACCAGCTCACCAACCATCTAGGACCACATACAGGAGTGAGCATAGGTGTTTTCCTCAAAAAAGTCTGGACTGGAGCCATTTAACTTTGAGACTTACTTGTTCAGGAGTAGCACCTAAAAGGGTCTTTCTGAAAGTAGATTTTAAAAATTGAGGTATATGTAAGCTTCTGTCCCTTTCTGCCTGTTCCTTGATGGGCCTTTAGAAGTTGATTTCAGCTAGTCTGTGCTTCCAACGGGAGTCATAAAAACCTTACAGCTGCAAACTCCATGAGAAGAAAGAACAGTCCTTATAGCTGGATATACTCTGCCAGCTTACTTGTAAAGGATACACAATAAAAGGTAAAAAGTTAAGGTGCTCTATTATCTCATGCAATTCTTGTGTTTCCCTCAATTCCTCCAATAACCAATGAACTCCACAAAAAGTTCTGGTGGCTACTTTAACACTCTATTCAAGGCCACAGCTTTCAATTTACTAAAGCAATTATAATTAACGGTGAGGGACATGAAGTGTTTACCATGTATATTTGAATGACTCACTATTTGTCCTGGGGAAAGAATGGTAATATACCAGGAATTGCTCCATGCAGTACAAAGAATGAAAGCATACCTGTTTAAAAGTCAATTGCGTCAGAGATCCATGTTTTTCACGACAACCTTGTCCAAAGCAGTTTATAAAAAAACAACAAACAAGCCTACATACTTTTTGCTTTTACTTACCCTTCAGAAAATGTCCACCAATGCATTCTTTTTAATCTATATTAGACAAAATCCAACAATATAAAGACAAATATCTACAATTTTGTTGCCTACATTCATGAAATCCCATTATTTTATTCATCCTGAAGACACAACTAATTCCTCCACCTTAAAGACAGAGTAATTTATACCCATTCAAGTGTCCTCAGTCCTATCCCCTCAGTCCTATCCTCCCTATCTTAAAATGTGTAGGTTTTTTTTCATTTTTTCTCACCAGTATCATTTTACTTAGTTATAATACCATAAATATTGCCTGAAGACAAACCAAGCACTTACTCCACTCAAACCCATTTAACACTAGCTCTCCCAAATTCATGAAGGTAGTTGTCTGATAAAACAAGCAGTGCCCCTTAACACTGACACACAGAGCACTCAGCTGCAGACCACAGAAGTCATAGGACAATTTACAATGCCAAGCAAAAAAGAAATATCTTTGCACTCTCTTCTCAAATTATCACATTTGTTTGCAAAATGTGCAATCTACTATTTCACATGATTTCTACCACCAGCATCCTTTTCTTCTGTTACTTGATGGATACTTGATGGAACTTCAAATCTCCTGCTAGATGTCACTCCGGCTAGGCACACTCTGTCTTCTCCAAAATGTTTTATTTAGAAGGCAACATTGCAAAATGTGCTGTCACCATCAACCTGCTTTTCACACTACGGAGCAATGCTAAAAGGATTAGAGGATTTTTACCAGGATGCTGAGGTGTTTACCTAGGAACCATCAGCAGTGATATTTCTTCACCAGAAGTATAAAAGGAATAAAGCTATGCTAGAGGGACATTTTCATTCTTCTGAACCTCCTTTATTATTGAAATTAATAATAGTAAGTTACTAGCAAATGCAAGCCGCTCTTGTCAACATGGGACAAGCCAGGGTCATGATCTTAAAAATCTGTGATCCTCCACACCAAGTACTCAGTCATTATTAATCACAGAATCACAGAATCATAGAATATCCTGAGTTGGAAGGGACCCATAAGTCCAACTCCTGGCTCCACACAGGACCAGCTGAATCAGAGCATATGACTGAGAGCGTTGTCCAGATGCTTCTTGAACTCAGCCAAGCTCCGTGCTGTGACCACTTCCCTGGGAAGCCTGTTCCAGTGCCCGACCACCCTCTCAGTGAAGAACCTTTTCCTGATATCCATCCTAAGCTTCCTCCATTGCAGCTTCATTCCGTCCTCTCGGGTTCTATCACTGGTCACCAGAGGGAGGAGATCAGTGACTGCCCCTTCGCTCCCCTTCGTGAGGAAGCCGTAGGCCATGATGAGGTCTTCCCTCAGTCTCCTCTTCTCTAGGCTGAACAAACCAAGGGACTTCAGCCTCTCCTCATATGTCTTCCCCTCTGGACCCTTCACCATCTTTGCTGCCCTCCTTTGGACACTCTCCAATAGTTTCATGTCCTGTTTGTACTGTGGCACCCAAAACTGCACACAGTACTCAAGGTAAGGCCGCACCAGCGCAGTGTAGAGTGGGACAATCACTTCCCTAGACTGGCTAGCAATGCCGTGCTTGATGCACCCCAGGATTAAAAAAGGGTATCCAACTCTTCCCTTCGCCACACAGACTGGGGGTGGAGGGGAACGTGTTGCTCTTTTCTTCTGCGTTAAAGGCTGTTCTGCTGGAGGAATGCTAAAGAAACACCATCATTCTCATCAAGTGCTCAGTCACATCCTTCTCTCAGGCAAAGTCAATTTTCTACACCTGCCTTAGCTTGCAAAATAAACACACATCTCAAAGGATGCCTTCTAAAACTCCTAAGTCTCTCTAAAATGATAAAATTGATTCTGAGTAAGTCTGCTTGATTTTGTATTACACATTTATGCTAGAACTCTGTTGAGGCATATAAAGGTCAAGGTGTATTTCTGGTAAAAGATTTGTCATTTGGCATGTAGCACCAATTGCTTTATTCAGTTTTCTCCAATTAGCAGAGTTATTTTCCATCCAATTAAAAGAACAGGGTACGTTTAGTCTATGGACCATTCTAGCATACCAAACAAAAGTCTTTTGTAATCAGTGAGAAAATTCGCAGAGAATGCATACAGCATAATCATTTTGTATTATGTGTGAAATTCCAGATCATTAACCCCTTAAGAAGCAACTCTTCCACACAGTTCCCCCAGAAGTAGCTTCAGACAGTTTTTTCTGATCCACACTTAGAGCAAATTGGCTCATCATCTAATGCAGAAGCCTGCCTACTAGGGAAACAAAAGGGAAGAAAGTTCTCTGGTGCCTACCACACACGAGCATCACACTCTTAATAGACAAAAGCACAGCTGCAAAGCAATAAATACTCTTTTTTTTACAATTTACATTGGTTACAAGTGCACATAAAACATAAAGGCAAAGATAAGTTCACCCTTTAATAATTCCAAAGTCAATTCACTGGCTGTTGAAAAGTCTTGCTGTGTGAAAAGTCAGGAAATGAAGGGCTTGCAATGCTGTTATCCGCAAGCAAAAGAAACTGAAAAGTACCCCTTCCCCCTTGAAATATAGTTTCACAAGAAAATAAATTATATTCTGAGTTGGAATGGTATGTAATCAATTTTTTACATATACACAAAATCTTTAACAGCAGTCTATTTTCAATTATATTTCAGAGATGGCCTATTTCTGGTTTCTCATTACAATCTGTGTTAATAATGCTCCAGTGAGCCTGGGGCTGAGACATCACCTCTTCCTACGTGAAATATATTGCATGGTAATAACCTATACATATACTCCTGAGTTCTGTTTTGCACTCAAGTTTTTTTTCATTCCTTATCAAAAGACTCCCAAGGCAGTGCTAGCTTTCAAGCTACCACCTCACTTAGAGCAAATATTTCCACTCGTAATCCATTCAGCCTCCTGTTGTTGAGACTGCCAAGATATATGACAGTGTTAAAGAGTGAGTGAGGTACACTTGGAACGAGGAGAGCTATTTTAAGTCAAAGGACAACACTGGCACAGAAATAAGAGGGTATACATCAGTCACAACTGCATCTAGGTTGAAATTTAAAGTGTTTCTAGCCATGGAAAGATTTAAGGGCTATCCAGCCAGAATTATACAGGTGCATCACTTTGCTATTTCTTACTACTTTGAAGATGAAGGCACCCATCTTATGGCTTTATGGCTTTATGGAATTCTATACCCCCAGTTGCCTGCAGTAGCAAGGATTTCCACCCAGTGCCATCCTCTCTAGGCCTTCATTCTGAGGTCTCTTTCCAAAACTATCCTAGTGCTGACAGCAGCCAAGAGCCAAGTTTCCTTTCACAACTACCATAGAGCCATAACAGCGCTCTTCTGTGCACCTATTTCAGCTGAATTCGGTTTTTTGTTTTTTTTTTTTTAATATCTTCTGCTACAAACACCTGTGCAATCTCTGAACTGCAATATGCTGTCTTTTGTTGATGGTATTTCAAGGCTGAAATACTTGTGCTAGGATTAGGTTCTCCATAAGTGAATGGAGGTACACTTGTGCTAGAATTAGGTTATGAAGCACAGTCAACCCCACTCTAGAGGAAGGCCTAACGGGTTAGGTAAGCTAAGAATAAGACTAATAGGACAGGCAAGTCGTTCTTTTTCTTCTCTTCTGTTTGTGAACTCACATAACTGACCAGGGGCACCGAAATATAATTACAAAGACAAGGATGAAAATTCAGAAAAACGAAATAAGAAAGCTATTTTCAGTACTGTGTTTAGATATGGTGCAGTAAGCCTGGAGCAATGCCACACACCAAATAAAGATCAATAGTAAGCAGCTGCCCTAGCTCTGTGCATCTTATACATTGAAAGAAATAAAGACTGCTGGACAAAGATAGCCTATGATCATGTAAGTAAAGATCACAACCTATGCTGCATTTTAGAAGTAAGACTAGGGATGCAACCTAAATACTAACACCATCTTTTGAGTGTTTATCTTCAAATTCACTCTACTTTTTTTACTACTATAATGCAATTCATGTACAAATATTGAATATAAATTTAAAACTCTCTGAGGAATGTAATGGCTATGACACCTTATTAGAATGTCCATAAGTGAATATTGCTAGATCTTGTTTGAACCATGGCAGAATTTGCACTCAGAAATCTAAAGTATTCAATAAGCCCTAATAACTGCAAGAAATTCGATAAGCCCTAAAAAGTACAAACTAAGTGAACAGCCCTTGCCTAGAACAGATAGTTCAGATATTTAGACAAGTATGTACGAGCTTCCAGAGAGGTCATCAGTTCTACATTTGTTTTGCTTCACGAAGGACAAAAGTTTTGTTTGGAAAGGGAAAACACAGTCTAGATTGGCAAATCTTAGATATCTAAGTTTTATAGAATAGGTTGTTTGGAAAAATCATACTTCAGGCAATTCTGGAGAGTTGATTTTAGGCTTTATGTAAGAGGACCAGAAGTGGCGTGCATGAAGAATGAACTTTAAGACATAGTTTTACAAGTCGGAAAAACCATAGCTGTGCTTCAGGCAAGTGGCAGTAGGAAGAACAGCTGAGGAAGTCATACCTTCAATGCACTTTATGTTCCATTTTGTCACAAATAAACCACTTAGTGGATCGCTTAGCATATGAAATCATTTTTATGCTTTATAGAATCAGATTACAGTAGGCACCACTGTTCCTCTGCTTTTAAATACTTTGGTCCTTATTCACAGGAGAGAGATGAGGAGAGTGAAGTATCACAGCCTCCAGGAAACTTTTACATTAAGATGATTAGATAGACCAAAAGCTCCTGACCAAAAAGGCCAATGTAGTTGGATGATCCAAAGTCTGTGTTGCAAAGATCTACAATCCAGGTCACAGAAGAACTCTGTTCCCTCATGCTGGAGCCGACAGACTGAATGTCCTGCTCTGTGTTTGAAGACTGCTAAGAAAATCTTGCATCTCTCACTGGTTCACTGTCATGAACTAGTCACCATCCAACACGTGCAGCAGCTGAATAAACAGAGGTTTGCACCAAACATAAAGATTTCTTCTGATTTGTAATGAAAACCATCACAGCTCACCTGTCATGGAACCAATAATAGTTTTAAATGTCAGACATCAAAGGAGTCTAAGCATGGAATCCAGCCTGAGCTCTGGCATTTATGCCTCTTAAGACACATGTTGAACACAGAAATAATTCCTACTTTTCCACATATAAGACTTCTCATACCTGTGCTGCACAACTGACTAAAACATTGTCCAAAAATAATATTAGCCCTAAATAGAGAGATTTTTTTCCACAAGGAAGCAATAACCCTCCTTAAAAGGAAAGTGTTCTCTTCCCATTTCCTTTTTCTGGGGTTCTATTAAATACCTAACTGACAATTACGGGCACTTGACATCATCAGTCAGCTTGCTCATCATTCCTCCTAAAGGCTGCTCATGGACAAAAGCCAGAGAAACCATGTTCTGGTCCCTATGGTCCTTCTTATCTTCCCCTTCTGCCTCACAAAACAGATGTCCCTAACAGAACCAAGATGTGCAAAGTAGCTGTGAAGCTATACAAGCCCAGCTAATGATAATGATATGAGCATAAAGCCAATGATCTAAGCGAGTCAGGATGCAATTCCTTTTGGCTTTCTGTATAGCATGGCACAATCTATTAGATGCATTACACACATCTACCCCTGCGTTAGAATAAATAAATAAAATCACACCACACAACCAACCTGAGGTCAGCAAAACACACTAGGTCCTGTCACTGTATGTGAGAACTAACATGCACTGTAAGGACACTGCTAAGCAAAGGGCTGTGGGCACCTGCATGATGTACAGTGGAGCAGAAAGCACAATCCAAAGCACTACCATGGCTCATGTAAAGGAAGCTGGATAACTGCCAACAGTAGTAACGAAAGAAGAACAAGCATGGGATCTCAGAAGAAACAGTGTAAGCATACCTGTGCGTGGCTAGGTGGATAATGATGAATCAGCCTGAAAGTCTGCAAGCTTCCTGACAAAAAGCTACCTAGTGAGAATTTTCTTAGGCAGATGCCTACAGAGACATACAAAGAATGGAAGGACTGGCCTTGGTCACAATATGAATCTCCAGAGGAACACCAGTAGTAAATGGCCACCAGCTAGACTTAACAATTACTAATCACTGGTCCTTGTATCCACCCTGTTTTTCACCTATCTGGCAGACCTCAGTCAATTGCTTTCCAACTTGCCTTGAAGAACACTATGGAAGACACTATCAAAAATCAAGGCAAATGACATCTGCTGCACTCCTTTCAGCCGCTAACCCAGTTATCTCACCACAGAAGGCAATCAAGTTGGTCAGCCATAATTTGCCCTTAGAAAACCCAAGATGACTATTCCAAATCACTTCCTTGTTCTTCATATACCTGCAAATGGCTTGCAGGAGAATCTATTTCTGCCATAATCTTCCTGCAGACTAAGGCAAGGTTGACCCACCCCCAGGGCTCCTTGTGAAGACGAGCCTGATGTTCGCCCAATTCCAGCCGTGGTGGAATTCTCCCAATCACCATGACCTTTCAGTGACAAACAGCACTCCCTCAAACACTGTCACTAGGCACAGGGAATTGCGAGTCCAGACCTTATCTGAAGCAAAGGCGGCAATGAACACCTCTGTTTTCCATGTCCTTGATCAGTACATCCTCTGCCCCATTCAGCAGAAGGCCCATATTTTCCTTAGTCTTCCTTTCATTGCCAACAAACTGTGGAAGACCCTTTTGTTGCTATTCACATTGCCTATACATTTCAACTCCAGCTGAATTTTGGTCTTCCCAATCTGCTCCCTGCATGCACAGGTAAAGTTTCTGTATTCCTCCCAGACAGTCTGCTCGTTCTTGTTTTTACCTTCCATACAATCTGTTTGCATTCCCTTCTCACTAGCATCTGCCTGACTTCCTGCACATCAGAGTGGAAGAGACTGAGGAATGGATTTGAGGAGATTGTTTTCTGACGACCAACCAGCTCCCCTGGGTCACTCTCCTTCAGATCAGCCTCCTATAGGATCCCTCCTACCAGTGCCCTGAGCAAGCTGATATCTGCTCTCCTGAAGTCCAAAGTGGTGGTTCAATTACCAGCTCTCTCTTCCCTAACAATTTTAAATGCCACCATTTCACAATTGCTGCTGCCAAAGCTGTCATCAACCCAAAAACTATTCTTCCTTATTCACGAGTAGTAGGTCTGACAGAACTGCTCTGCTAGGCCACTTGTCCAGCACCCACGTCAAAAGACTCAGAAACAACTACTAGGGTGTGGGCTGCAGCTTCCAGGCAACGTACAGTTTCATCATATGGGAAACTATATGATTGCATTTGTTTTACATAAGTTTCTGTCAGCTAACAGTCAAAAAGCACAGTCAAAAATCAGTGCTCTGGCTTTGCTCTTTTCTCACAGTGCACAGAAGAACCATTTTTTTGGAATACAGAGGATCCAACACAGGGCATTTCCCAGGCACAACTTCAGGCGTGACTTCCACAGAGGTCCAACATACCTTTAGTGACTATCTGAATCCTTTGGAGGCTGAAGAACTTAAGTGCATCAGGAATATGCACTGATGTCAGTCTAGCTTTTCAGTATTCTTAAGAAAATGGAAAACGAAGAAATGAAAGAGGCAGTCATGGAATTTGACAACATCGTCTTTGTTTATCATTTTGGGGATCTTGATCTCCAGCATACATGGAATTTTCAGAAGGATTTGACTGTCACGAAGGGAAACAGAGTCCAGATGTCCAATACTCAAATAACAGAGCCTGTGTACAGTTGTTGGGGAGCCAGAGCGAAAGAAGTCTGCTATATTTATATTCTGTTTGAGTATTAAAATATGATTGTCTGATGAGAAAGCTGAATGAATGTTTGGATGTCAACAACAGAAAGAAAGTTTCTGAAAAACTAGAGACTGATAATAAACTACACTAGGTCTAGACTAATGTTCAAGTACTTTTTTTTTACTTTTTTTTTTCTTACTTTTTTTTTTTTTAAGATCAAGTATGGCTCAAGGAAGAGTAAAATGTGGAGGCCACCTTCTATCAGAAGATTTTTATCAGGAACCCTTTCCTCAGGCTTTTCAAGTGACAGAATTTTGAAATTGCCTTGTAGGTTATCTCTGCTTGGAGACTCATACTGCCACAGGTCACACAGTCAGGGCTCAAAGAGCCTACAGAAGAATGCATCATTTTAGATAGCTGTAGATTTACTTTGGTTTTGACCCTTTTGGACAACACCTTCAAGCTTCTTAGACCTCTGCTCCCCGCAAAGCCATTTTATTCTTAGCTAGGAGCAGACTGTCAGAAGACATGCACACAACATCCTTTTCAAAGTACCTTCATGTCTGCTCTTCTGCTAGTCTACAGTACAGTCCATTCAGATGAAGAGAGAAGTTTGCAAATATTATTTGTCAATCAATACCTTTCCCAACTAAATACTGGCAACCCTAGCAATACTTTGAGCTTACTCTCCAAGCAAGAGAGCTGTCTGAGAGTCAAAGGTGAGAAATGAAACTTCATACCATGCTCATGAAACACAGTATGAAAACACTGAATCCTTCAGCTTGAAGAAGTAGACCCAACACACACATGCACCCCTCCAAGAGGGCTTCTGGAGCGGCTATGCACAGGAACAGTCTTTAGTAGTAAGCAATGTTTCACTATTTCCCAACCTATCTTCCTGCTACTAAAAGTCACTCCACACTTAAGATCCAACTGGAAGTTCAAAGCAGACTGCACAGATAGCAGTGAAAAATACTGAGAATTTCAAGAATTCATAATCTTTACTGACACTTGGCAAAAGAGTTGTTAGTGCTAAGACCTATAATCCTTGCCAAAGAGGCTTAAAAATAAATAAATAAGGAACTTTGCAAAATTGCTGTAGGAATAGCATTGATTGTCCCTGTTTTCTAACGCCACAATGCATACTATAGCATTGTAAGAGTCGTATCAGGCTACAGTTTGGGTGCAGCTCAGGAAAAGACATGTAACGGGGAAAAAAACAACGCTGAAAGTACAGAAGGAAAGATTAGAAAGCTCCTCATCAGTAAGATGCCCAATAATTCAGCTAGATTCCAGCAGAGCCCTGCATCAACATAATTATTGTGCAGAGCTGGCAATGTTTTTAATACAGACAACTTACATGCCCCTCAGCATGTGGTAACGGTTCTACATGCCCTTGCTTTTAGTTTTGTGAGACAAATAATACTTTCCTTAAGGACAGAGTAAGTTTGCAGTTTATATCCCCTCCTCCAATACTGCACATGTGGGAATAGTTGGTCACTGAGGTCATAGATTGCAAGAGATAAAGCTCTGTACATCTATGAAGGCCCATCTATATTCATGAGGACGTGATTCTATTCAAAAGATATGTAACACCCCTCACACACATTTTTACTCAATAGCAGCTCTGCACAAGGAGGGATGGAAAGACATCCACTTACTTTTCCCTAGTGATGGTTCTTCATCCCTTATCTCACACAACTACCTCTAGCATGCAATATTAGCAGTTTGTGAAATATTCCAGACCCATTTAAAAGCACAAATAGTCACAATAAATAGCCATAAATGTACAGTCATAAAATTCCCATAGAATATGGTAAGAAGGGATTGATGCAAAGGCATCAAAAGGAGTAGAAAGGCTATCAAAAAGGAAGGAACTCAAGAATAAAGTTCCCCCTTGTGCAAACACAAGGAGAATTTTTGCAACAGATAATCAACAGCTGTTATCACTAATTACTGATAGACACATAAATAACCTATTTCATGATATTTCATCTTACAAATTACGTTTTATCAACTCAACTTCATCTGCATTTACTCTAGTATTAAACCAGTTGTACTTTGGATCAAAGTAAGCATTCATGACCCAGAGAAAGAGAACCAGTGCTATTTAAGCTATACAACATTGAAAACTCTTTCCACTTTTGTTTAAGCCTACTAGGACTTGAGATAAAAAAAGAAACAGCAATGTTGCAGTTTCCTTTCCTACATGGAAGGATTGCTTCTTCCATCAGAATAGACTTTTCTGAGAGCATCTTTTCAATTTAGCTATGACTGTAACATTTTCCTGGCTTATGTGGGCTTTCTGATGTCATTACATAGCCAGCAGTCTGTTTATTTTCTTTTAGTTAAAACCAACCAAGAAGAAGTCTTGAGTTTGTTACATTACCAAAATGCACACATGGCACAAGAGAAGGCTTCACGTGCATGCATTAAGACTGCAGGAAAACTGAAATCATTAATAGTTAAGAAATTCATGTAATACCATTCAGAAGTGAGAAATCTAAATCAGTCTCAGAAGAAAACAAGGTTAAATAATCTCCTAGTCACTAAGCCATCACTTTACGGGACAAAAATAAAACACCTAAGCTCAAATACAGTAAGTCACTGAATACAGCACTTCAGAACCATCTGAGCTCTACTCATTATGTACAATGTTCAGAGAAAGTGTTGTTAAAATATTTTGATGGCTAGCTAGCAATGCAAACAACATATCTGTCTTGTAGCCACAATGGCTTCTATAAAATGGCAGAAACAAGCTATGCCAACATCTGCCCAACTTTAAACAGCCTAAGTTCAAAGCAAAGTCAAAATAGAACATATTAATTTGGATTTAATAGGATGAGACAAAAATATCCACTTTAGAGTAAAACACAGTTCCTTATTTTTGCCCCTTGTGAAAATGTAAGGGGACTCAAACCCTCAAAACCAAGAGTTCTGTCAGTGAGGCCTTTGCTCCTGTGTCTTTTGTGCTCCCACCATGGCCAAGACACAGATCTTTCCCAACAACATGCATGCAACCTGATGGAACCCAAAAAACTCACCTCTTCCTAAAGTTTTTCCAGGAAAGGCTTCTGGCATACTAGTGATACTCACCTTTTCTTGTTGAGCTCTCCTGACCCAACAAAAGCTCTTATATGGCCCATAACTCCAGAGAACACCTGCTCTTTTTGCTCCATCCAGTAGATCCAACACTACAACCAGTCTCACAGGCCCAGCAACCCAAGCAGCACCTCAGTGGGAAGATGGCTGGGCCCTGCTTTTCTTCCACTTCATTGCAGGTAAAATATACCCACGAATCAGTAAGTGTGCATTGCAGATAAAAAAGCTCGAGAGAAGGGTTCTAATGAACTTCCAAGATCCCCAGTGCCCCAAAAATGGGATGTCCTACTGAATTAAAAATCAGCACACAGCACATCTGCTATGTCAACCATAAAACTTTATTTAGGAATAACAAACCATGCCTTGCAGAAAACATCTGAGACCAAAACACAGGATTCAAGCATGGACAAAGTTTTGCCCCTATCACAATGCAAAAGCACTGAACAAGTTCTAGGGAAAATAGGTTTGCATCAGTTACGTTGTAACCTTTGCAAAATTAACTTGGGTAACAAAATGAGAATGTTTCAATTTGACTAAGACTTCCTGATCTTCATATAACAGTCTCAGTTCATGCTAACTCAAAGCTCAGGTACATGAAGACATACTACACACCAAGATATACGCAAACCGAGACTTTCATAAAGTTTTTCATTGTTTACACAGTTGGTAACCATTTACTGCTAAAGGCAATATGCAGTAAAGGGAGTTTTGTTGGTTTTTTCTTCTTCTTTTTTTCTTTTTTTTTTTTTTAATGAGTTGATACCACATGTTTTCACAGACAAAAGAAAAAAATTATTTAAAAGCCAAAGCAGCCAGATTCATTTTTGGAAAGAAGCTTTCAAAATCCCAATGAAACACATCTGCAGAGTAACTGCAGCAATGATATAAAGTGATTCCCACTAGTTCCTAGTTCCTGTGTACTAATGTAAAAGTTTATCCCTTTGTTTTAACACAGCACTGTCTCTGAAAAAGGCTCTTCCTGCCTTGGCTACCATCTAATTAGTTTAGCCCCCACCCTATTAAAACTGGTTAAGCATTCCCACTCCATCCATCAATCTAGTGTCCTCATCCCGTGAGATTCTCTGCTGACACCTCTACAAAATTTAGTAACTCAGATATGACTGGGGCAGCCAAACGAAGCAATAACCTGTAACTCTTGCAGTAAATTTCACTGGCTTGGAAAGTTAAATATCTTGGACTAAAGCAGTGCTGCAATGACTTCAAGGAGTTGCACGAAAGTACTGACTCCATCTCCCAGCTCCAAGCAGTTAAGCTGTCTCATTTCAAAGCAATTCCACAAGCTGGCTTTAGCTGCAAGCATTCCACATTTTAAGTGTTGGGTTTTTTTAATGTGAGCCTGCAATAGGAAGCCACACATATTCAGAAAGTGAACTCTGAAAGCAAGTCACAGACTTGACTTGATCACAGACTACTCTGGACTGCAACATGGAAGTTTGACAGGAAAGCACAGTCTACCCCTACAAAAGAAGGGCTTCAGCCTCTTACCAGTGAAAACCCTTGGGAAATCCAAAAAGCCTGTCTTGTCTCTCACTTCATCTGTTCATTGTAGGGGGGAAAAATTCCATCTGCGCATAGAAAGTTGTCAAATCTGGCACTACAGACTGCATGCTGTTAAATTAGTGCATTCATTAGTACAGTGTTTTGGAAATGTGCCTATACATTGTGAGGGGAGGAGGAAGGATCTTTCATTTAAAAAAAAAAAAAAAAAAAAAGAGAGAGAGAGACAGAGAAATGGCCCCAAGCTGGTCTATCCTAGCATCTCAGCACCAGTAAGAATTATCATAGAACTTCGCCTTATGAGCTTTTACACAAAACAGACGGTCTCAAGCAGAGTAACTAGTAGCACAATTACAACTTGATCATATGCAGTATATCTCCTGAACAAAGAGCATGCATTATATGCCTTCAGCATATTGCTTTTCTTTGGGATCTGTATTTAGCCTGATACAAACATGGACAGCTCTCCCTGCGTGCACTTATGTATACATCACGAAGGAAAGCTAGCTTTTCCAATTTCAAAAGAAACAGAAGAAAACCCCTTTCTCAGCACCACCATAGATATCTCATCCTAACTGCCTTTCCCCTTTCTCATTGCATTTCAGGTCCTGTCAAAAACTTGTACTTTTTACACTTATTTGAGTATGATCATCTGGCATAAGAAGTCACTTCCCCAGTTTTGACCATTTTTATGGACAATTACTGGTTTTTTTGCAGTATAGCCATTTAAAATAATGACTGAACTTGGGTTTTCCCATCCATGGGAGTTGCATCCTCTTAGTGTTGACTACACTGCCTGTGTTTTGACACTTGGCAAGGAAGGTGATTCCTACCAACCAACTTTGACACCTAACTTTAAAGGTTTTTCCACCAGGGGCTCAAAGGGCCCAACTCCATTGACTTATAAGCACCTTAGAAAACTAATTCCTTCCTTTTCTTAATGGCCCATATAACTTAAGGCATCTAACATTACCTATTTTTCTTTCTTCCCTCCCTAATTAAGACCTGAACACTATTGATGCCCACATTTCTATATGGATAATTATGATCAAGATCTAGTTTTATGTTGTTTGTATTTCAGCCTCTACCTTTCCCATGACTTCAAAACTCCTAATTACATGTCTTCCATATGTGGATTTAAGTTTCAAGAACATGAGGTTCATCAACAAAATACTACTCAAGCCTGAGCCTGCAAGCACTCAAGTGCAGCAGCAGTTTTCCGCATAGAGATGGAAGTCCTCTGAGTGCAGTAGAACTACTCGGGTGTGTAAAGTTACTTATGCGCTTAAGCACTTTTGGATCTGTCCTTAATTTTTAAAGCAAGTTTTCTGCCAAAATGGCAAGGAGTTTCACAACAATCAGCAGTTCTTGGGAGATTTCCTCTTCTTGTTCTAAATCTTATAAGAACAGCTGTTCTGAAGAAAACTTGGCCATATCTGAATGTCCAGACAGGCTCCAAAACCACAGGTGCAGGCTCCAAGCCAGGGATGCATATGTAAGTCTTCCTGAAATTCAATGGGCTTCATGTTTTCTCCTTTCTCTACAAAGCCACCACAGAAGGCACAGTGATCAATAATGAAGCTTCAGCAATGGACAGGTATTTGCCGCTCACATTGCAGCCAACGCTATGAATGAGATTTAAGGTTGAGACAGTTTAGCAAGACTTTTAGCACTGTTCCCCCTACTAAGCCCAGTTGTATTAAGCTTAGAGAGTCTTTGTTTTAGTCTTGTGGGTCAGTAGGGAAACCAGAAAAACTAGACCATGCAACGTGTGGGCAGGGTTCTCGGGGGGCAGAGGGCTACCTTGCTAGATCAGTAGAAAAGGCATTTGTTCAAAGTATGATTACAGTATTACACATGCTGTAATCAGCAAACACTGGCTGTAACAGCCCCGAGAGTAAATCCTCCTGAAGTTTTTGTTCTTTGTAAGCTTTACCAATTAACACTAGACATGAAGCAGACACTACACTGACTAACATTAAGAGAATTCATAAGACCGACTCGTTTTCTCAGTTAAAAAACTCGGCTTAAAAAGAGAGATATTCGCACCTACAGTCACAGCAATTCCTATGCTGTTTTCCAGCATACCTGTCTTATATCTTCTCCAGCAGAAAATTTGCTATTAGTCAACCTTTCAACAAGCCAGACATTTTTTCCTGCTATCTGCCACTGAGAACAAATCTGGATGTAGTTCTGGAAATCTTTCTTAATTTACTTATATTAATTTCACAGAAAGCATATGAATTTGTCATATTACCCTCCTCATTTATCAGGAGACTTGAAACCATGTATTTACTACTTATTTGAATCTTGTGCCACAAACGTCTTCTCCAGAAGTCATCAAAACTGTATGTCAACAGTCATCATCTAGGAAGTGGAAAAGGTGAAACAATTTTAGATATTAAAGTTTACATTATGAAATTATTGGCTTTGTGGCTAAATCATTCATTTAACAGGTTTTTGTTCAGTCAGCTCAAGACCAAATTTGCATTGAGGGGTGATCTATATAGGCTTATTATATTTCTAGAGCCTCTCAACCACATTCATTACACCAAATATCACCAATTGTGTTTTATTAGAGGCTAAAAAGACAGTCTATTTCATGCAACATGACTCAGTCCAAAAAACTGTAAATAAGAGAGTCTTAATAACTTAACCATTAAAAAAAATTAACTCTAAAAAACTATGTATTCAAAACTTGACCTAGTCCATCAGATTTGGGGTGCAGGAGCAAAAAACCTCCAACTGATCAGAGAAATACATTAAAAATACTCTGTAACTCCTATTCCAACAGCTACAGATCATTCACTCCTACATGCAAACCATCTTGAACTTCCATGTAGCACCAAACTCAGGTATTACATGGGGGCTATCTTCACAGTAAGAGAAGCAATTCCTATACTTTTGCAGCTTGTAAGGTGTAGGTGTGGAACTTAAAGTGGTCTGTGATGCTCAAACATCCACTTTAAATTCCTCACCTGTTCTTTGCCTGTTACAGGACTTCAGTAACCTCTATGGAGACAATTTTGGTAAGGATCAACAGAAACTCAAGTAAAACCTGTGACAGCTTTTCATGCTCTTAATTGCACTTTGTCTCACTTGGTGCAACTTGAACTGCAATACCAAACTGTACTCAAAACATTTAAAAGTCAAAAGAAACCAAGTGCTAAACTCTCTAGAGCTAATGGGTTAAAACAAAAGCTCAGGGTTCACGGATTGCTACAGCAGCATCAGTAAATGCATTTACTGATACCTCTGTCCCTTGATGTCCCCCAGTCAGTGCTGACTGGCAACAGACCGCAGCTTTGCGATGAATATTGCCGGATTTGTCATACATAATCGCAGTGGGTTCCTCCTGTCAGCCTGTGGGTGGGAGTCAGAGAGGGGACCCTCCATGGTATGACTAATTAATTTAAAAGATGTCCAAAAGAGCCAAACCATTCATCACGTCATCACCCACAACAAAGTCCCAAGTCAATTTTCAATCAGTATTTCCTTGGCTTGCAGTTTCCTTCCTCTGCTTTTTCGCAGAGGCAGTGCTAATGGTCAAGAAGAGTACAGCCCGCGCAGCGTGGGAGTAGCACAGATACCGTGCTTCTTAAACACGGCAAGGGACCTGGGATGGGACCCCAGGGTAAAACCAGCTTGCTTTCTAAAGGATGAAGGTCACTCAGGAGATGTGGGTGTGTGCTTGTAACAAAGCCTTCACTGTAAAACTGATGCGGACTTGAGAGCTCAGGAAGAACTGTAGACGCAAGTTAGAAAGCAAACGCCTTAAAAGTAAAGAGAGAAGCTTCGCTTTCCTCTCGTTGCTCAACAGAAGAGCATAATTTACTATCCCAACACAGCCACGAATGATTTTGTCCATAGCAAAAGTATTACATAAAGGATGAGCCTGACAGAAATGAATGATACAGAAGATTATGTCATTTTTAAGCTTTACTGCTAGGGAGGCTGATTTTGTTTCCGTTCGGAACTCTAATCACTCCACTTTTTCAGAGCATTAATTCCGAGCATTTCTCTCCTGAAATGCTCCATTTCAGAAACAAAACAATGCCACCCATCAAAACTTATACATCGGTCTCATTCTATACCATAGCGAAATGCTATGGAAATGCAGTGTTAATGGGAAGAAAATCAGTCAGCATCTTTCATAATTTTGGAGGGGAAAAAAAATCTTTAAAAATCCAGCCAGAATTGCATTACACTTTTTTAAAAGTCACAAAATTAAAAAAATATGTTCATACCAGCATTCCCAATGGTCATTCTGATATGCCTTTTGTTTAGATACAAGTAATACTGGAGAAGGAGAGAACAGAAAGGAAAGTGGACGTACCATATGCATATATCTACAAGTGGCAACACTCCCAAATCTGCCATATAGATTTATTGCATCATCTGTGGCTCAGTCAAAATTCATTACCTCCGTATGCTTGTATGTGAGTACGGGAGAGTGTGTGTGTGTGCATATTCACACATCTGCTTTCAATCGTTACACTGAGGAAATCCTACACAGTAGACACATGAAATGTCTTTAGCTGCAACCTGTACCAAAGTGTGAAAGAAACTGAAAGAATTTGAAAAGGAGAATTTTCTCCTCCCCAAAGGAGGACCAAGCTGCAAAAATGAGTCGCTACATACCAAGATTGTTTTGCACTTCGACTAAAATGTCAGTAAAAGTTTGGTTTAGGGACTGAAACCAGTGAGTTAGTATGAAGTATACAAGAGACAGGTGGTCTTAGTAGGAATTACTGACTAGTATCATACCAGCTTCTTGAGAAACAACCCAAAGGAAGCTCAGGTCTATTATCCAAGTTTCCAGTGAAGACAAGTGTGACGCTATCTTTGTTCTGATTAACTAGATGTAGAGCTGCAATAAGCAAGAAGATTTGATGTTCTATATACAGCTGTGACTATAATAAGGTGTGGGGAGCGAGGGAAGCCAACTATGTACCTTGAAATGTTAGGGTCTGGAAGAAGCTCCAAAGTACTCTCTGCATTCTCCATTCACTGACTCCCGCCTCACGTGATGCCCCAATTCAAGTTCAAGTGGTAGGTACCCCAAGGACCTAATGAAGACAGTAGTTCCCAGCTACAAACCACCTGGCAGGCCTCTGTGCTCTACATGAAGCTCCACGAGAAGCACTAAGTCATGCTGATTCAAGGAGTTGTTAAATCAAATAAGGCCAAAACGGTGCCTGTAAATGTGGCCTTTAATACCAGACTGCAAAAGAAATAACTATTTTCATCACAAGCAACCTGCAAGTTGGAGACTGTCTTTAACTTCAGTCCCATAAGAGACAAATAATGGGATTCTACTAAAAATAGTACCCTGCATTTATGGGTATCTATGTGTATTTTAAGTAGTTGTTACTTATATTAACTCTGTATTTAGCATAGCCAAATCTTTCCACATTTGCAGTTCTTCATGGAGAGCTTCTGTGCCAGGTAAAACCCAAGATTAATTTTAATGAACTCCATAAGCTACTTGGGAGGGAATTTATAAAGAAAACCAGTAAGGAATAGGAGACGTTTTCAAAGCTACTAGAATTCTACAGGCACAAAATAATCTCCATACAAACATTTCCTCAGTCATTTGCTCTTGTGAAACAGTTTTAATTATTAAAATTTTCCTGGCAGAACTACACTCCTCCTCTAGATCTTGTCATGCCTCATATAAGTCTTTTAGGACAATAACTACACCAACCACAAATCATCAGTGTATATGAAATGCTAAGAGTCAAGTAATTATTCTAGTTATTTGCCACTGTGTTTTATTTCAGATTTTCCCAAACATTTTACAATATCATGCACAGATACCACTTCATACAGAACACTTAAAATACTGAAGGAAAAACATTGTAAAGCTGCTGAAAAGTGAATATTAATTCCTAATAGTGACCTCTTTACATACTGTGGATAGTTTATCTTCAGACAGAGATAAGATCATCTAAGAGAGAAATGTTATCTTGCTGATAAGCAGCTGTTACTTTTTTCCATATAACAGTGTTTTCTTTAGCACAATACAAGTAATTTCTTTGACCTTCATATCCGTTTATTGTTTGAAGACGCTAATCAATATTACAAACAGGGAACAGAGGCAAAGAATCTCTACATTTGTATGTATTTACTGTACTACAGGTATTTCAAAAGTGTGTAAATAAGGGTGATTTTATAGTAAGGAAAGAGAAGTGGGCAATTTTAACTTGCCACTTGAAAAGGTCTCACACAAAATACTCAAATCAACTCTGCACAGAAGCTATTTTGCTTGACCAGTCTAAATGAGATGTTCTTGTCCAGGTCCTTTATCATAACATCATTTAATACAACCCAAAAGCTGCCTTTCCAATCCTGACGCTTGACAACCACGACCTACGCTGAAATCACGTCTTTATCAGCAGTGCCATTTTTCCTGTCTGGTGTAATTTCCTGTTCCTAAACCTGGGACCTTTCCTGCCAATGTGTGCTCTGACCTGTAGGGTTGAACAAAACTAATACACCAGCATAAATTTGATAATGGCATTTCATAGCAGCCACTAATAAGTTAAGTGACCAAGTACGTAAGGCCTCCAAAATTCTGCACCAGAGGATTTAAACCATTGTGTTACGTCTGGCCAGAAATGCTGGCAAAATACTGATGAGATATGACTTATGGAAAGCCAAACCTTAGCACTACTCCAGCTCAAAAGAATTATTTTAATTTACAGTCAGAGACCAAACATAAATCTACTGTTTATTGTTTGGCTGCCCTTTCCCCAGTAAGAGATTGCACAGTGCACTGCAAGAGACCATTCATGGTAGAACCAGACTGAAACACAAAGAGCAGCTAAGCATTAAATAAATAAATAAATAAATAAATCCAGAAGGATTCGCAGTAACTATTTGCAGAACATCCATTCTCAAACCATGTCCTCTCCCCACACTTCACAGAGCAGACGTCTCTGAAGAAGAATGGTTACTTTCCATTGAGTTCCCAGGGTCTCCTGCCCTTGGAGACTAGTGAGCAGTCTTTGCTCCAAGTCAAACCTTCCTTTGCATTAGCACGCACCTACTTTTCGAATGCAGCCACCCTCTGCTGGCTGCTGGCTTACTGCTACTACACCTGTGGTCACCATAATACAGGCTGGAAGTCACTGTGATGGGCGTAAGGCAACTGGCAATGCCAGGGACTCGGCACTGCCTACGGGTGCCATGTGTGAGCTGGATCACCTCTGCACTGCTGCGAATGCTGCAATGCTGACATGTACAGCAGGAGTCAATGCCAAGAGCAAGGTTGCCAGGTAGCATCTGTTTAATAAACCCAGCAACCCTCAGCTTTAACAAAAGGAGAAAATTCAGCAGCAACAGGGCTGTCCCACAGCACATCCAACCTTCATTAATAATGCAAATGCATTAACATTATGGTTTGAAAAAAATACGGTACAATTTGGTTGCTAGGAATACCCCTTTATTGATAAGCCGTGTAAAGCTGAGTGGGAAAA
Organism: Aramus guarauna; assembly: GCA_013400195.1. Classification (NCBI taxonomy): domain Eukaryota; kingdom Metazoa; phylum Chordata; class Aves; order Gruiformes; family Aramidae; genus Aramus; species Aramus guarauna. Next base: position 455,590 of record VXBL01001527.1, on the reverse strand, counting down.
CCACGCTTTTGAAATCAGTCTACCACTAATTCCTAAATTCATCAGTGACAACTCTTGTGTGAGACAGCCAACACCTGTATTTCCTACAACTATAAGTTAGAAACACTCTTCCAATACATTGCTAATACTGAACAGCTGGGAAAAAGGGGAAGAAAAAGAAGAAAAAAACCCCAAAAAACAAAAAACAAGCAAATCAAAAAACAAGCAAACCAAAAAGCAGAGACACCTCTTGCTAAAATGAATTCTTTAGGACAGTAAATCTCTGAACAAAAGCTTTCATCTTCCCCTTGCTTAAGTAACAAGAATTAGAAAGCAGAAGGATCATAGCATCAGCCATGGAGGGACAACCTGCATAGCAATGAAAGCTTTCAACATCCCACAAGAAAGGAAGCCAGCATAATGCAGGAAGGTTTAAGTAACTGCAGTTTCATGGTGGCTTTTCACATCACAGACTCAACACACATGCTCACTAAGAATGCCACTTTCCTCCAAAAGCCTGATTTGTAACCAGACTTTTTGAATTTTTGAAGGAGTTGACTTTTTTGTAATAAAGGCTTTTAGTGTCACATTCTACAAATAGAAAATTTTCATTATCTCAGTCTTTCTGTACTCCATGTGGATAATTTTGTTGTTATTAAGAGCTGGCAGAATTTTAAACCCCTAGGCTTAAAAAAAAGAAAAAAAAAAAATGGGGGGTGGAGTGTGGCATTCCATAGATCAAATGGTATCAAATATATCATTGTACAGACATTTGTTCCCAGTTCTACTGCATGCCACAAGCAACATGATAGCAGTTCCTAAATTTGTCCAAAAGGAAGAAGCCATTTGGACTTGTTGCAAAAGCTTAAGGATAGAGGACAGGAAAAAAAAAAAAAAAAAAAGAAATTATAGAGTCAGAAGCTCCAGACCTGAACTATTTTGAAGACCTCCCTGCCAAAGACAAACAATGCCCTTTGCTACCAGATTAATTCCACAACTAATTGAGACAGTTCAGCCCAGCAACTGTAAGCAATGTCACAACAAGAGCATGCCACTGGACTTGGCACAAGGCAGGACTACCTCAGGTGCCCTCCCCGGGACTGCTGAGATAGTTTAATGAACATATATATGCATGCCAGCAAACAACAGGGAATCAAATGAAATCTGAGATGATTTTATTTTAGCCATATAAATCGAGAGACAAACAAAACTGGGTTTTTTTCTGCAGTAAGTTTAAGTAGAGTACTATAGGAGACTTAACTTATCCCTCCTCTTTCCCATTCAGTGATGAAAATGAACCACACACATCAACTGCAAATAAGAACACCCAGAAACTCTAAGAGTTTCATAACTGCCCCTTAAAGGGGGGAAACTGAAAAAAGGAAAAGAAAAAAAGAAAAAAAAAAAAAGAGAGAGAAAGAAAAAGCCACATGCAAACACAACTTGAAAAAGCCACACACAAACACAGCTTCTAGAAAGGGGGGAAAAAAATCATTAAGAAAATGGGAAAAAAACCTCCAAACCTGAGTTCCAAAATGCCCGGACCCAGCAGAGCATCTGCTGAGTCCATTACAGGAGCTCACTTCATTGCAAAATTTGAGTCCCTGAACATATATTGCCTCTAAATGACTGATCTACAGAAGAAAAGGGTGGAGCTATCTTTAGCTTCACTGAAAGAACATATTTGTGAAGGCAAAGCTGTAGTTTACAAACTACGCTTTCCTTAAAATCTGTGCATATCAATCATCATCCTGCAGTCCTTTTAGTTCTGGGTTTGGTTTCTCTTTCCCTCAGCCAGCTAATTTTTTTTCTCATCTTTGAACCAACCAGAAAAACCACAAGAGCCCACTTCTGGCCTTGGGAGCGGCTGGGAATCCTGCAGCGGAGCCGAGCACCGCAGCTGCGGTCTGAGGTTAACCTGGGGCACCGGGAGGCTGGGGCGAAGCTTCGCCTGATGGCACGTTTAAGAGCAACCACCCCACTTTCAACCAGACAGCAGCCACAGCACAGCCGTGCCCCTGTAGCTCTGAGAACATGCCATTTTTCTGGCTTAAGACAATGATGCTTGGGAGAGAAAAATGTATATACCCTTTCTTCAAGCCCATTGCCCCCAAGAAAGCTAGAGGCTTGGTCAATAATTGCGTCCACCATATTCCCTCCTTGTTGGATTGAGTTATGGCAGTCCTAACAGTCTACTCATATATAAGTTGCCATGAAATCAAACATTAAATACACATTCTGTTTTTTTTGATCTATTAGGTTTCCAGTTGACACTTCTTCTGTGGTAAAGCTTTGCCTAAAGGCTATTGCACATCCTGCTCAGCATTTGGGTGGGTCAGCCCATCACTAGAATGGGTCCTGGCTGGGCTAAAAAGGTACCCAAGACAGCAAGCCATCTCCATGGCATCCCTTCTGCTGGCAGAGTGAGGACTGTGCAGCACTTAAAAACCAGAGGAAACACTGCAGGTCTGATGGCTGGGAAGAGTGGCTGACACCAGGTTAGAAGTAGCCTTTTCTGAGGCCAGCAAATGTTGTGGGTGAGACAGAGGAGAGAGGGCATCAGGATCTCGGGGGAGCAGGAGGAGGAGGGAATTCCAGGAGCAGCTGGCAATGTCAGGGATATTTGGTTTCAGTGTATGCTTTAGAAAAGGAATGGCATGTTTAAAGCTGGCCACAGGCGTCAGTCAAGCTGTGCTCTTGATACAGCCTTCCCCCCCTTCTGGAGTATTGCCCGTTAAGTGGCATCAGTGATACGGCCGGATGAGTCCACTAACAGACTGGCACAGCGTCGTACATGAGCAATGGGCTACAGTGCACCAAACTGACAGGCAAGGTGCTTCAGTGAAAGCACTCACACATCACCATTTATTACAGAACGATTTCTGGGCAGCAAAGCTGGCTAACACTATTCTGTCTTGTTTCTGACTTCCACATTCAAAAGCTCCTTCCTAGGTCCAGCTGGAGACAATGCCCATTTATTTACCTGCACAGCTGCTAAACTAGGGGCAGATTTTGCACCTGAATGTTGGAGGAGGACAGTTGTTCCCATATATGATGTTATTAGTGCTGATTGATATTCTCCAATTAGGTACAAGTGTTTCATACTGATTAGCTGTTAAGATTCTGCATGTATATACCACTGGATAATAGTTATCAAGTATTCAAATGACTCATCCACTTTGCTGTGCACTAAGTCTTGGTTTTCTCTAATACAAGCTAAAATCTACAAAGCAAGAGACAAGGAAAAGGAGCAAAAGAAGGGCAAGTCTCAAGCCAGGGAGAATTACCTCCCAAGGAAATCTGTCCAATAATACTATTGGGGTCACAAGCTGCAAGGCCAAGAAACCAACAGCATGAAAACCACAACAGGAAAAAAATAAGGGGGAAAAAATACTGCCATAGGGGCTCAATGCCTTGGGTAGAAGAGTTGTGAACAGCAGAGCCTTAACCTTCTTGAGGCATCAAGTCTCTTAAAAGTGCTGTGCAATAACAGCAGATGGGAATCTTTTAAAAGCCCAGTTAGGTCAGAAGCCTGGCAGATGTCCACATCAAGAGCTGAGCATGTTCCCAGGTTCAGCAATGATGAGGAGATCTGTGCTATAGCAAGCTAAACCTTCACAATTAAAAAAGAAAATCCACAAACAAGCTATTTACCAGCAAGTATGATGAAAAAGGATGCTATGCTCAGACAGCCTCACCTCATAGCAAAGTCCATCTCTGAGGTCAGCCAGAGACAGGTGGTCTTTTGGCTGGAGCTAAGGGCCAGCCTAGAGCAGGTGGCAGAAGCTGCCTCTAATCTAAGAGGGTGGGATGAAAAGGTCAGGTGTCTTGTACCTACATATATTCAATAGTGTTTATATAGCATGGAATAAAACACTGTTGAAGACTGACAATCAAAATCCTACTTCTATCTTTGTATGTCATTCTGCTTTGACTCATAAATGCATGTGAACGTTTGTAAAAAGAGCTTCAACTGAATATGTCACAATGTTGTTATCTTGAAACTCATTTTCCCTTGAAATAAAGATGGTGATGCTCCTCATGCTGGAAGTCACAAAAATTTCCACAGGAACTGAATTCACAGAATAAAGTCAAGCTTCAACACCATCTTTCCCCAGTGAAAAATTAATATGCCAAGCAAATAGTTTATGTAAAGCTCTGATATTTGGTTTGTGTGAGCCAATTATCTACATTTGACAAAACCAATTAAGAAAAACTCTAGCTTTAGAATTTGTATTCACCACATTTATTTAAGTACTGGAAGAAAAGCCATCAAGCTGTTTAAGAGGTGGTAAGATGTGAGTAAGTCTTGAATCAACTTTGTTTATTCAAATTTGTGACTAAGAGTTACTTTGCAAATCTTTTCTTCGTGTATATTTTTCTGCTTGTTTATTTAATTTCCAATTCATCTTTTTATTTAGAAATTGGGTCCTCAGTAACATCTAATGGGTGAACTGAATGGTCATACAGTAGAAGATATCAACAAAGCACTGTGTTTTATTCCAAATGCTTGATGTTGTTTTAATACCACATTAAACAAAACCACAACAGCACTTACAAGAGTCGTAACACTTTCAGGTAAATGCTGTGAGACCCTGGTCAGAGAAATCACAGGAAAAAAGGCTACTAATGAGCCTAAAATAACATATGCTACTGTCCATACCCTAAAATTTCAGGGTTGAGGTTAACTAGATAAAGACTGATGAATTGTACCTGCCTTCTGTAAGGCTTTCTGCAACAGCACCCAAGAAAGCACAAGAGGGAGTTAGCCAGTCGGCTTCTTCCACCCTTGAGAAAGTCTGCTTTTCCGAGATGGGAAACGGATGGTGCTCACACACATGAAGGAATGGGGAAAATAAACAAGCCTCAGTTATGATGGCTACATTCTTGCCAGCAGGATACAACTACCTTTTTTACTGTATTTGGGGCTTTTTCTAAAGCCTGCACAAGTTAATGTCTTGATCAATTCAGTGCAACAGGCACACTCCAGCTTCAAAAATCTCTTGCTTGATTCTGTCGGATAGCTTAACTTTGCCAACTCCTCTCCTTACTTCAAGGTCAGCTACTTTGGGAAAAAAGGTGTATTCTCAGCTTTTCAGAAACCACCTGGATCTACAGGATTTAACATCAAAAGGTATTTCTCTTGGTGCCTGGTTATCAAGTGTCTGCCATGCAACCTTCCACGTTCTCGTTGCCATCAACAGAAACCTGCACAAAGCTACCTTGTGCTAAAATCTCAAGTTTCTCCTCATTTCCACAAGAGACACTAGCTGCAAGCATTTTCCCAGGGTTCCAGCCAAAACTTTTATCCTGCTTACCTGTGTTCCCATTTGGGAGTCTATCCTCTACTTCTGCCCACTGTCATAGTGCAACTATTGTTCCCAGAGATGACTTCATGCCAACACACCAAAAGAAACTCGTACGATGTAGACGCTGTGCTTCAAAGCCAGACAGATAAAGTTTCCTTTCTGATCAACATTTATCTTACAAAAATGGTAATAGAAGTCTTACAATGGCATCCTAAAACTTAACTTAAATATATAGTTTTCTGATTCCCTGAAACTTTTATTTGAGATGAGCCAGCTCATGTTACAGTCACAGCACAAAAACAGATACAAAAACCAAGCTTCTATCATAACATATGAAGGGTCACCATGTACTTTGGAAATAGCCAAATTTTTAAAAAACCTGAAGAGGCCCCAAGGCAAGAGTGATTCTCTGAGATGAGCTAGAAATTTACCTCCTACCTGAATGTGATAGTATCACTTTGCTGTCCCCACAGCCTTCCAAGAATTAGCTGCAGGGAAATGTGACATCACTTTAAATGCATGGTTGGCGTGCCTGTGTGCACACTTGACACGCACCTTCTCTTTAGACTCCCTGGTACCACAAAGAATCACCAGCTAGTAGGACCTGAGCTTATCAACAGTTTGCCTCAAAAACACTTGGCATATTTTACAACTGAAGGGTTGTATGTTGAGACAGCACTATCCCTACAACTGCACTGACTTGTACATGTCCAAAGACAGGCTAAGGAGACAAAAAAAGTTACAAAATCCAACTATACCAGTTTAGGTCGATCCCAGGTCCCTCACAATATTCTCTTAAGAATCCTTTTTTTTGTTGAATACCCACTACCTGTGAACATTTAGCACGCTAAGTTCAAAATGTCGTATCGTGGGTCACACCAGACGTACCACTTGGACTCTCTAAGTCATCCTACTTCCATAACACTGATTTATTGATTACCAAGATGAAGTCAAATTTATTATGGTTCCTAGTCAAACTTATTATGGATCCTTTATTACAAAGAAATTCTTCAATTTCTCCTTCCACCATTACAAAAAATAACACACATCTATTCTTGTTAGGTACATTTAACAGCCTTAGGCAGTTAACCTTATAGTTTGATCAAATGGGGAAAGTGAAATTTTTAGATTTTTAAACTAAAAAAATAGATCCTTACTTCAAGTCTGCCACAAGACGTCTTAGATTTTAGAGAGTTCCAAATGAATACTACTGTACAGTACAAAAAAAATTAATGAGCATAGTGGGTATTAGATGAATCATTTCAGTTTGACTTTTCATTCTAATTACAGAAGTTAGTGAAGATGTTATTGAGATAAAGCAGATTTTAGAAAAACATAGTGATAGCAAGCAAATCCACTACCAAGACAAACTGACAGAGTAAGCTTCCACAGCCTTTATGACAGACAAATTTTGATCTATTAACCTTCACGTGCCAAAGAATCCAGACAACCTGAATACCAAGGAACAGACGACTCCACACGACAGGCCAGATGTTACTGACTAGCCTGCCCAGCCCTCGCTCCTACCACAGGTCATTTCAAAATTCCTAAAGTACCGACTCCTAATTCATCATGACTTCTTAATTCCAAAAAGTGATCATAAACATGAAAAATGTTATGTTCCAGTTGAAATGTATATAGTAAGCCAGAAAACTCATGTTGGACAAGGTCTTTGATAGACTTTATCCAGGGAGGTGAAGACAGAAGGTCTGCAATGCTAGTCAGAAGAGTACTAGTAATTACAGCAGTTTATTATCTATTAGCAAGGGAAATAAATCACTAGGACTGTATCCTGGTAGGATAAAAAAAAGCTAAGGGCATTTCAGCGCTGCTCCTTTCCTGTTAGAACAGGTAAGGGTGGCACATGGTCCCAAATCTTGTGACTCAACAGCACCCGCATTGCTCTTTCATTTATGCTGGTGCCAGCTTTAAAGCACACAGTCCAGTGAGGTATGAGAGTGATGGAAATGAGAAGACAGGAGAAAAGGAAACTGCCTGAGAATTATAAAGAACAAAGAACTGGTATTAAAACAAGAAAAAATCATTAGGTCACTCATATCACGGGAGACTGAGATTGAAAGCCTTAGAGAGAAACAGTTCAGGCAAGGACAATGATATTTTCTTGCCTGTATAATTTGTACGTAGGCAGCAAATGCAGAATTGCAGGGAGCTGAAAAGATCTTATATTCCAGCCAGCTACATGGCTTGCTCTGAGATTTGAATACTCTCCTGGCTTGTGCCACTGTACTCAGTTGTGTTACTGGTCAAGTCATTTCTATCAAGCTTTTGATAGCTGATTACTAGTCACACGTTGCTCATTTGCTATGACTGCCTGGCAGCCCAGCGCAGGGAAGAGAGCCATAGCTGTGCCTCTATAATGCTACAGAATGCTAAGTACATGGCAAAGAATACAAGGTCTTAAGAGTCTCAAATTAGCATATAGTCTTGAATCTATTTTGTCCGTACCACAGTCCTGGTACTTACAGGGATGGCATAAAATAAGATTCACGTTTGTAAAGAGTTTTTTTTGCAAAGATACTGTCGTGATGAGCACCACAATAGTCTGATAAAGTAATCCTGTCCTTGGGATTTGGTTTGAATAGCACATAGTAAACATGGCATAGGACTGCATGTTGAACAGTAAGGAGAAAGTGAAACACTGAATAGCTGTTCATTAAGAGCTGCGCTATTCATTCTGCGCACTAAAGAGATACTCAGAAGAAACACAGCAGTGACCACGTATTTAATATGCATGCCCATGAAGGAGAATTGAGCTTGCAGAGACAACACTATTGTATTATTTTACAGGCCTGACCTTGCAAATTTCATCACGTTCTCCAAGACCAAAGACAGAAACTAACACATGTAATTATTCATATAATTCTTATTTCACTTGTATTTAGCAGTCTTCAGAGAGATCAGGTTCTAAGATGCTGGGTACTGGACGAGTAAAGTAAAAATCTATCTATTTCTCCAGAGAGAACACAACACACCTCTTGGTAACTTAATCTTGTTAACTTTGTACGTGCAATTCAGCCTAATAAATACTGCAAGCACTGAAGTGCCAAAAGAGTGATCAGTCAGACAAAGTAAATGCTCAAATGAAAAACAGGAAGGAAAAAAACAACTAAGAAGTCCAATGGAAGATTTCTTGTGCTGTCCTGAAGTCAAATAATTAGGCTGGGCTTTAGTGGAGGCTAAAACTCCAGCAGTAGCCCATGCATAGCAGAGATGTTCTATGTATACAGGAAATTATCATTTGCATTAGTATTCACTTGTCTTCTCTGCTGCTCATGAGGGCATTAAGCTGGATTTTCTGGTGCTGTATACATGAAAGCTCTATTGCTGCAGAAAGTCAGGTATTCTCAGAGGAATACATTGAGCCTTTCTCAGCTCTCTGCAATATTATACCAGCTGATCTGTATGGTGTTAGAAGCCATTATAATAGATTGAAAAAGATCATCAATGTAGTTAAATGCAAATAATGTCTTTTCCCATTTGAGTTATGGAATTTCCTTCTGTTACCCTAACTTAAAGCCACAACAAGAGACCAAACTGACTGAAGCCAAGTTACTCTTAGCACGCTAAATTTCTAAGGCAAAATTACAAGTCTCCTGTAAAAATTTAAGGATATAATCTTATGGTAAAAGCAAGAACCACCAAGAAACCAGAAGTAGTCACTCTATCAAATTACAAAACTTACCCTAAAATCAGAGTGCTAGAGAACAAAGCTAGCAAACATCTGCACTCAGTAAGGAAATAAGAAGCCATCACCAATGATGGAAATGCAAAAAATGTGGTCTTTCAAGAAACACATTCATGAAATCTCCCCATCAGGGACTAAATAATTGAAGAGGTCACATCAAGTTGGAATCTTGACTCCAGCCTGGACAACTGTCAAGGGCTGTCAAACTCCAGGCAATATTGGTAATAGACATATTACATAGGAATCCCTATGGGCTACTTCATAAAAATGAAAATGGAAGCAAGCTGGTGAGCTTTTGGGCACTGATGGGCTTTGGGGTGTAGGGCAGGGCTGGCAGTTTTTACTTTAATTGCAAAAAACAAAGCCCTAGAAAGCCATGTTCCACTCCCACTTCTACCAATCTTAGCTGGATCATCTGCTTGGTCTGCAATATGGCCCTAAACCTATCCTTGGGATAGCCAAGTACAAGCCAATACAAACAGAAGGCATGGAATTTTAATTCTTCCATCTTTGAGAGAAAGCTGGACATGTAAATTGAGTCTTCCATTTAAGGAAAAAAAAAAAAATCCATTTCTCAGTACTTACCTAGTAAATCTTCCTGGTGATGGAATTTAAGAAAGCAAGTCAGTTGCAGTATAGTCTTTAACTTCAAGAAGATGAACCTTTCGATTACAGATATAGTAGCAAAATTTATTTTTTAATAGGCTTTAATATTATTTTCTTATTCTAGAGACAGAATTCTGTTGTGTCAGATCATATTCACAAACACATACCTGCATTTCCAAGTATTTTCCAAATATAAAATGGGCTGGTATCTGAAATCAGTAATGTCTTAAACCTAAGTCAGTTAAATCTAAAAATACAACACATCAGCTGAACAGAGTATTGGAAATTTATCTCCTGTTGAAAGGGAGATCAGTTCTTTTACCCTTCTATTCATGGCTTTGTTCTTTCTAATAATGAAAACCACCTTTGTTTTTCTCCTCTCACACCCGTGGTTACCCCACGAGAGGACTGCTCACCAGAAGCATATCAAATTCATTCAGTGCAACCTGGCAGCAGAATAAATGACAACAAATTGATGGACCTCAGGAAAGAGTATAGGTATGATAAAAATTAAGGGGTTATCTCAGTTCTTTCTAGAATTGCACCGAACACTGCAGACACAATGTGTGGATAGGTGTCACGAGCTGAAGTCAGATGCAGACCATGAGAGACCAATACATACACTTAACATTCTCTTCACCATGCATAAGACCCAAGGCCAGTGAGAAACGTATTAGAAAAGAAACATATGGCGAAAGCATGCAACCCAGAGTTCTTCCTTTACCTGCTTATCGGCAGCAAAACAACCTGCGTAAGGAAACAAAGCCTCTCCATCCAGCCTGGACCAGTGCCAGGACAGACTAAGCTACAGATCCAAAACAGAACTGATTCTTGATTTTAATTACAGGAGAAACACTCACACGTTAGCTTAAAACCGGAGCTACCAAACCCCAAGACACAAGTTACTTCCAGGTGACTGCCAAGCAGCAGAAAAGCAAGAGGAATGGCCACTCAAGCACCAAATGTCCCCAAAATAGAAAGCACTCTTCTCTAACTACACCCAGCCCAAGCGTGCTGACAAGAGCCATGAGAGAGGAGGACATCAGGTTGGAGGGATACCACCTGCACTTTCAGCACTGGCCATTATCACCGCCATAACAAGAACTCTCTTCCCAAGATGGTGCTACTCATGCGACTAGATTTGGAAACTGCAATAATCATCTTCAGGGAACGAAGAATACAAACACATGCTGAGAGAGCCACCTTCTTGTGGCTTACGGACTTCAGGGAAGTTTTCACTAAGTTTTCAGGGAACAGTTGTGTAGAGAGCCCCAAGCACAGACATGGTATCTGTGGTGCCCTAAGAACAAGCAAAGCTGAACAAAGTCTGGTTTTTAAGGTTTTGGCTTGAAAAATATTGCAGAGGAGGAAAAAGGTAGGGGGAAAAAAAAAAAAGTATTTATGGTAAGCCTTTACTCTTTGCCCATGGGGCAATTAAGATGGAACTCTAAATATGAAGGATGCAGGGCAAATTAAAAATTTTAAGCACTATGGAATTGCAGGTTTAATGGGTCTGCCAAATGACGGCACACTATCGGCAAAGAGTTCTGCCTGCAGAAAGCCCTTAATCTCAATGAATAACTAACTGGGAATAATGTCAGCAAAACAGCTGTCAGGATGAAATGCTGTTCAAGTTGACTAGAGGAACAACTGCCTAGAGCTGGAAAGCAATATGTTCGGCCCAACCTCATAGCAAAGAGCAGGAGCTGACAGTACAGTTTAACCAACATCCGCTGCCGCCACCACCTTCTACTTCAAAAATGGGGGTGTGGAGGAGGAAGGCAGAAGCAGCAAAGGGAAGAAGCGACTGTTCCCTTCAGAAACACAGCAGTACAACTCTGGAATTAATTTGAGAGTTAGCCAAGTCTCTTCCAAAAAGAAGAGGCAAGTCAGTACCTATCTGTGCTTCTCACTTTCCACTAAGGTGAAAGGGGATACTTAATGCTGGCACAGAGTAACTGTTAAGAAAAGAAACAACTTCACAGAAACAGTGTACCAGAGAAGCTCTATTAGCCTCTGCCCAGCAGCTTACTGAAGGCAGAATTGCTATCCTCTGTTTCCAGTAGCAAGAGCTGCATCTCCCCTGCATCATGATCCTGACTCCAGCCAGGACTCCCTAGAAAAATAAAATAATTTTCCAGTGGATTAGAAATGCCTGATCTAGCTTATATCCTCTGAAGTGCCTATCTGTTACAGGTTGCATTCTCTTGATGCTCTTTGTCTGGACTCTGCTCCTCCTCATCTCTGCCATTCTCTCAACTAAATTTCTTACACTTTTTTCTCTGCATCATATTTGGACTGGCTTGTCCAAATGGTGAGATGGGAGAAGATCATTCATCAGAAGCTCAAGGCATAGCAGTTGCTCTGAGCCAAGACCTTACCTACTTGGTTAAGCTCCAACATACAGCACAGGAAATAAGAGATACTGCATTTCTTATCTAAGAATACATTCTGGTTCCTATGATGGTGCTTGAAGTGACAATGCAGCTTTATCAGTCTTCCAAAATATCCCTAAAAAGAAGAGCCCATTCAGAAACCCAGAAACAAGTTTGAAAGAGAAACCTTGAAGCTATATGCACCGGAAGATAGGAAGATACAAGGAGGATGGATGACCAACTACATACAAATTATTCAAGTGAGCTTGCAATAACCATTCTCCTACATAAAGATATTTAAAGCACTTAGGGCACACAGGATGCAGACAGCTGGCAGCATCCATGTGACAGATGCATCGAGTGAGTGCCTTTTGTCACCTATACTGCTCCACATCAACAGAGGGGTTATTGGGCAGTTGTTTGCGGACAAAATCCTCCAACCTTGCCCACACAAATAGCAAGTGAAAGTCTGAAACACCAGACCTCTGTAGCCCAAAGTCAGATTTGAAGTCAGACGGGCTGTTGATGAGCAAAAAAGAGGCCTTCTGCTTTATTAGCAAGAACAAAGTCAGAATTCTCCTAGTGGTATTAGTCCAAATAATCTGTTACTGCACTGGGAGTGAAAAAGCTGTAGTTACCACACCAGAAATTCCCAAGCGTGCTCTTTCCCTCCAACAGCCTCATTAGACTTCTGGCAGGAAGAGAGGAGCAGGACAAGTGCACAGGCCAACACACACTGCTCAGTCATTTACAAGACTTTCATGGCAATCCAGAAATGCAACTGGCTGCGGAGAAACTGTCAGACAGCAGCTCCTTGTGTCTCATGCCATTGTCCTAAGGAAAACTGCTATGACACACCTCTGGACAACACAGGACATGAGTGTACACAGTTGGAGTGACCTTCTCCCCTTGCCAGATGCTTTCTACATTGTAGAAGAGCCATTTTTTTTAACTTGCTTTTTGAAGGAAGCTTTTCCTCATACTCAGAGTAAACACAGAGTACCAGCAAGAGTTTTTGACATACACAGGCATCTTAACTTTGTTGACTCTTACCACCTTTGCTTCACCAACCACTTACGCCTTGCATGCAGTTGCAATTCTAAGTTTAAAGCCCTCTCCTTCCCCACCAAATAGAAACATAGGAGCCTGTGTTTCACTCTCTCCATATCTTTCAGTGTTTGAGATGACTGCATTCTCGCTCTCAGTCTTAAAAGAAGACCTCAGCCTGGTTGAGGTTGCACACACACTGGAAAATGTTCACTGCCCATAGCTGACACTGACGGCCCTTTCTCTGCCAGCACTTTTTCTGGAAGTACTGGAGCCCAGATCAAGCCATGGGAAACTGTCACTTTGATGCTTCATACTGGAGCTCCCCATCCTGTACAAAGGCTGCCACCACTGCTACTTCTGGAAGTCACGTAGCCCTGTACCCCAAGTGTACAGTGATGGGCTACTCCCCTTTCCCTACACAGAGATCCCCCTTACGCTCCTCCTTCTCTTGGGAGATACTAAGAGACAGGAAAAAGGCAGAAAACAAAAGCTTTCAACATAGTTTGAGATTGCCCCACTTCCAAGAAGCCTGCTCTGGCTTTGATCTATTGATTTCAAGGCCCTTAATGTGGGAAGATGAAATGCAAGTTTTCTCCACACAATTCTAAAATGAAAAAGAAAACCCAGTATGGAACTGGAGAATTAAGAGCTGCACTGAAAAACTAACAAATATTGAGGGGGGTGGAAAAACCACAAATATCAGATCTGCCTATAACCAGAATATGCACTCAAGAGTCTTGGTTGAAATAAAAAAAAAAAAAAAAGAAAAGTAAAGAATTAAAACTATTATTCAGCAGTGCTACATCAGAGATACTAGCAAACTCCAACAAATAGAAATTAATGGATAAAATCCCAAAAGCACTGGTAGACAAGTTTTCTATTAAATCATACTGGAATGTCACCTCAGAGCTACCCTTGTGAGTTTCCATTAATTTAGCCCACAGCTATCTATGACATCTTTGCTTACTTTCTCCCTGAAGCTGCTCACAAGAAGCAAAATGAGGGAAAGGAATGAAGTAGCAAAGCATTTATTACTGAGATGCATTTTTAAATGAAACTATGGACCTTTTTTTTTAGGATACTGAGAAGGCTCTAGCACCCACTGCAGTGCATCTTTCATGCGTGGGGCTGGAATAAATCCAGTTTGACGTTCATCTTTGAAGAGCACCCATACCAATCTAACTGAGGACTGCTTTCCGGGAGAAAATAATCACCAAAAGATAAGTGAGGGAGGTGAAATTACTTTGCAGCTTTATTTTTAACACCCTGCTCCCTTTCTGCTGATCTCCTCACAGGGAATATCTAAACCCTCAGCTGTGCTGTGCCAATCTAAGAGGCTCTGGATGCCAGGAACCGCAATGCAACACCCGCCTATGCTGGAACCACCACGCAACAGCCACCACCTCCGCTTCCAGAAGTGGCCACGTGCCTGGGCCATCCAGAGGAAAAAGTATAACATTGCCTGTGCCCCGCACCTTCAGCAGGCAGAAGTACCCGCCTTGACAAAAAAGCGCCCATCCACCCAGCACCCTCGGCCGAGGAGCGGCACTGATGTGAGGGAAGGAGAAAATAAGGTCCCAGCAAGATTGAAGATCTGCATGTTCATAATTAAAATGTTTTGAGGGTATTTTTGCTTCTCTTTAGAAAAGGCAAGCTGTTTCTAATAAAGGATCATTTGAGTTGCTTGAACTTTGTTGATTTATGAGTTTTTTCACGTTATTCCAAAACTACAGGCCCCCTTGTTGAAATAAAAATTGCTTTTGGGAGGAGTGGGATGTTAGGCTAAGCTTTTATATCACTTCTTTCAACTCAGGAGAGAGTTACCTCCATGACTCATCGATTCTGACACCTCCTTTTTCTTGCCAGCATAATTTTTTCTGGAAAAAAGTTTATTTTCTTGGCTATCTTTAATTGATCCAAACACTGGCAGAAGACAGACACTGCACATGCATGCTCTCAAATCAAGACTTTCCATTTTCCAAACCACAACTTGAAAAAACCAATTCATCAGAATCAGGAAAATGATAAACAGAAAAAAAACCGCTTATATAGTTGCTGTCATTTTTTTTTTAATTTTTTTTTTTCTCTGTTTAGACTACATATTTACAGTTAGGCTTCTGGACTGAAGGAAAGTTTCCAGAGTTGATTTTGTTGCAACAACA
Organism: Aramus guarauna; assembly: GCA_013400195.1. Classification (NCBI taxonomy): domain Eukaryota; kingdom Metazoa; phylum Chordata; class Aves; order Gruiformes; family Aramidae; genus Aramus; species Aramus guarauna. The sequence continues at coordinate 440,403 of VXBL01001527.1, read as the reverse complement.
CATGCAAATTAGCCCACTGAAATGAATCACGACATCACATGCAAACAGAGCCAAGGAATTCAGCGCTGAACGCCCTGGCACACTGGGCATCCCTGCCCATGTCAGTCTGACAGACGTGGTGGTCACTTCTGCCTCATTCCTCCCTGCCCTTCCCCAAATCCAGTCAGAAAATGCTCACTGCCAAATAGCAGACTTTAGCTAACACACCATGGCTCCTCTTTAAACTGAAAAAAAAAAAAAACCCAAACCAACCAACCCTGGAAAATACAAGAAAAAATGTTAACAAAGGCAAGGAGTTAATAATACATAAGACAATGAATTATTAAAAAAAAGTGAGGGGAGAAGCCTCAGTGCTTTTCCTCAGACACTGAAGCTTCCTTTCTCCAACAGCAGACTGAAGAAAAATCTCCTATTTAACCATTTTTTGGATTAGTGAAGTAGGCATTTAAATGAAGGGTTTTCAGAGTTTGTTTGGGAGGAGATGGAGGGGAGTACCCAGTACACCCATGTCAGGTATAAAACGTCATCACTGATATTCAAGAAATTAAATCATTTCAATCACAATTTCCTAGAATATTTATATGCTGTTGAAGACTGGAGTGATAGGTTTGGATTTAGGGGTTACATTTGTTTTAAGTCGTTGTAGGAAGACCTCTAAATTCCACCAGAGCCACAACCTTCTGCTGTGATACAACTGCATAACGTAGGCCTGTGCATTTCACAGAGAAGAATGCTGGCAAAGCAAAGCACCACAAAGAGTTTTTAGCCTCAGCCCCCTGTCCTCTGCAGCCACGCAACCATTGTGCTCCCACTTGAAGTCAGTTATTTATGGGCACCAGCCTCTGCTTACGCAAAAGCAAGACTGTGCTTCAAGTCAGAGCAAAGGTTGCAACTACTCGTACCAGTCTGTGGCCTGCTGCTGAAGTACAAATTCATCTGAGTTTCTTGGCCTTCTCGTTTTAGTGGAAAGGTCATTTGGAGGGTTTTTCTTCTGCTCTGGAAATGGAAAGTTCCAATACTGGAAGACAGACTTTTCTTCATCTTTGGTTCACAATTTCTCCTTCCCAGAGTCCCATCCTGCGTAAGGGATTTCACGATGCAGTGCTATCAAGCATTATCAACCCCATATGCCAAAGACATTGACTTGCACTTTTGCTGGATGTATCAGATCCAAAATAAATTTTGGGAACTTTTGTGTATTAATCTTTTTACATGTTTCAGCTCCTCACTGTTGGGAAGAAAAAAATGAATCCCAGCAATGTACGATCTGAGGAACAGAAGGCAGGTAAGAGCCCAATTTATTTTTTAAATGATACTGTAATCCAGCTAGAGACTTGATTGCTTCTGAGTGCCAGATCTACCAATGGCTACAGGAAAGGAGACAATAGGGAAGGTATTTACAGTCTCAGAATGAGGACTCCTGCTGTTTGCACTACGTTGAGTATGTGCAGCCACTTTCCCTATAGCTTGTAGTTAACCAGAGGGTTGCGACTCTTCTGAAGCCCATGGAAAGATCTGATGGAGCTGGGGAGATTTTGGAGGTTAGAATCATAGAGGGAAAAGACACCACAGAGAATTTTTTGCATTCATGCTGTTCATGCAACTCATTGTGGGATCCATAGTACAAAAATCCCTGTCTTATTTCCAGCACAAACCAGGATCACGGAGAAAAGTCTGTGAAGGAGAGATTAATGAAGAGCATTTCCCCTCTTACCTTACTCATTCAGCCGTACAAGGCAGAATTAAAGAATTACCTCCCCTGCCTCCACCACGCTGCTCCTTAGTCTGTGAAGTGCTCTGTGAATCACTGACAATGACACCAGAGCCAACAAGCCGCAGCAGTATTATTTTTCAAAATCTTAGCTTGTCAAAGTTGATTTCAAAATCAAGCTGTCTTTGATACTTTGAGACCTCAGAACAGCAGAAACCACAAAAAAGGCTTTCTCTTCAAATGGCCAAATGAAGCAGATTTTCTCCTTTCCCCACCAAATAAGAAGTCACTGGACTATTTTGAGTCAATTTTAACATCAGAAGCAAGTTCTATTACTAACTTTAAGTGAGTCATCCTGCTAAGGTAAGGCTTACTAGCAATAATCATTATATATACACACATACAATAAAAAACCACAAACAACTAATTAACAGTAGCAAGTTATACTAGAACTGAGCAGAGTGACTATCAAAGCAGAGGATTCTTATACCCAGCTAATATTACAAAGAAAAAACTTCTTAAGGATTTAACATCTGAATTCTCAAGAATTAAGCCTCAAGAATCATCTCCTCAAGATCTGAGAAGCAAGAGAAGTAATTTCAGTTCCTTAATGGTCAATTATAGCAGTGCACAAGGAATTAAATAACAACAACAAAAAAATCTCACCAAGGCAAGGCAATCAATTGTATTTACAGTTTTCCAAAATAAAACAGGTTTAACAAAAATAGTTAGATTGGAAGCCAAACACATTTTACACTGCCTCGAGGAGTTTCTACAAAGGAAAGTCAGTAGCGCAAATGCCTGCCATAAGCCATAGGAGTTTTGCTTTTGTATAGAGAAGGATCTTGTTCATGTAAACAGGCTCTTAAGCACTACAATAATATAAGCAACCAATAAAGTAGCATTAAAAATAAAATCAAGTGATATTCACTCACTCCCTATCAAGAAATCACAGATGCACAGGATAATCCAAGTTTCTAGGGATCTAGGGGGGCCTGTAGTCCAACCTCCTGCTCCAGGCAAGGGCAGCTCCCAGGTCTGATATTTTCAACTTTATCCAGTGAAGTCTAAAACCTTCCAGGGATGGTGATGTCCTGGCCTCTCTGGGCAACCTGCGTCAGTGCTCATGATGAAGAAACTTTTCCCTATGCCAAGTCATGACCTTCCTCATTTTCGTTTACAAGTGTCTCACTCTCCTGCCACGTACCGTACCTCTGTGAAGTGCCTATCGTCTCAAAAACCTGCCCACAGGTGCTGGGGGGCTGCTGCCACGTCCCCAGAAAGCCACCTCTCCTGAAGAAGCCCACCTCCACCAGCCTCTCTCTCAGGGCAAGTCCTCCAGCCCCAACCAGCCTGGGGGCTCTCTGCTCAGCTACCCCCACCTTATCAACGTCCCTCCCCCAGAGGCCCCAAAACTGGATGCAGTATTTCAGGTGTGACCTAGCAAGTGCCAAGCAGAAGCAAACAACCACTTCCACCAGCCTACCGGCCCCAGATTAACCACGAAGGGCTAACCTCTCCTGCTGCCAGCACACTACGGACTCGTGTCAAGCCTGTTGTCCCACGGGTCCCCCCAGGCTCTTTCCAGCAGAGCTGCTCCCCCGGCAATTACTCCCCCTGACCCTGGTACAGTGAGTACATTTATTCTGTTTATAAAATAGAAGGTAGTAATAGGCAGGGATTTTTTTAATTTTAAGCTGGGGTGTGTTGTAGTTCTTCACATTCTTGCAAGGCTGTCTCGAGGACATGCACTGCAGCCCTCTCACCTGAGACAGCCATTAACATAGCTGGGAGAAGTTTCAGCTGTCGATTTTGATGTCGTTATTGGTGCCATCGTAGCTGTTGTAGTTATTGTGATCTAAGGGACTGAGTGGGGAAAGGAAAGACAGTACTTTCTTCTTTAAATGGAAGGAGGGAAAGCTTAGATCTTCAGGGTCTGCATGCCAAAACGTACATACCTTCCCCCTGTGCAGCTGCCCTTTTAAATGGCACTTGCAGCCCTATAAATCTTGCTTTTTCTGTAACGTTGTTCCAAAACTTCTCTTCTTAGGGTGTTTGCAGAGAGCCAATGCACAGAAGTATTCATCCATGGATGAAAAGCTTCTAGACCGGTAGATTTTTTTCAAACAAACACAATATAAGTTTTATAACCTGCCATGAAATAACGCTTCCCAGATTGGCCAACACATTTTAGAAGCTAGAAAACAATTCTGCTGTATCAATCTTCTGTTTATTCTCCATACTTGGGAAGTATTCCACCTTCTTTTCTAGAGGACTAATATTTTCCCTTAAAAATATTTTTAAATGTAGTTAACACTGGCAGAACAAGTGCAATGAGGTTACATAGCTGCGTTAACAGATCTTCACCACCGATTGCATAATGGCATTCCAGACTATGGTGTTAAGGGCAGATCTTTTACCTATTTTAAAATTGTAGCACTGAAAGGAGAAATTAATTCAGTTTTAAGACAATTAACAGCTCAGTCCTGCATTTCCTAACATTATCCCTTTATCAATAGTATTGTTGTTCTGATTATTCTCACCCCCGTGCCAAGCACTACTTGTAACACGGCTTAAACGGATCTCATGACAAGGGAATTGGGTCTATATATACAGCACAGGAGGTCGGCTGCCAGGCAACTAGGAGAGGAAAAAAATTCTAGAAGGTGGTAGTATGATTGGGTCAGAGAGTTTGGGCAGGTTCTTCCACCCCCTTTCAATCAATTTAATTTCCATTTCACTGAATGACTGACCGAGCCAGAATGAAGAGCATCCCATCTGCCCTGTCTGATGGGATGTCCCTAAACACTGCCCAGGAGGAGATGTACAGATAGCAGTCAGGAATTCCCCTCCAAGTCCAGTCACTGTAACCACAGTAAAGTTATTCTGCATTCACATCCCTCTAGAACCAGAAGCCAGCTACGCACCTTTTGACCCTTCGTGGTTGCCTTATAGACACTGTGGGAAGGATTCATCTGGCCTAACTTTAGGTATTCACAGATCAGACAACTTGGCTAAGCTATTCTCATAGTTTTCTTCTAGTTTGAGAATACACGTGCTCATTTTAATAAGATAATTCACAATACGTTATGTCAAGTATGTAGGTAAGACACTCTTCCAGCAGAAGAAAAAAAGAAAGGCTAAATGCTGAGAAATTTGAACTGTGGGCACTGCTTGGAGGCTAATTCAACAACTTTCCTACAATATTTGATTAATAAAACCATCATGCAGTATTAAATCTTAGTGCATCAGCCTACATTTAAATGGTTGTATCCAAATACTCTTATAGGCAGTTGGACTGACTTCTCTGGAACTGCTCACTGGAGAAAATGTTTGTTGGATTTGATCTGTTTGTATCCAAACAACAGCAAGACTGCAGTGGCACCCGAAGGTCCCAGCCTGGCTAGAGGCACCACCATTGCAGGAACTGTACCAATGTCCAGTGGAACTAGAGTTCGAGGATGTTAAAATCAGCTTCAAAGCAAAGGAAAAGTAGATGTCTACACATATTAGGAAACAGAAACACTCCTGTGGGGGACAGGCTACTCATGCAATCTGTGAATCAGTTAGCTTAATCAATACTTTTCTGATGTTCCTCAAGGTCAGGGCACCCCATTCGGTGTCATCCCACATTTTGAAGTTCACATAAACAAACTTGTGTGTTCCTCAAGTTCCGGATCCCCCCCAGCAGATTTTCCAATCAAGTCTCTTCACCAAGTAGACAAGATTTTTGTCAATTAACTACCTTTATCTCCTTTGAAGTTACGTTTTTTTCAATGGGAGCCATAAGCCTCAGCTCTCTCACACTTTATCCACACAAAGGAGAGATGCTCTAAAGAAACCTTGCTTCCAGGCTCCGGCACAAGGCAGTCGCATGAAGTTTATTTGCCTGAGTTTCTTTCCTGGTTTTACACCACTCATACTCTTCCACAGAGATGGCGGTGCAGAAGTACCAACTCAAAGCTGCCACCTTCAATACGGAAATCTAAGAAGGGTAAGTGTTTTGGTAGAAAAAAAAAAGAAAATAACCCCCACACCCCAAACCTGTCTGGCTGGCAAATTTCTCCTTAACAAGAGAATCCTCCAGGGCAATATAGATATATACATAGGAGAAGAGTAGCAGACTTAGGAGTTGATGGGGTTTAGCCTATACACGTCTGGAGGGAAGGGCAAAGTCAAGCGCTGACCATAGGGGACAGAAAAAGGACCACAGAGGACAGAAAAACATGACTTGTTTATTATTACCATACAACTATAAAGGAAGCATTCTTATCAGCTGGCAAAGTTTCTAAGGAATATAAGTCTATGGAAAAGCCATTCCTAATTGAACCAAGCCTCAACAATGAGGAGAGAGCATATTAATGAGGCAAGGCTAGGAGGTGTGATGAGGAGATAACAATACCCTTAGGAGTTACACCAGTATTAAATGCGACTTTATTACTGTATTACTCTCTCTCTTATGAATCTTTGCAGCAAGAATAACTCTGTTTATACAGATGTTCTTTCAGCCATCAGTTATTCTAGTTTAAACACACATACAGGGAACCTTGACATTTTAAAATTACAGGCCATTAGATTAAATTAGATTTGTTATTTTGCTGTAGTAACCCACTAGGCTTTACAGGGCTGATATATTCTTTCAGTGAAACTGAGATGCATTAATTGAAATGAGATACCGCACCTTTAATAATGCAGATGGATGTAGCTCGCTCACAAGGTTTTTCATTTGTTGCCTTTATTTTAATTCCTCTGAGTGCTACTAATATGGTTCATTTTATCATTAACAGGGCATTCTTCCCTTAAGCAGCACATGCAAAGCTAAACTAAAATAATAGGATTGGTTTACTGTTACACAGAGGGAAGCATGGTTGATATTTATGCAAAATTAAATAGGCATGCAAGGCTGAACTCCAGTTTCCTACCCAAAGTGACTTGCGATCAAAGTGGAAAGTCCACAAAATTCCAAAATCTCATCTTCTGCAACGTACAGATGACACCGAATCTATCACCACTTGAAATATTCTCTTACAAAACACAAACTCTTAAGTATATATATATATATCAGCCTTCACAGTAACAGTCAGAGCTTTGGTGTTTTCCCTGCTCAGGGGAACATGTTAGTGCTACGGGTTCAGAGCTCCAGGGAGAGACAAGAGGATGATTATGAGGATCCACCCAAACTTCAGTGCAGCGTCGAGATTAAAACAATGCTGGCAGAGGAAAAAGAAAATTTCTGGCACCCAGAGGACGTGCTCTGGTGAAAGGTCACGGACCCAAGGAGTAAAGGTAGGACCCCTAAGACCTCTGGACCGGAGGAAGGGAAGTACCTCGACCCTTGCAGATCTAGACATTCATCACTTCGTGTCTTGGCTCCCCATCTGTACAAAGATGACAGCCTCCCTTTCCAGCCCCACCAGAGGAGAAATGCGCTGCAGACCACAGGGTGGATTCCTGTCCGCGCTACACAATGGTGACAGCACTCACACGAGGATTTAAACCAGATGAGAATCCAACTAGCGAGTCACACAATCATCAGAAATAAAAATGCACAGCAAACTCAGGGTTTTCAGTCTGCCCATTTCCGTTTTCATTTCTTTGCGTGGCACTATGTTACAGCCTAAGACAGGTTTTAAGCTGTCTCACACTGCTAACATCCTCAGTAGTCTGTCTTCTCTGTACTAGGAAGATCCACCAGCCCTGCTCAAAATCCTAATGGTTTGTTTTATTTTCATTTGAGAGACATGTCATTTCAAATGTTCAGAAGTAAGCTGGACGACACAACAGCACACTGGACACTTGCTAACATCTCTAAGCCAAAGAATAAATTGGTGAGAGACAGTTACAGAGCCAGCTGAAGCAGACGGGTCTGGTAGCCAGGCACAGCGTGACCCCTATTTCTGTTTTTCACCCAAATCAACAGGGCTTGGCACGCTGAATGTTGATACCTATAACACTCCTTGGTTTTTTATTTTATTTCTTTTTAAGATTGACATGGCTTTTCAATAACTTTGGACTAACATGTCAAGTTCTGCATAATTTGCTCCCTTCAAATCATCCAGATTTACAGCCGTGAGTGCTGACCAGATTTTTGGAAGAGTTAACAACCCTCACGCTCCAAAGCTTAAGCCAAACTGGGATTAAAAGAAAATCTAATGTGTTAGGCAAATTAAGCCACATTTGCTTCACCAGCAGGTTCTTCCTCCTTCCTCTTAGTAGGAGCATCCACTCTGGGCATCGCTGGAAAGGCAGATGCTTCCCTCACACCACAGCCATGGCGATGCTCCAGGTTCCCGACACACTCCCTCAGGCAAGAGGACAGTGGCAATAGTAACAGTGTCGCGACGCACATTACAGCTTTGTCATCCGTGCATCAAGCAGATTAAAAAAAGTGAAGGAGGACACATACGAAGTTATAGGCAGCTTCCTTTGTACACATGGACTTCTCAGGCCTGCATGGAGGGCACGAGGAGTTAAGAGCCCTTCTGCTCTGCTCGTCAGGCCCAAGAACAGGAGCATCCTGTCACCGTGAACCGCAGAATAAACTGCCCAAGAGGGAAGTTTCCACCTGACCCACAAGTTTCTGCTCTTATACAGGAAGATTTATATTCCCTTAATTATTATCATGCCTGGAGTGATTGCTGGCAGCTTTGGTACCTACAGAGAATTGCTTCACCATCGAGTGCTTGGCTTCATTAGCAGTCAGCAGAACTCACGGTCACTAGGTATTTTATGTACCGTATGTCCGATGGAGTCACGTGCCTGTCCCTTGGTCCAGTATTATAAAGAAGGCTATATAGAAACCATTGTACTAGTTTTCCCAAGACAACTGGTGTTTATATGGACTTCACTTTTCCTTTTCCAGGCTGCATACTCACCTTTCCTTGGCACAAAAGCCCTTCTTTTCACATTCCCCATTGTTCTTCTGCCTCTGGTCCTACACCAGCCAGCTTACTGTGTCAGTGCCAATTCCCTGAGGTCTGACACAGCATTACCTTTCTGGCTACCATTACGGTCTGAAATTCCCAGGGCTTCAGGGAATCACAACAATTTCAACGACAATTCGCCTAACCACTGTCGGAAAACAGAATCCACCGAGGCTTACTAAAAGCTGCAGATTAAATTCAAAGCCCGCAGACGAAGGGAGCTGTTACCCTGGTATCTGGGTTTATACCACCTTCACGCATGTTCTGTACAGGCAATCAGACGAAGAGCTATTTAAAGTGTCTCTATTGTTACATGCCAAAATATTTAACTATTAAATTTCACCCACCACCTGCCTGTCTTTGCGTTTTATGGCCCGGGCAAACAGATCTATTTTTCTGCCTTGCCTGAAGAACCATCCTGAATGTCTCTCCTCGGCTCGGCCGAGCGATGGCAGAAGGGGCTACCGGGCCGCTCTCCGGCGGGACACCGCTGCCCCAGGCCCCTGTGCGCGTCCGTCCGAGCCCCCTCCCGGCAGCGCTGCTGACCCGCCCCGGCCCGCCCCTCCGCGCACTGCGGAGCGTTACCTGCGCGGCCGCGGCCGCCACCCGCGGGCGAGGGGAGCTGGCAGGGCGCAGGGCCGGAGGTTTGCCCGGCCAGGCTGGGGGGCCCTCGCCGCCCCCGGGAAGCCCGCCGGCTTCGCGCACCTGCGCGGGTCCTGTTTACAGCCGCCTCGTTCATCCTAACCCCGGGGGCGGGGAGGGGAAATGCGATTAAGAGATTAAGTTTGGAAGAGATGCGCTGGGAGGGGGACAGGGGCCCATCTAAAGGCGCGCACATTGCGCGGGGGCTGAGCCGCGGTTCCGCGGGCCCCGGCTGCTTTCCCTGCAGCGAGCAAAGCGGGGAAGGGCG
>VXBL01001527.1:400776-430255 GCA_013400195.1 Aramus guarauna | reverse complement strand
CCCCCGCCCCGGCCCTCACCCACCTGCCCGGGGGCCGCGGGGCCCCTGTCCCAGGAGCGGAGCACCGGCAGGTGCCTCTGACCCTCTGCAGGCATCTCTCCTGCTGCTAAGGGGTGAGAGCGGCCTTGCGAAAATGTGTGAGGGCCAGCACAGCACCTGACAGCATTTTTCTGCTTTCAAAAGTGAAGCAGGCATCAAGGTGCGCTTAAAAATTATCGTGCTTGAATACTCTTTCTCTTTTTTTTGTTTTTTCTTCTCCCTTTATGTAGGGGAAGAACAGTAACTCTGTCCTGCAAAGACTTGCACGCCTAACTCGTGTCGTGTGAGTAGTCCTAGCCCAGCCAGATGCTCTTTAAGCCTAAGGTTAAGCATAGAAGTTTCTAGAAACAGGGAAGAAAAAATTTTCGCAAGGCCTTTTTAAAGCCAAATCTTAAAAATTTCCACTCATAAGTTTTTGAAAGATGATCCAAAGTTACTTGTTTGTATTTATTCAAGCATAGAAAGATTATCTGGTGCTGGAAACACGGGTATGTGAACATTAACCCCTACCGCTAAGGGTTTTTTGAGAGGGGTCATAGCTGGTCACCTTTTCAGCTTGTGATAGTCATCAACAAATTTTGACGAGAAGCAAACTGCAGGATCTACTTTTCAACATGCTCTTATTTTAGGTATGAATTTGCCTCATTTCAAAGCTTGGGATTTTGAATCTTGTTTATTGTTATAATTTGTCGAAGAAAAAAAACCCCACTAACTCTTCAAATATAAATATATCACGTAAATGTGTATATTTAGCTCTATTTCCATTCTGGGGTTTAGTCTTTATTGTTCTCTACCTTTTGTTTTGGTCTTTGTTTATTGTTTGAAATTTGCTGGAATAACAAAGGGCCTAAAAACAGGAGATGAGTTTATAGGGATTTTTCTGAGAACAGCAACTAGATGAAAAGTAGATGAATGGTAATCTCAAACGTTTAAAGAAAAATAATAAGTGTATTTTGAAATACTTATGCTAACACAAACTATTTTCTAATTCTTGTAATACTTAAATAACACTGATGTATATCAAACATCAATTAGATTTATTCTCCCAGGGCAGTGGATGACTAACAACGCTAAATAATTATCCTACCTATCCTATTTTTTTTTATTGCATTGTGATATCAAATGTATGATTTTATTGTCTGGTGATCTCAACATCACCTCTCGGAGAACTAGAAGATCTGGAACGGGCTGGGGTAAGCATCATACCACACCGAGTAACCGACTGATCCAGAGACCACCACCGCCGCCACGTATATTGTCTTAAACTGAGAGGTGGACGTTCATCTCTCATTTATACACTCGCTTTTCATGGCTCACTAAAGGTGATGTGCTTTTATACCTACTCTTATACACACTCTTATACACACACTTACGTTCAAACATACACATCTTTTAAAATTGATTAAATCCACACAAAGAGATGTGGATATAGAGCTAGTGCAGTCCTGTAAAGACCCCTATCTTGTATTTAGGAGTGTGAAAGACACCCTGAATAGCAGCAGGAATCTGGCCACTTCTTTCCTAATCCTAATCCTGAACCTGCTTCCCCTTCGGTCAAGTAGGAGGCAGCATCCCTACCTCCCTGTTGCCATGGAAACACACTTGTAGCATCAGCCCAGCTTTTGCTTTTTTTTTTTTTTTTTTAAACCACCATCTGCCTGGAGAGTTGCAGGGCTTGCTCTAAGCCCCTTGAATACCAGTCATAGGTTTTTCAATGGTTTTCCTTTCCCTATTACAGCTGCCCTGGCAACTGGTACAGGAGGCAAAATATGAAAACGAGCACCTTAGAAACTCCAGCAAGGTTTTCCTGAGGTCGCTCTGCTGCTCCTCACCAGAAACATTACCAGAAACATAGCAATGGAATTTGTAACAGCAACAAAATAGGAGAATTTTTCTTGTAGCTGTTTGCAAAACTTTCTTCTTTAAAAACAAAAGCTTTCGTTTAGCTTCTCTGGTTTTCTTTCCAGTAAAATTCAAGCTAGCTATTCTCAGTATTCCTTATCACCTGCAACAAACTTGCATCTGTGCATATTAGACAGGAGAAAACCTATGGTGGAGCAGGCATCAGCGCTGAGCTACGTACCTTTGTCCAGGTGCATTCACCCTTCCTGAAAGGAGACTGTGCCTATGCGCAAGTAAAGTAATTGTGGAAAAATGTGTATTCTGGCAGTTGTAGGAGAAGCTGTAAGCAGAAGAAGAGGGTCTTCTCTGATTATCAGGGATCTCTCTGCTGCTGTGCACAGGAGGAGAAGTAGAGGCTTTTAGGAAGATACAGTTTCAGGAAGGGTGGGGGTTCAGCTTGTACTAACTGGTTTGCTCTTTCTACCCAATTTAGTTTTCTCCACTGGGGAGAGGAACTCTCCTGTTTCCTTTTGTCTTCAGCATAACATCTAAAATCTTTAAGCCTCTTGAACAGCAGAAGCAGGGAGTTGATAAGGCCTGACTGGTGTCGTGGCAGACCTGGTCTGATCCCATGGCAGCAATGAACAGCTTGCGTGGAGGAAGCTGTGCCCTGGACAGCTTCTGCCGCTATAATGGGTCTCCCTGAAGGAACAGGTCGGGTGTTCAGGACCAAGCTCTGTGCAAAACTGCTCCTAGATGGCATCTTTGTACTCTCATTCCTTTTTCTTGTTGTATTAGCCTGATAATAAACCTTTTTCTTCAAAGCAGATCTGACACAACATGCTTCCAGTAACACGGCCACACTCGTGTGTAATTTGAAAAAATTACTTTTACCAAAAAAACATTGCACAAAGAGCAAATGGGTGAAACATCAAAAGACCCTCTATTTCTGTTCTATTTTACCTACCTTATTAATCTTTTCTTTGTGAGCTTTTATAACTGCGCCTTAAACTAGCAAGGCGCCTGTGCTGGTTAAGAAGGGAAGTTATCCTGCTGGCACCAGGGCTTTTCTGCCTCCTGATCTCCTCTGCAATCTGTCGCTCCTGGCTGATATTCTCTGAGCAGAGCTTTTTTTGCCCCAGACCATAATGGTCATAGTTGGGGATGTTGCACAATCCTGGGCCAGATTTTGGAAAAATCTAACCTGAGCCATAGGCGGACTGCTCTGACTAAGTATCTTCTTGGTTGTTTGCTCAAGGACTTTTATACATTTCCTTGGTTTGCTTGTCCTTTTCGTCCCTTTAACAAACCACTGAATGTCACACAGAGAACTTGAAGCCGTATGGTATTCATTGTAAAAATTCTGCTTGGAATTCCTTCGTTCCCTAGAATATAAACCAGGGGTAGGCACATCCAGCTGTGTATAACCTCCAGATGATTTCAGAGATGCAGCCTCTGAGCCGTCACGGGACTCACAGCGTTGCAAAGAGCAATGTGGCTGCCCGGTGATGGTACGGGAGCTGGACAGCCCCGGCATAAAGCATCCCCCGTATTAATACCTCGCAACAGGTATTAAGCCTGCCGGAGAGAATTTGGAGGTTTTTTTACTGACTGCTGAAGGCAGGCTGTGCACCTTCACAGCTTGTCATGTGTGAAAGGGTGAACTGAGAGGTGAGCTGAGAAGAGCCCTTGCAGCAGCATCTCTCAAGGCGGAGGAGGGAGGTGGAAGAGATCTTTATAAGAAGTTTAGTCTTTTCTTCCTTGATAAATCTAGATTTAAAGACAGTTCAAGTCTCCATGACATGCAGCCTGTCTTTGAGAGATCCGCTCAGAAGCAAGAGATAGAGAAAAAAGTGATTTTGAAAAATTACTCAAAGGAAGACTGTTTCCATTCACAAGGGTTTTAAATTTAAGGTTTTTGAAAACTTACAAGCTAAAAGAAAAGAAACATCAGAACTTTAGTTATTTTTAATTCCCATGAAAATCAATGAATCTGAGATTGTGAGAACAAGTTGGGGTTTTTTCAATCACTCAAACAAATGTTGTGACTTCACATTTTATTTAATCGGGGCATCTGCTGTGGTGCATTTGCAGTGTTCAGCATTTGGCTGACGGCACCTGTTTGTTTATCCCGGCCATGCTGTCTTCCATCACAGTCACTTTCCCTCTGCTATCACTCACACAGCAACATATTGTCAGGCTTGGCATTGATGTTCTCTGTCATTCTGGGAATTACAGGAGTGGATAGATCATCTGAGTTTGCTCTTTCCTTGGAGAAAAGGAGTATTATCCCTTCTCACCCTGTCCTGGGAAAGCGTGAAGCCCTTTTGTGATGCAGTTTTTCTTTATTTTGGAATTTTATATTGATTTTGGAAAGCTAATACATCCAGTTGTCTCCTGGTAGCTGAGCACCATTTGATGTTTTCCTATTTGCCTGTCTTTGAATGTAATTAAATGTTTAGACTTTAAAAGCTGTTGACTATCCAGGATCTGATACACTACTACACATGTTGCTCTTTAGCTCGCTATCAGCCTAATGAATCAGAGTGCAGGCAGTTCAAATATGCCTGTAAATATTCAATGTCATTTACAAAGCATAATTTTGGGGTCTTTGCCATTCTCTCTGTTCCCTGTGTAACAAACCCCTGATCAGTATCTCCGTGTTTTGAGCGCAGCTGTGCTTTTAGGTGTGGGGTTTTTCCTGCTCAGCCCTCCTTTCTGGCTTTGACACTTGGTTCTGCCTCTCCTGGAGGACTCCAGATCCCAGGCTGATAGCTCTGCTGATTGCACAGAGCCTTGGCCCAGCTTCTCCTTTCATCCACAGCCACGGTCAGTTCTCCCACTCACCCAAACAACCACTTCCTTCCTTCTTTGTATTGTTCTCATCAAGACCTGCCTTTCCTCTGCTGTAGGAAATTCCTATATCCAGCCTCCTCTTTAACGACCATCATTTTTTCCTCCACCAGCCTGCTTTTCTTCACCCCAGCTTGCCATAGGATCCTGTCTCTCAGTTCTGTAACTGCATTCAATCCCATTCTCTGTCTCTCCGGTTCCAGGTACTTCTCCCTTCCTCTTGTTCGCACATAGTAGGTGGAGGGACAACACAACAAATAAACCCCATGAAAACCCCTGGGAAAGAAGAGCAGAAAGAAGGCTAGGGAAAGGAGAAATATCACAAGTAAGTGATACCAAGTTATACAAGGCTAAAAAGACATAAATTGGGTTGTACTGAAGAGCAATTACATAAAAAAAGAAGTGGAGGAGTGGTGAAAAGAAAGTGAAGCAACTCAAAATAAAGAGGTACCAAAGGCAAAGGAAAGAGTAAATCTGAGCACAAAACCATTGAACTCGTCAGGCCAGGGAGAATCCTTTCTTTCTGTGTTCGTAGCTACCAAACACAGCAAGGTCCACGTCTGTACATGGTCTTTCTAGGGTCTGCTGTAAAATGCATACCCTATTACGACAGGAAAACGACCACACGCACAAACCAGCTGCAGAAAGAGGACTCTGAGGGAAAGCGTGGCTTTCCCACCCAACTCTGTACGCCCAGAGCTGCAGAGTTCTGCTCTTGACAGGTCAGGCTGGGAAAAGGATGTGGCAGGACAATGGGCCTTTCACCAGCTGCTATCAAGGATCTTTTTAGCCTGTTAAAACAAAAGCGCATTGGTGGGGAGCCGCTGCTCGTAAGTTTGTGTACCTGCTGATGTGACACCCGGTTTCTTTAATGCAAAAACAACAAACAGCCTTTGCTCCTATGCTGAGCTGGAAGTGGTACAGAAGGGCAAACAGTATTTCCCTTCCTTTTTTTTTTTTTTTTTTTTCTGAGTTTGTCTGCTTTTCAGCTACTTTCTTGTAACCTCCTTCATTAAAGACTGGAAGGGGTGTTCTTCCAAACACAGTCCAATCCGGAGCAGGAATCTCCACTTCCAGTATGTATCTGCAGTAATCTCCAGCTGATTTTGCACTCTGCTCATTTAAATGCAGCACCTTTCCCTGCTGCCACCCACCCACTATGCATCTGACCCCATTTCACCATAAATTTTCAAACACATGGAGTTACTCAAATCTTTCTTGGTGAGGAGTACCATTACAGAGGGCTGGAGCACCTCTCCTATGAGGACAGGCTGAGAGACTTGGGGTTGTTCAGCCCGGAGAAAAGAAGGCACCAGGGAGACCTTATAGCAGCCCTCCAGCACCTGAAGGGGCCTACAGGAAACCTGGAGAGGGACTGTTTATCAGAGAGTGTAGAGATAGGACAGGGGGTAATGGGTTTAAACTGAAGGAGGGTAGATTTAGATGAGATGTTAGAAAGAAATTCTTTACTGTGAGGGTGGTGAGGCACTGGACCAGGTTGCCCAGAGAGGCTGTGGATGTCCCCTCCCTGGAAGTGTTCACGGCCAGGATGGATGGGGCTTTGGGCAACCTGGTCTAGTGGAGGGTGTCCCTATTTATGGCAGGGGGGTTGGACCTAGATGATCTTTGAGGTCCCTTCCAACCCAAACCATTCTATGATTCTATAGTAGAGGGATTTTAGTACCCTCAGGGAGATGTTCCTGAACACCTCTTTCTGTTGCCATCACCTAGGAAGAGGCTCTTCTAAGTCAGCTAAGATGCTCAGAGAGCCTGTGCCAGCTGCAAACTCAGTAAGTGCAGCCGAGTCTGTCTGGGATCAGTACCTGAAATGAGAAGTTGCCAGAGCAGGCTGTTCAGCAGTCTGCAAATCTCTGCAGCAAGCCGTAGCTTCAAAGAAGTGGTTATGTGGGGGAAGGCAGGGAATGTCATATACGAGGCAGCATGCAATGAATGCAGTTAGAAACTTTTGCCAAACTGGTGCCAAACGGGATGAAAATCAAACTTCTGCAATAAAACTATATGTGGAAAAAGGTACTTTGGAAACCTAGCTTCCAAAGTAAACTCCTGGGTTCTGATATTCCTTTTCTTGGTTTATAACAAATTTTGTGTAATGGTGGCATAACCATGTAGTTCACCAAACTACCTGTTTTTATCAAATGTGCAAAAGGAATGGCAAAACCTCTGTCACTGATGTTAGAACAGCTATTTGCTGGGTAGCTGCTTGTGAAAGTTTGAGAAACCTGGGAAAAGGTACATCACATTCAGCCTTTAATTTTAGCTGTTGCTTGCATCACCCAGAAAGAACTGCTGAACGTTATCTTCCCTTTTCTTTTCGTAGTAACTTTCTTTTTATCAAAAGGGAAAACCTGTATCTGGAATTAACATTGGGCTTTATCCAAATTTATTTGGGGTATTAGCTGGTTCACAGTGAATTGGAATATTCATTTATTGAAGATAAGGAAACAGGCAGCCAAAAGTGGCAAATGGAAAGGAAAAAGAGAAGCAGGGGTAGAAAATAAGAAAAAAAGAAAAAAGGTGAGAAAGAAAAACAATGACTTCATGCAGTAGGCCAGCAATATATCTTATTTAGCAACATTATAATTTAATTCCGTGACACAGGAATATTAGGGTTTTTTTCTCCTATGTACTGAATTTCCAAAGGACAATATTTAGCAGAGGACACTGTTCAACTGGAAGCAAGAGATATCAGTGTAGTATAGACACAGGTGAGTTTATTCCCTTGTCTGAGCTGTCTTGCTCAGTGATCTCCTGCAGCCTGTCAATCCTTGCAGAACAAGACACTCATCAAAGCCTGCAGAGGTGCTTTGGTGCAACAGGTACCGTTCCCGGGACAGACAGCATCTGTCATGTGAATACAGACATGATGGTCACATATTTATGAGAGTCAGGGTGTCAAAATCAGCCATCAGTCCAAACTCAAAGTTAAGACTATTATATTTATTTTGCTTCATCCATCATTTCAAAGGATGGAGTATTATTTGCAACCCTGGCTAAATTACTACTGTGAGTTAGGAGGAGCTGTGGACATCTCCCCAGGTACCAACCTTTCTTATACATCCCTAAACTGCAAGTACCAACAGGCTGATATGCCTTAGTAATATTATTTCACAATTTACGCACACCTCCACCAGCTGAAAACTCATTCACTGGAGCTACTGATGGCAGAAAATATAAATCTAAGTGTGACTGCAGAAATAGAATACTTCTCTATATGTCAGACATTCAGGTATTAAAGAAACAAGCGGTACTATGACTACTTGTTGGGCTTTCCTGTAACCTTTCAGTGCTCCTAGAGAATTACTTCTGCTGCTGCTTTCTGGACTTCTTGGAGATCAAACCTGACTTCACTGAAATCCCAGGGAACTTTTCTGAAGGTAGAAGTCCCTATCCTGCATAAGTGTGGGTCCAACAGGGCCTTCCACACCTCTCAGGGTTGGAAGGGTTCACCTAAGCTTTACACTCTGCACTTCCAAACCCAGACGTAAGTTGATTCTGCTCCAAGCTGGTCGGACATGAGCCAGCTCCAAATCAGCACCACCATTACTGTACCAGTGATCCTGATTTACCAAGCTGGGCTTATTTGCTCAAGCCAAAGTACCACGGATCACATTTTGGCACAGAGTTGGCTGTCTTCCAGCCTGCTTCAGGAATGGGTGTGGTGACGTAGGTCTGTCTGTTGGACCATGTAGACATATGCCTATTTTAGTCCATGTTGACAAACTGTCAGGGAAGAGAAGGATATTACACTTGGTTGAATCACTGTCTGAACTGCTAAATGATTTATTATACGAGAGCTGCCCACCCATACGAAAGTGGAGCTAATGAGATTGCCAAAAAATCACTGCTATTGAGTGTGCAGCCAAAAAAGTTCATGAGGGCTGCCCTTAAAATAACAAAATCACGAAAAAAAATCCCTTTAAAGTTATTTACTTAAGTTTCTCTTATTATTACTTTTTTAATTAAGTCTTTCTGTCTGGCCAGCAAAAGTGTCTGGAGTTTTTCCCAGGTTAGAGGCCCCAGTGCTCCTCTGTGGGCCCCCAAAAGAAGCCCAAAGGTCAAGAAAAGTCAAGTTATCATTCAAGAAACTGGAAAATACTTTCTGGGAATTGGTAATCCATGTTACTGAAATAATTGTCAATACTTGTCTTATTCTTTGGCACTTTTTGGTCCCTGACGGGACTGACTATTACAAGAGCTCCTGACCTAGCTGAAGGAAAGAACAGGCAACTCCTAAGTTGCAGAACTGTCATACCTATAGCTAATCCAAGCCAGCACTTTGGAGTATATTTACATTTTTTCATTAATCATTGTTTTTTGAAAGGACCATATTTACCGAGTGGTTTTTCTTCTTGAAATATATTATTCATTGAATGTGTCCTCGCTCTATTGATGACCCATGCCCAGGAAACTGGATAGGGATTTTCATAAGACTTTAAAGGAGTTAGATGCTCAAATCTCATCAAAATTAATGGGATCAAGCACCTAAGTCCCATCCATGCCTTAAAAAATTCCCGTCCTAAGACACTAGTGACACCATGTTTGCTTAGCATGCTAGCAGGTTAGGAAAAGATCAAAATTACGGTGTGTCTCTAAGAAATTGGAGTGCTAGCATGAAGAAAACCTTAGTTCTAAGTTCAGGGCATATACCACAGGGAACATTAAAGTAATTCATCATTTGGCAAACTTCAGTTCAGCATCAACATTTTCTAAGGGACAAGGGGCCTCCAGTTAACTTCAGACAATTTGCAGAATGATGTTTCTCTGAAAATGAGTCTTTTAACCAGTTTTCAGTGCTGCATTATGCCAGTCTATTTGCCAAATTTGTGTCTATGTACTAATCCCAGACTTTTCAATCAAGCTTCATTGCAAATCCTTCTCTTTCAGAAGGGCAAACAGCATGTAGCAAAGATTGTTGGGCAGGAAGGGATGATCAGCCTCTGGAGCATCTTGTGAGACTGGTCAGCATCTCACATGTCTCAGTGAAACTGGAAAATCATAAGCCCATCAGGAATAGAGACTCTCAAACCTTGCTGGCAATCAAGACCTGTGGGATCTTCATCCCCGTGAGTAAGGAAAGTCATGCAAGCAGTTCTACAGAGTGGAAGATCTTCCAGCAGTGCAGGGTGACTGGGCTATTGGCTGTGGGAGCTCTTGCAGTGTGAAACTCTCTCCTTTGTACTTTGAGGTAGCTGATATCAATACAGTGCTCAAGTGTTCATGACCTAAACCTAGAGGAGAGGGGCACTTCAGCAAGGAAAATGGAGGGTCATGTGTGGAGAGCGTGACATCTAGAGAAACAATGGTTCTTCAAGGCACGTGCTACGGCAGTCTGTGGGCATGCCCCAGCATCACTGGGTTGCTACAGTCTTCCCTTTCTTTTTCTTGAGCTGCTGAAACACTGTGAAAGAGTTGAGTACAGAGAGCTTGCTTTCAGTGCAGAAGGTCCTCACAGCACAGGAAAACCCAGCTGGAAACTGTCGTGGTGTGCGTATGCCCATGCTGGAGGTGCTGTGCTGTGGAGAAGCGTGAGAGCTGTACGTATGCTCCATTAAGCCTGCCAGTTCTTCGGGCTGCTTCACTGCAAAGACTGTAAGGCTCTTGTTTTCCGAGGGCTTGAAAGTGCTGGGGCCTCCAGGAGCGATGCAGGGGAAAGAGCAAGATGTCAAGAATCTCTTCAGCCCTCAGGCAGGTGAGAAGAAGTTGTGAAGGGAGGAAGAGAGGAGAGTTCGCTTTTCCATACATCGGATGTGGACCTTTGTTGGTGTTTTACTAATTCTGCTCTATCCCCCTCATGAACTCAGCAAGAGCATTTGTATATTCTGGATACATTTGTATTTTTCAGTGGTCAAGGCTGGGAAGCCCAGAGAGGAGAGGGAGATGGGGTTTCTGCAGCCCGGCCCAGAGTGGAGGCTATACAGCGGGGAGAACAGCCTAACTTCCAGGATCCACTTCTTATCTCCCTCTTGAATTTCTGGCCCTCAATGCCTGAATGGAAATGACTTTGTTGGAACATTCTGCATTTGAAGGCTTGTGATAATACAAAAGCCATCCTCTGACTGATTTCTTCTTACAGAAACACCGTTCAGAAGTACGGAGGGAGATGTTTACATCAACAGATATCCTTAGTTTATAATTTGGTGAGTGATTGCGAAACTTAGGACTGACTTTCCAAACCTGTTTAAGTTCTCAAGTGATCATAATACAGTTAACACATCCTTTACAGAAAACATGCACAAAAATAAGGAAATTAATGCCTAAACACATAATAAATCTTTTGCTCTCCACAGAATAAATACAGTGTGCTTATCAGGTATAAATCGTGGCCTATTTCTTCATAATCGTAATCATAAATCTGGCTCAGTTATTGTATACATTCTACTATCTGTATTTACTTTTGAAGAACACTGCTGTAAATTTCTGAAAGATAAAGGGATTCATTTTTTTCGTGGATATTTACAAGTTACTAGTTCTGGGTGTTAATAGCAGGAGTACTGTCGGACAGGAAGGTATATAACAACCATTTATCTTAAAATTACATATGCAATTAAAGTTTGATTTGGGATTGGAAACAGAACATTGATATTGCTTTTAGAACTTTTTATTACATATATTTTTACATTATTGAAGAAAGAACATAAAATTTGGGGGGGGGGCATGATTGAAACAGTTGTGTTAAATAGAAATACACCTTTGGTTACGGTTTAAAAAGGAATGGTGTGTTTTTCTCGGTGTGTCAGATGTGTAGGATCTAGGATGTGTGCACCTACTTGTTACTTTGCTTTCAGGGATGCGGTGTTTGGTGATGGTGTGGCAGCTTTCTGTCTGTACGAAGCCCACTGCTGTAATGTGAGCACGATGTCCTGAGGAGAAGCCAGGCTGTTGGGCTGTCCGTGTGGTTTCGCAAAGGGTTTTGATTCTGTGAATCAAGGAAATGTTCGATACTCCTGTAAATTTGATGATCCAACAGGTCTTTTTATGGAAGGTGTTTTCAATCAATGATATTTTTAGAAATGTTTTGTGGTTACAGAGTTAAGTGAACTGGTGTATTGGCCCTGGTGTTACTGAGAATGATGTTTGCTAAACTACCAAAGAGCACTAAGGATGCTGACAGTGGCATTTATACATGGCGCTGTTAAGATACAAGAGTCCTTATCGTGAAGAAATTATGTGCAAAGAGAAAGATAAGGGAGGAAACCATGTATGACTTGTCATGTGTAAGCAGTTGGTTTTAGTTAGCTCCTGCTCGTAATGATAATAATTTGCACATTAGTTGCTTCAAGTGTCTTACAATGCATTTGGATTTATGTTCACTCTGGAAAAAAGTCAGAAGTTATGTTTCAACCAGGACCATCTGGTTTGCTGTGGATGTTTAAAGTTTATATGGGTGCAAAAGCAATGGAAGAAATTCACTGAGTAAAAATCTGTCAAGGGATACTACATGTAAAGATACCACATCTGCCTGCACGGTGTCCCTCCAGCTCCTTGTAAGCTGGTACAGCATGTAAGAGCACATCACTATATGCTTACTCTCTTCTATTCTGCCCCAAGGTCATGCTGCTACCGGCCATTCACAGAGGCTGGATACCGAACTGGGGTGCTTTTTTTATCAGTATAATGCTATGATGCTCTTAGGACCAGAAATCACACTTGTGACTTGAGGAGCATCTCAATGTTACTGATGGTTTTGAGGGTTTTTTTACCTTCAGTGTGCTTTTTTGAGATGGCATAATGCTGATAGCATCAGAAAAAATAATGGGCAGGGAAGCAAAGCATTTGGTAAGTTACAGTGCCATCTATAGTAGGAACACAGCACCAGCCTGCAAACTGAGGTTTCATTGGCTTCAAAAACCTTATTTTGTACCTTCAACAACCAGGTCACTGTTTTAATCATCAGCTGGAACTAAACATTTAATCCAACAGAAAACTCTGAGCATTGCACTGAATCTTGAGGCACTACTGAGATCCTCAGAAAACCTGTTCAGCTTTCCCTCCTAGTTCCCTCAGACCATATTTTTGTCCCAATCTTGCATTTGTTTTTTTTCTAACACTGAGCTACTTGGTGGTCTCGGTTAAGGGACAAGGGACTCTTAAACTTGGCCTTCCAAACTTGCCAAGGGAGTGGGCTAGTAAAGGTACTTAGGAGAGGCTTTGCACAAGACAGAATTGAGCAAAGTCTTAAAATTCTCAGTGTGCACATCTAGTTATCCCCCAGAGGCAAAGGCTCTGACTGGGAGGTCAGGGGTCTACCTTCAACTCCTTGCAGCTAGTACTTCTGTGTTTTAGGAGCTTCTGTATTTTAGGAGCTGGCGACCGCCAGCAGGATCTTACAATATACAGTGGGTTGTACAGCTCTCTGAATTATGGTTTGTGTAAAGAAACTGGATATACATTAAGCCAAGGAGAGATGTTGAGATGTTGACTTCATGATGAGGAGTTAGAAACTGGTGTGGAAGCATCAGATTCAAGTCCCTATTCCAGTGACTATTTCATTGTTTACAAAGTTGAGGACCACTTCAGGAACAGAGAGGACCATTCACATGAAGTACCAAATAGCTTAGCAGTTAAACGTAGTTAAACATAGGGGGCTTGAGTGCATGTTTTGGCTGCAGAGCAGGAGAAAAAGCCTAGCCAGAGGAGGAACATAACCCAGGGCGGTCTGTCTGTCATGTCTCTTCTTTTTCTCTCATTCAAAAGGGCATCTAACATTAGAAGAGTATTCAAGGTAAGAGTATCAAGCAGGGGTAAACACCTCCCTCTTGCCATCACATGTTTAACTCCTTTTGGAGTAAGTCTGTGCCTAGACTCGATATTTCCCACCGGCTAGTTTAAGCAATGCTCCACTCATCTTGCTGGTTTCTGTGCCCCCCCCAGCCGTAAGCCCCTCGTTCCGCCCATTGGTTTTGTAGGCGATCACACTGCCTAACCAAAGGCTGAGGTTCCCCCGTGTGACAGAGCGTGTGGGAGTGGGGCTTTGCCCCGTGTAGTTTGCTCGAGAAAGCTGGTGGCAGAGCAGGACATTTAATGTAAGGCTCCACTGACCCAGCCTTGACCACCCAGCCCTTCTGCTTTTTTTCTACCAGTTGGCCGCAGCACTGTGGCTTATCGCTAAGCATCTCCGTTGCTTTGGGCAATAATGGCTTTGGTTTAGAAACTCTCTCTCTGCCTCTTATAAGTCCATAGATTTTGGCGAGGTGAGTAAAAGAAGACCCAGGATCTAATGCAGTACAATTCACCGTCAGCGGGTGTTTTCCCACCAACTTCAGCTGGCTGAGGAGTTGGTTTTATGACCCTGAAGAAACTGGATGAACTGTTCTTAAGCTAAATGAGAGGAATAATTAACTCCAGTTACTTTTATAATGTCTTCTTGCCCGAACTTACTTCATTCAGACCCTGATTCTGGAGGACGTAAGATCGAAAAAAACAGCTTCACTGTGCAGATGAATTTGTTGTGCCTACTTACAGCCATGTGCTTCCATTTTCAACATTGGGAAAAATGTATTTGCAAAACAACTCGGAAAATATGAAAACAAATTAAAAAAGAAAAAAATGTACAGATATTTTTAAAACAAACAATTTAAAGTTTTTCACCACTGAAAACTGCTTTTAAAATTTATTTGGTATACGCAAAAAATGCTATATTACCTTTTCAAAAGCCTTAGAGGGCTTAGATTTGGGGAAAATATTTTGAATGATCAGGGAGAATTAAATGCTTGTGATTTTCATTCCAGAGAGGTACCGAAAATCGTTGTTCAATCACAGAAGTCTGACTAGCTGAGATGAGAATCTAGATGCTGCCGTTCCAGAAATACAGACCTGTAGTTCTTTCACCACTGGCACCTTCCTTTGCCTGCCATCTAAGCGAATACTTCTTTCTAAATGCCCACCAGCCCGTAGAAAGTAGCACAGAGTAAGAGGATAGGCCATGAGAATAAGGGCATGACAATGAGAACCGTTAGGTCTCACCAAGACGAGAGCTCCATGGAGTCTCTTGGGCAGAGGTATTCTTTGCATGATCGAGGGAAGCCGTCACCCTTCGATGTGTGGTGGGAATTGAGAGGATATCTCAAGACAAAGGCCGTTCTGGAAAACAATCCGCACATCATTGCATGCCAGCTAAACTCCGGCATAGCTCATGCTGTGTGGCTGCTGTGAAGGAATGCAGACCTGGGTCACTTCTGTCCGTCTGTTCTGTCTCATCCTGAAGGCTTCCTGGACTGACAGACTTAGGGATGTACCAAAACGAGCACATCTGGGCCACAAGACATCAGTGTAACTCACTACTGAGTCAAGCACAAAGTCTGTATGATAGAATACAGCACATCTCTATAGAAAAAGACCATTCCAGACCATACACAGTTTTCAGACCAGCTGTAGTTTTAAATGAACCATGAAATGAGAGACCTGTCAACCTGTATTGTGGGCAGCAGTTGTATATCTGACTACCATAAGCACGCACTGGCTGTAGTTCGGGAAGCCTTTTCCAACAGTCCATTGCAATAATTAGTGGTGTCCTTTCCTTTTTCAATGCAGAAAGGTCAACTATAATTCCCTACAAGAAATGACAGTAGTTTCAGAGCACTTTCCTACATTATGGGTGATTTCTTTCTTTTTACAGCTTACAAAGTATATGCATGTTTTATAGTGTTTGCAGTATACTATAACCCAGCTAGTTATCTTACATACACGGCACAGATTTTTAAGGGCACGACTGCGTACCCTTTTTGCTTTGTTACAGATTTCACTGTTCATGCTTTATTTGCAAATATAATATGCAGAAGTGTTTATTTTGCCCCAGATAAGAATGAGTGTAAATAAAAAAAACAAACAGGCATTGAAAGCCCTTTCTAGTACCTGCATTTGTGTTTCCCTCCTGAAACAGAAGTAATTCTGAAAGCTTCACTGAAAGCTTGCTTTGAAAATGAGTATTTTTGCAGACTGCTGACTGCGGTACTACATTTACTAAAGAGATGCAGTCACACAATGGTTTGCCTCTGTATTATCTAGGTCACGGGCCAGAATTCTCCTGGGTGCTAACATTTTCAATTAAGCTGAATTTGTCGGTGCACAGTGGAGCTATTTTCCTTTTTAAAGCTGGCGCTAAATGGGAATGCTGAGTCTCATGCCTGGTTTAACAGGTTTTGGTTTTGTGTGGAGTCAAGGGGTGAAGTCCTCTCCCCCAGGGGCTGGTCACTCGCTCTGCCATGGCCAAGCATTAACCTGGTATTGAAGTTCCCGAATTTACGTTCCCCACCCCATAACATTCACTGTTGATTTTGTTCCATGACTTTGGCAGCGTTCTAGGGAGATACCTGGAGGGGTCACTTGCAATTGCCCATAAACAAAAGTAGCTCAACAAAATATAGTTGAGCCCAGAGTCTCTGCACTTACGTTTAGGTACCAAGAGCCTGGTTTAAAACGCAGAATTTAAAACTTAGCCTATTCCAGTAGTCAGTGTATGAAAAACTTTCCCTAAATTCAATGCAGCAAACTATCTTCTTTTTGTTCTTAATCCTTTTCTCTTACATGTGAATATGCTTGTGAGCAGTAGCTCTATCTCAAGCATTTTAAAGTACCATGCAGGATGTATTGACTGTGTCTAGATTTTACGATTTCGTATTTAGACCTAAAGTTTTTTAATTATTCCCTATATTAAGATAGTCCATGTTCTACGCTGCGTATCTTACACAATGTGGATAAGGTATCTGTTACATACACAAAAGGAAATAATGAAGCTGGGTCCAGTCAGTGATTTGTTCAGGACAGTGCAAGAAAACCTGAAGATAAACTGTGTGACCGGTTCTGTCCCTCATTGCTGCTAGTTCTGCTCTTTTCTCTGGAGAGAGCCTTTTCTTCACCTGTTGGCACATATTGTACGCATGGAGTTAATGTACGGATATAACAAGAAGTATACCTTGGCCTGACTGCTGAAATACTGGAAGGAAGAATATTGAGACCTTGCCATAAACATGAAGAATAATGTGGGACTGGATAAACCATATCCAACTTGTTATTGTTTTATTTCTTAAGAAGCTTTACAGAGCTTATTTCTTAAGAAGCTTTCCAGCAGCATTCTTAGGGGAAAAAAACCCGAACAGAGGGAAGTTGCTCTGTTGGTGGTCACCGCTGGTGAAAAGTCCAAAAATCTCCTGTCTGAGAATGGAGGCAGAGACAGCCCACACAGGTCTGCGCCCTTCTAATACACACAAACGTTATCTATTATATTGCAGTGTGCAAATATGCTAAAAATGTATACTTTATTTATACAAACTCATGTTACTGCTGCGGTAAAAAATATTTGGGAAAGCAGTTGAACTTGTGAATGCTTACACTTCAGACTATAGTTACATTGTTGAGATTCACATTTTCTGCCTGGTTATAATTTATAAACATTGGATTTAGTCAGGGAAAGTCTTCATATAGCTTAACTGTAATTTCCTGCGGTAAATGGAGTCTGATGAGTGAGGATATGAAATCTTGGAAAAGTTTAATCAGTCTAAGGAAAGCTGTCCCACTTGCTGTAGTAAAATCGGTATAATTTTGTCAGAGGGATTGGCAGTTTGCTAATTCCCTGTCCAATCTAGAGTGAAAAATACCAAGTGAGGGGCTTCTGCTTGAAAGCAAATGGATTTTTGCCCTCCTAAGATGATGGGATCAGGCTTTGAATCTAAGCAGATGTGGAAATATCATCAAGTATCTGACTAAGGAAATCACTTCAGCCTATACATAACTTCAACCATGTGCTCCAGCCTAACTGAAGGCTTGATTTTAGCTGAAATCATGGACTAACCATCAGCTGAGGTGTTTGGAAAACCAGAGCCCAAGTGGTACATAGTAATTAAAAATAAGGTACCCTGTTGCAGCCTAGGAGCTGAATCTAGCCAACATATTTGAGCAGAGAATTTTTCCCCAGCCCACCAAATGTAATGGAGTCTACTGCCAAAGTGGTAAAATGATGTTTCCTGACATGCATATATCAAATGAATGTCTGTAACAAAAATAACGTCACTATGGAGCTCATGTTTCTGGTTTTTGAGAAGCATTGTTTGTCTCCTTTTGATTGCACCTCACAGGGGCCAAAGTGCACTTGTGGATTCTCCTTTTAAATGTGCCAGCCAAGCCTATGCAATAAAAAAAAAAAACAAACAAACAAACCAAAAAACAAGACTTGCATATTTCTAGCTGCTGGTGGGAGAAACATCTCAAGCTTTGAAAACTAAAGAGATTTTAAGCTAATTTCTTCCCATGGTTTTTCAGTCTGTCAACAAGCGTGTGGTTCTCTCCTCATGACACAGCAAGCGTATTCCCTGCAGGAAACACAGGCAGCGGTCGCAGGTTCTCCTGGGACTCTCCCCTACTACAAGCCTCAGGAGTGGCAGCCATGAGCTATCTACATCCAGACTGCAGCCAAGCAAAGGATTGAAGTCAGTCATCCGAGTGACACGTAACCCTGCAGCAGCTACGGCATACGGGGTGGTAGAAATGAAGCAACTTTTGTAAACCGTGTTGTGCGAGAACCCTGGCCGCTTAACCAGCCGTTTCTCGTTGCCCTGAAACGCTGCACTTTCCCAAAGAGCAACCGTGTGCCTGCAGAAACACTTCCCCCAGCCCTCACAGCCCCATCCAGGGCCACGAACATGCATCAGAGGGATTCAGAGTATTTTGCCACCTTTTATAAAAGATTTGCATGAAGTTTTACAGGAGAGTTTGTCGTTACAGTTGCCTGTGCTGATCATTTCTCAAAACCCAGCAGGGATTACTTTATGACTTGTTGCCAGAGGGTCTTGTTGGGATGGAGAAAATTGGAAACCAAGCCCCAAACTGTGCCTTGTATTTCAGGGAAATCATGTCTGCCTCCATATATAGCATTGGGCTGCATCAGAAACCTCTGATAGCTGCTTTCTGAAGTAGGGAAAAATTAACCACCCAATATCTAAACCCTTCTCTTTCTTTGTTCGGTAAGAATTGAGCCTCTCAAATGTGTTGTTTATTGCCATGACTTCACCTTCAGGTCCATTGTTCAGTAAAAGGAGAAAGAATGGTTGGTAAAGTCAGAGAAATTATCAAGGTAGCCAAATGATACTATTTTCTGAATAATCTTGATCCTTCATCAATACTTCTTCAAACCATTCCATAAAACCACCAGGAATGTGGCCACAACTTTGCCACCTGACTCTTCTGTATGTCAGAAAGCCCGAATCCTGCAACCAGCCTCTTTGCTATAATCATCTGCAATTTAGATTTATGCATACTCCTCAACTTCCCAGTGCTGCTAAACATTTTTGTGGAATGGGAGGGGGAAAAGAAGGGAGAAAGTTAATATTTCTTGAATCATGATGCAATAGAATTTTACTGGAGAAGTATCTTGAGGCATTAGAAGGGGGCTCAAGGGACTATATGTCAATACAGACCCTCTTTTGCAGACAGACATGAGTTCACCTGACTGTTCTCCAAGTCAATCAAGTTGTGGTTAGCCTGACACTGAGCTTTAGCTAATAAGCCGTGCGAAGAGGTAGGGTATATTAACTCAGGCCCGAAGCCAAACTAGTGTAAATATAAAACTCTGCCTGCAAAAAAAACCCCAAAACAAACCCACATGTAGTTATAAAGTTAGTTTCAATTCCAACTCTGCCATCAATTTCAAGTATCACCCGAGGCAAATCACTGAATCTACGTCTCGGTTCCTTACTTGCAAAGCGGGGATAGTAAAACTGCATTTCTCCCACTCTCCGTGCATTGAGTGGAAGCTGTTCTGGTGAGATGTTAACAGGCACATGTTTTCTTGAAAAGAAAATGCAGTTCAGTCTGGCTACAGTGCTGTAAGTAATAATACCTCTCAGTACGGTATTGAGTGTTCTTACGCAATGGAATTGACTGCCTTGGTTTTTTATGGTACTCTGCTTAAAATGCTCAACCCACTGACATACCTTTGCCCAGTCTTGTTCCTCCAACATCATGTGGATCTCACTTTTTATACCTTGCTGCAGGCCTTGCAATATCAGCTAACCACATCTGAAACTCATCTAAGCAAAAAGTACATAAGACATTTTCAGATCAGTTCTACATAGCTCATGCATCGGGCTTCATCTAGAACTACATTTCTGATGCACGGCAATTCTTCAAGGGCTTGGAAAACTTCATTAAACCATCTCATGTTGTTTATGGTACTGCTGGGAAGATGACCTTTGAAAAACGAGCCGGAATTCTCTCCTCTTTCTATTTTCCCTATCAAGCTTTCTCCACTCTTTTTCCTGCACTCTGTTCCCAATAGGGTTCCCTGTCACCCGTAGGGATATTACACACATCCTCAGGGAGGATTCCCCATACTTCTGTTTCTGATTAATGGGTCATGGAAGAGCTGACTCAGATCTGCCTCTGTTCTCCGCTTTCCCCAACTCTTTGCAAAGAGACAACCCTCCCATCAGTGACAAAACCCGCGCCGCCTCCCAGATGCATCCTCCAAGAATTCTTGTCCTTCCACCCCAGCCAGAGCAGCACAGCAGCAGTCAGCAGCATCAGCCTCCAGCTCTTCCTGCAGGGAACGGCTCCCCACGCATCGCACAGAGAGAAGGTTCACAATTAGCTCCTCGCCAAGGAGCACAGCACTCCATTCCCAAGGCTGGAGCAACACTGATGGCTGTTCCAATTTTTTCAGACTGTAGCAGGTAACCGGGGGCAGTTTAATAAAAGCTGGTTGTTAAATCCTTGTCCCTTGTAAACTCCCAAGGATGAAGATGACCTCGTTTCTCTGATTACTTGTTCCAGTACTGTACTACCTTCCCAGTGAAGAAGTACTCTTCTTGTTGCCAAATGTCCCAAACTGAACCCTCTAAGCTGTAATTTGTGGTTACTGCCCTTTGATATACCATCTCCTACTACCAAGAAAAAGAAATTGGCTTTATCATCTTTGCAACTGCCCTTGAAGTAGTTGTAGGCTACAATTAGGTCCTTCCTTAGCCTCCTCCATGCCAGACTATACACGCCCGGCTCCACCAACCTCTCCTTGTAGGCCATATGCTCCATGCCTCTGGCTGCCTCAGCAGGTTTCTGCTGGACCCTCTCCAAATGTCTCCATCTTCTTGCACCGGGGAAGACCCAGAACTGGACACGCAATTCCAGGTACCGCCTCACCAGTGCCCAGTAGAGATGGATAATAACTTCCCTCCATCTGCTGGCCCTACTCCTCCCAATATAGCTCCCAACATAGCATGCAATTTGCCTTACTTGCAAGGAGAGCACACAACACATGAGAATATATTGAATTTGGGACCTGACGTAACCCCCAGAGCCTGTCGAGCAGGGCTGCCGCCGCCTCCCAGCCCGTGCAGAGACATGTGGTGGCTCCAGCCAGGTGCGAAGCTCTGCACCTCGCTGGGTTGAACTCTGAGGTTTCTTCTAGCCCCATCCTCTCATCTGTTGAGGTCCCTTGGGTTTGAAGCATTTGGAATGTCAACCACTCCCTGTAACTTAGTATGACCCTGTGCAAGAATTTAAAAATGACAAAATGCAACTGATATTTTAATTCCTTTGGTCACAAAGGAATTTTAATGCTGTTACTCAGCTTCTGGCTGCATTTTTCCCCGTTCTTGGTTGCTCCCCTTTGGTCCACAGCCTCACTGAGCTGCAGTCCTGTCATCAGCCTCTTCTCGGCTGTCAGCAGCAGCAGGAAACAGATCCTGTGACTATGAGGTTTATTGTCAGTCTCATATGCTCCCTATGCTCAGCACAGAGGGTGGAGGACTGACCCCGAGAGCTCCCTGGTGCCTTTGCATCAAAGGCAGAGGATACTAGCATGTCTAGGTCCCTTTTTCAGATAACTACTTCTCCACCTTAATTGTTCGTAGATTGGTAAACTGGTCTGTGCATCAAAAGCTGGATGCTGCTGGAGTTATTCCCACTCTTTCTTTCCTTACTCCGGAAAATAAGAATCCTATTTAGCAAGGAAATAGTACTGCATATATTGTACAGCGGTATATACTGGACAAAGAGGTGGTGTGGTGCTGTATCAGCT
This sequence comes from Aramus guarauna, assembly GCA_013400195.1. Taxonomy (NCBI): domain Eukaryota; kingdom Metazoa; phylum Chordata; class Aves; order Gruiformes; family Aramidae; genus Aramus; species Aramus guarauna. Next base: position 408,492 of record VXBL01001527.1, on the reverse strand, counting down.
GTAAATACGCTACGGACCTCAGCCAAAGGCTATTGAAATGTGTAAGTTAGGCCTAAGTTAGCATTTGACTAAATTAAGGCTTGGATATTTGGCTCTGAAATCAGAAGTGTCCTTAGGCACGTGAGTGGTCCCACCGAAAGGGGTAGGACTGCCTGTGGACTTAACATTAAAACGTGGTTGAATAAAATTGCGCCTGGATCTGTTTTGCTGTTGGTGGCTCCTGAATCAGACTTGTTGCTGAAAGTTTCCCAATGCTGCCACCTACAGAACTGGTTAACTACAGCTTTCAACAGCATGGAGAAGAAAACCCTGTTAAGAAAATGGTAGCTTGTAGCACAGTCAACCCTGGATTGTGTTCTAAATTAGCAATATGCAGGTCTAAACAGATAAGCCTGAAATCCTACCTGAGATTCTTAAATATTGCTCAAATATTTCCAAGGATAGTTCTGTATATTAACTGTTAAAAGCTCACCTCTGGAAGGCTGCACAAAAATGGCAGGAACCTGTTAATTCAAGTGAGATAATTTGCTCAATAGACTCCTTGCATATCTGGAAGAGCAGCAGTGGCAACAGCCAGTCACAGGTTTCTCTCCCAGCACAAAACAGGCTTCACAAGCTCCTGCCCTTCTCAGTCATTGTCACAGTGAAAATTCAGGGAAAACACGTAGGGTTTTAGATGAGAAATGGAGAGAGTCAGAAGAGCTAATTAATTAAATTAAGGAGGATGCACAGGAAATCAAGGAAAGGTAGCAGTTCCATAAGGAACTACAGATTTAAGATAAAAATACAAAGAGGAGAAAACAAGCAGAGACAAGAAACAGAATGTGCCTCACTTCAAATAGGATGCGAGCAACAGAAAACAGTAAATTATGAGAGCGTCTTCTCATGACAACAGTGTGTTTTGATTCATAGCACTCTAAAAAAGGCCTACAGACATTTACACCTCTTGGACCAAACATTTCTGCTAAAGTGGGAAACAATGGGCAAAGATTAAAATTCAAAAACTTGCAAGTAGGCAAAACTAGCTGGAAAATACACATCAAAAGCGTTTATTTTGAGATTTTACACACCTTATATGACTTTAAAAAATCTTCTATCTTTTCTATTTATAGCTTATTCTATATGGTTTAAACTTGGCACATACACACTTCCATGTACTGTGACTTTTCTTCTGAACGCAGTAACACATCTGGAACAGCTGGGCTGTTAGAATGGCAAAAGCTTCTATCTATTCAACTTACAGACCCTCACCCATTGTTTGAGACCTCCTTCATCCAAGGCAAATCTATCCCAATTTCTGAGATCTTCACCATCCCCAGCAACTCATCTTCCTCTTACTACCCAGGCTGTTTTAGAGCATAGCCCAGCTGTTTGCCAGGCCCCTGGGGTAATTTTAGTGGGGGCGGAAACAGCCTCACTAGCCATGTTACCTGTGAGTGGACGGGCAACACTCATTCCTGAGTTGTTTTCTTTATTTCCATCCTTTGAATCTGTATGGGGGACCAGAAAGTGAGAAAATAGAGGTCTGTCACTACCTTTTCCCTGTTTTTTGATGAGCCCAAAATTATTCCAATGTTGCCTTTCAGTAGATTCTTAACCCAGAAGCTTGAGCAAGAGAGTGAAAACACTAAGATATGGAACTTATGGAACACTAAGATAACTTCAGTAGCACTAGACATTCATATCACTAGATTAAAAAACAAACAAAAAACCCAAAAAACAAAAAAGCAACAAAAAACCCAGAAAACCAGAAACATTTGACTGCTGCAATCACTATAAAAAAATACAGTGGTATCTCAACAGCACTTACAAGTTGCTTCAGCATTGACTGACTGCACAGGTACCCTCAGCAATGGCCTTAAAGGCATAAGAAGGGTCCCCTGCAGAATTGGAGCACGCTCCCCCAGGTATGGCACACAGCTGACTGGGCTCTGCTCTCTCTCCTGCCCCCTCCTCCTACCCTTATCTGACTGTTGCTCCTTCCATCCTCTAGTGCTCTGCCAGATGCATTGCCTCTCCTGCAGGCTTTGTTGCTAAGCAGCCTGAGCCGCAGGCATGGCTCCAAGCCCGTGCTGGAGCAGGAGGCTGCAGCGGAGATGCCCCAGGAGGCTGCCTTCCACCCTGCGACTTCAACTAGCAGGCAGAATAAGATGCTACTGTAGAGAACAGCGATACTTAACAGACCTTTTCTCAGCAGCTTTTGCCTCCCTGCTAACAGAAACTGGGAGATTGATTTTCAGAACTGAAGTACTCTGAACTCAGCTAATCCTCAGAATTTGAATTAAAATGCATTGCAACCCCCTGCTAGCTTCAGCTATCAGGTCTTTATATAACCAATAACAATACCAAACACCTTCAAACCATGCATGGCTTTAATCAAATTTTGTTTGGAATTACTCTTCAAAAAAGCCTGGACCAGTCTGCAGCATACACAGAACACCTGCTACCACCTAAAACCCATGTTACCCAGCACCATACAACACAGCTGGGACATAATGCATTAGAAGAAAAGCTCCAGGTGAAGGATGTTTTACCCCTTCTCACAGCTACCTAAGGTACCAGCAAGGAGCTGCAGATTAACAGCAGCTAGACTCAGGTAAAAATAGTTTCCACAGAAGGTCAGAGTTGAGGCCAAGGAATATGTAATGTATATTAAGTATCTTCCTTTCCCTTGAACCCAAAATGTCATCCTGCTATTAAAAAATGCATGGAGCTTGAGCTTTAGGTAATTTTGGAAGGGACAGAGTCTAGCCTCTTTCAAGGCCTTCCTAACACAACTGAGTCAATAACCACATACTGGCTGGCCACAGATTGCATTAAGCATTAGCTGGCAGATTTCTTTTAACTACAGGTGGAGAAAAACCCCCTTCTAGTACCACCTCCTACAAGGAAACACCACCAACCCATTGGGTGGGTATTCTGTTGCTTGTAGCATTAATACAAATGGCCTCCAAGAAAAGACAGCTCCAAGGTGACATCTGAGTATTTCTCAATCACACATTACCTGTCTAAAATAAATTGTCCTCAGGGTGGCAAAATGCAGCTTAAGAGTTGCAGACTGGACATAGGAAAAGCTTTACCAGAAGGGTAGTGCAGCACTGGAACCTGTTACACAGACAGTGGCACACCTGTCCATCCTTAGAGGCCTTCAGGACACTAGAAAAGCAATCACCCTGCTAACCTGATGCTGACATCAGCTTTTTCTCCAAGTAGAGCTTTGAGGGTTCTTTGAAAGCAAGGTTTATATAGGATGCCACACTTAACTCCTTTTGACGAAAATTAGTGATCACTTTAGTCCATTTAGTCTTCCAACAGAATATTTTATTCTCATTAAGGACAAGGAAATATCAATCAACAGCTCAAATAACATGACACAGATTAAACAAGCCCTGTTAAGCATCTTCTACTTAACATGTGAAAAAAGTCTAAAGACATCTGATGTGTCCAAACCGTTCACATTAAAACTTGAGCTCATCCTTTAGCATAAGCTCTGCTGATGTTGCTCCTGTGTATAGCAAAAGGTGGAAACAATTTAAGTTACCAGAACAGCTGTGTTTAACAAGTACTGAAGCACTGGAGTTTAGACTGCATTTACTGGTGTGCTATTAGACTGCTTTCCTTGCATCTCTTCAGAGTCTCAGGCAGATTTGCAGAAAGCCACAGCAGAAAAACGAACTTCTCCTTTTTCACGTTCTGTAAATTGTCTGCAGATCTTAGCAGAATCCTTGGAAGAAGAGAAAAAGCTGTTTAGACTATCAGCATACACTTGCTGTAGAGACCAGGTCTTTGCAGGTCCTCCCTGGATCCTACCACCTAAGTTACAAGTGAATTTATTAGCCAGTGCTACAAGACTAACAGTTCTCCAGCTCTGTGGCACACCACTACCTTGTTACCACGGTATAAGCAGCACCAACTTGTACAGCAAGTAGGTACGGCCACTCTACATTGAATGCATGCCTCCAACCCTTTTAGGAGACTTGTTCTCAGGGAAAGAAGCATCGAGGGAGAAGAGTCTTACCTTCAATAGCAAGTCATCCGAGCTTGTGCCATGGTTTACAGGAAATGGCATACGCCCATCTGTGAAATAAAGTCCTGTCACTCAGGGTACTTACTACTTCTGAATTCACAGAACTGAGCATAGTGGGCCCAAGAAACAAGTACATACATGCAGATACTTGGAGGTCACAATAAATTGTCAGTACATAGCTTGAGTGGGAAGTGGATTAAGTATTCCCAGCGCTACAGAAGATGACATACTTTACAGAGGGCTTAGACCTTCAGTGCAACCCATCTCAGTTAAATCTTCAATGAAGATACAAATTATGTATTGGCTTTGAGAGCCTCAGTGAGCAGCTTAACTAGCACCAAGTGTCGAGCCTGAGCCCCCAACGCTGCCGTACAGTGTAAAGTTGGCCCAGCCCAACTCCAGAGTTCTCAGGACCTTACCCAATTCATACAGATGCCCATCCACATTGACAAACAGGATGAAGTGGAAGTTCACACTGTTGTCCTCAACCTTAGGGGAGACCATTAGATACATTTGTTAGATTGAAACAAGCCCAGTACTGTGAACCCTACTTGTGACTACAGGACAGAGATGTCAACAAAGCAACAAAGGACTAAACACTGAAGTTCAGCTGAAGAGGTCTAAGACCTCTACAAGGTCAGTGCCAGAAATCCTGATGCATGGTCACATTTTCAAATTAGGTCTGAACCCTAATTTTCAAACCATGTTTGAGGAAGAAACCCTGCACAACTATTCACTCATGAGTCACTCATTTCTCCTTCCTTGTGAGCTGTAACAGCTATCTGCCAAAACCTGTATTGCTCTACTGCCTTTTTTAATCCCTCTTCTCCAAAATTTTTTTTACACATTTTTATCTTACCCGACATTGTCCTTCTTGTGCAACCGAATTGTGAACTTCTTGTATAGCCTTAAGAGAAAACAGAAACAGGTTACTACATCCTTAAAACATCAACAGCTGTCAGCAGTTTTTGTAGTTCATATACCTTATTATTTGCAAAATGCTTAGCTCTCTCTTCAGGAGACAGATCAGCTGTTTCATCAAGAAACTTCTTCAGGGCAGACCCCTCATCTGCATGAGAGGATCAAAGATTTTACTCAGTGTAGGTAAAGCATCAGTTACAGTTCAGATGCAGCCCACAGAAATCAATGCTTGTTACACTAACTAGGAGTCATTGCATTCAGCCTGGAACCATCTGCAGCATAAGCATATTTTAACTAACACTTGAAGTGAGCTATTTATCCAGAAGCTGTTAATCTGCACAAACAGCCAGAGTTCCAAGTGCTTCAGGGTACTCCGGATGCTTGTCCTTGAACTTACTTTCAAATGGGATTTAGCTTTTCTTATTTCCCCCTTGCAGATTTGGTAGAGGTGTTCAGTCCTGTTTTGAAGAAATTCAAGAAGAGTGCCAGCTGTAAGGACACTTACATATCAACTAACAGAATATGGGTAGATAAATTTAAGTTGTCTCACTGCCTTCAAATGACAACAGCACTTGCTCGTGCTAGGCTCAACTTTGTTTCTTCCAGAACATAAATTACTAGCGCAGTCCTAAGATGCGCTGAGTTCTAGTCTTACATGAAAGATGTGCTGCATCATTCATTTCACTCAGAGTACATTATTTCAGAGAATGCTTTCAAGAAGAGTAAAGCAAAGCTACTCTCATTTAGCCTTCTGTATGTGTTCTCCTTTGTGCAAGAAGGAAGCCCACACCACCCAAAGGGTTCAAGTTTTCTTGGAATAATGACAGTTGTATGTTGCAGATCTCTATGCTTTGAGTAAAGTATTTCCCGGACTCAATGCCAATCTCTTTTGACAAGAACTTGTAATCCTATTTCCTAGGAGTTTCCAGCCACCAGCTGCCTAAGCCAGTTTTATATGCTTTTCTATAGGAAGAGAACCATCTTTTGCAGGAAGAGTCTACTTACAGACCCTTATCATCCTATACTACTTTCCCAGCAAAAAGAAAACATGTTTTAGACTGATTTACAGGCTACCCTGAGCAAGGCTGTTTACAGTAGACATAAGTGGCATGAAGAACTTAAGAGATAAAGTTGACATCCACACCAATGAAACTTCCTAATTACAAACAGACTTTGACCAGTCCTACTATGTGGCCTTTTCCTCTTGCATTGCTTAGTAGGACAATACATCTGCAGCTACCAGACGGATTCAACAGTCCATTACCTCTGGAATTCAGGTAGTAGGTGAGACCACGCATCCCTCTAAGAGCTGAACAACTCACTAAGTGAAGCAGTACAGTATGCCTTAACTCAGCTCACATGAAAGCCCCAGGTGTCTCCTATAGCCCACACCCACTCAATCTTAACCTCTGTCAAAGTAGAAATTCAAGCACTTCAGAACATTCATACTCACCAAGCTTCAGTTTGTCTTTATTATTAGCAACTGCATGTATCAGACCAATTGTGCCACAGGAGTTACTGACTGTCTGCTTCAGGAAATACACCTTGGAACTGACTTCTTGGTCCTTTATTTTCTCAGTCTGTTGTTTCCTGAAGTTCTCATGCTGTAAACATGTAACAGTTAAGCATTTCACCACAGTGGTACCTTTTTATTGTGCAAGCTACTAGACAAATGAATTGTGCAGGAGAATCGATACCAGGACTGGAAAAAGATTTACCCAGTAAGTCATCTTTGTGGCACAGGTCCAGAAAAACATTGTATGTCTTATACTGGATGCAGGCCAAGTCTTAATGGACTACCTGCATGACTCAGTCATATCCAAAGGCACTGTTCTTAGCTTCTCCATCTGTTCTGTACACTGGAAATAGCTTGGGCTGGGAAATCATATAACCGATAGGCTCTTTTATATCCTCTCAATTGTTTTGATCCATTTAATGAGACTACTCAGCATGTCTACAATACTTTGCCTTTGTACCTTCAGGTTACTTCCCTTCATGAATCCCTCCCCAAACAATGTACAGACAAGTGTAAAACCCATCACTAATTAAGGCAAGAATCTGTCAAATGTACTTTACTTCAAAGGCCATCTCCTCATCTACTTCCTTAGCATCAATTGGATTAAATGTATTAATCACACAGAAGTAATTCAGGCCTCTCCAAACGCCATGATTCAGCATGGTAACGGAATTGCTATTCCTCACAATCAAGATTGCTCATCTTTTTTTTCCCCCTCAGTCTGATACACAAAGCAAAGCTTAAGATGAATATTGAAATAAGAAGATTTGTTTTGTTGCTCAGTTCATTTTAGTTCAGGCTATGTGGAGGCTGAGGCCAAGCACCCAGCACGTACCACTCACCATCCCACTAGCCACCTACAGCCCAAATGCAAGCCAAACCTACTCCCAACCATCTGATGCTTGGATAGATGACACAGGTACACTCCTGACAGCAGCCAGCACTACCCGCTGTCAGCCAGCAGGTAGAGACATTGCTGCCGACAACAGAATGGTTTTTTCTCCGGGGTATTTGGGCCAGACGCAGCTTATTTGGCCTATACCCCGGGTGACAGTAGAGACCCCATACAACACCAGCTGTCATACAGCACTGGGGCAGCCACAGGCTCAGCACCTGAGCCCAACNGCCCGAGGGGGCGCCCCTGGGGGAGGGCGCGGCCCCAGCACCGCTCCGCAGGTGCGGCCGCGCCCCGCGCAGCGGTACCGCTCTGCTGCGGCCGGCGCTGCCCCGGCAGGACGGGATGCCGAGAGAT
>VXBL01001527.1:386123-399608 GCA_013400195.1 Aramus guarauna | reverse complement strand
ACGGCCCACGGCCCCCTCCCCGTCCCGCGGCCCCCAGCTCCCTCCCCTGCGCACAACCTCACCGCCCCTCGCGCACCTCAGGGTTGATCTCCATAGGCTGCCAGGCCATGGCTGCAGGGCGGTGGGGAGCCGGGAAGAAGGCAGGCTGCGCCCCAGGCACCACAACGTCCCCACGACGCTCCGCACACAGCCCCNGGGGGTAACTCGTTTCTCCACCACCATCAGCTCCAGAGCTTTCTTCATCCTGAAAGCCTGTGTCTGCATTTCTGTACCTGAACGCTCCCCAAGCGTTGGACCCTGCTCTGTGTGTGCTGCACAAAGTATACGATGGTTTCGATGTTCAACATAAGCATTAGGTACTGATTTTTAAAATTTCAGTATGTTTATAAAACCATCACAAAAGTCACCTGTCTGCTGATTGCATCTCTGCAGTTTGAACCAATTCCTGAAGCAGTCCAGTAAAGTTGGTTATAAAATACTGGGCTTTTTATCTTTTATTCATGACCTGGCAGTTTCTCCACGCGATGTCTTTGGACTAGAACATCTCTGCACAAGGAAACAAAACCAACCTACTTGAAATACTAGAAATCACGTGGAGTCCAAACAGCCTTTCAGATTCCAGTGGTAAACAGCCAGATGGGAGTCTTGTGGGTAACAGAGATGCTTCGCAGTTATCTTTCAAACCCTGCAAATACTGAACAAAATAGTCAGCTGAACATCTGCAGTATGTTTCGTTTGGATGACTTTCTTCCTTTGGTTTTCCAACCTCTTTGAGGATGATTTGGACTCCAGTGCAGCGAAATTTCTTTACCTGCCTAATTTCAAGCACATTTACATTATCTTTAGGTCTACTGCACTGTGAGTTAGTGGGGAATTGGACACATCAGGTGGTTGCACACATATGTTTTTGAACTGAGACCTATTATCAGCCTTACTCAGTTTACAATGAGCTCCTAGGGAAAGAAGCTTACAGTTTAATCTTTGAAATATGGCCATATAAGGTTTAAGATATGATTGTTTCTACTTGCAACAAGACTTACTGAGGAAAAGACAGGATAGCAAGGAGGGTTTTGTACTTCATGTGCAAAGCTGGGATGTTTCCAGACAAGATAAAGCCTTGAGCAACCTGGGCTGCTCTTGTAGCTGATTGTGCTTTGAGCAGGAGGTTGGTCTAGAGACATCCTGAGAGCCCTTCCAACCTGAAGTATCCTGTGATGCTGTGATTTAGTCTATCACAGTAAAGGCAGAGCAGTACACGCTGTTCAAACCCAAAGATTTTTGTGGAGGAGGAGGTTCAGAGTAAATGACAGTATAATTTATTTTTGGGTTTTTTTCCTCTTACGTTTTAGGTGAAAACAGCCATTCATACCTATAAGCAAGCTAAGAATGACCCAAAATATTTATTCTATATACAGTATCTTTGACTATCTTTCCTTTTGTGATCAACTCTTCATGCACCATAAGATGCAAGCATAGCAAAGCAACTTGAATGAACAAATATGATGTTAATGGTGCCTGATACATGTGTGGCAGCGGCTGCATGCAGCTCCTCTGAGAGGATGGCAAAGCGCACATCTTGCAGCCTACAAATGAGAAGGCTAAAAATGGCAAGGAAAATCCTATTTCTGAATTGCTCAGCTGCAAATGGTGGTTTTAATTTCAGCCTGTCTGGGAGCAATGGCAGTGCTCGGATCCATAGGTTACAGTCAGCCCTGGGATGGCTCCTGTGTCTAGGCTGTCATCTGTTGGGAGAGACTGCAAACAGCCGTGCAACTATTGTTTCAGTCTCTGCATGCCACGAGCAGCACACAGGGACCATAGCAGGAGTGGTCCTCTCTAAGGCAGAATCTGCCAAATCTATCAATACATTAATTTTAAATAAACAGCAAGTATAACAAGACAAAACTGCTAAAAATATGCTATGGTTGCATAAAGATGCCCACCTCTGGAAAGTCATGTAAAAAGTGAGTGCTGTGTCATCTCCAGTCCCCATCTACCTCCTTGCAAAGAAGTCTCTGGACCATCTTTCTTCAGTGCAGGTAGATGTACCTAGCACATTTAACCCAATACATTCCCATGACTGCAATAAAATAACTCACCTGAAAAAGTGACTGGAAATAACTCCTGAACTTTTTGCACTGTCCAAATATAATAATAGTACTTGTGGTGATCCACATTGTGAATAAAGCTTTTGCTCACATGCCTAATGTAGAAAGGGCATACAGAAGAATCTTTGCTATGTGTATAATCTTTTGGGAGATTTCTTTCTCTTAAATATAGGACACGGTGGTAGTATTTACTTTCTCCCCATGTTTCAGTGGAAGGTTGCCATCAGGAAGAACTAGACCTACAATTAAGGGCTGTTTCTGAGTTCAAAAGATCTCCTAACGAAAGTAGCTATGACAAGCAGGGTGGTGTAGGAGACAAACCTGGCCTTAGACAATTCAGAGCTCCTGAAATGGCACCTGAGGTTGTAAACTAGCCTTCAGAAAACAATTTTCCTATTTCCCTGCCAAAATGTAAGCCCTGAGGCAGTGCAAGTCCCAATCTTCAGCTGCACTATTTGTACCTGCCTAGCAAACACCTCAGACCTATGCCTTGCTTCATTTTATTAGAATATGACTTGCTTCCTAAAAGAAGGACCCCAAACCCATTCCTGGAAATCTTAACTCCCTACCTCCCAAACAAACCACCAGTGTCCCTAGCTGGCTGGTGGTGCCCAGGGCAGAGGGATGCAGGTACATGGTGCTGCAGCCACTGGAGCCACAGGAATCCATGTCACCATTCTGCTGGTGCCCCTTTGCACTTACCCTACAGCCTGAGATTGCTGCAAGTACATCTGCTGGGTTGGGGGTAAATCCTGCCTGAGGGCAGTTACGACAGCTCAGTTACACCGTAGCAGTGTGCTTGAGAGAGGTTGACTTAAACAGAAATGCAGCATCCTTGAAGAGCTGCTAGGACTACTTTTGCCTAAAGCCAGTTCTGACATAAGTCATAGCGTCACTAAGGTGTTACCCATCCATCCACCTGTTATAGGGACATTTAGGATGCTTCATAATCAGCAGTGAGAAGAAGACATTTGAGAGCATGAGTCAGTGGACCAAACAGATGTGAGCTTTGGGCTGACACAATGTGCGCTCTAGAAACACCAGCTTCTCCCCCTTGACTACAAAGGGAACCTATGGGACCCAGTTCAGGTGTAGAGAGAGGTCTACAGTGGGGACACCAGCTTTCAGAGGGATGAATCCAGCCTTAACTGCCCGGTGATGAGAGAAGGATACATATTTTTATCTCTCAGGTCACCATAATTGTTATGATAATGTATGATTGAGTATGCATTATGGCATATAGCAAGGACAGACGTTATTTCTGTATGACAGGCTTTTAGCATGGTAGATATGTGGCTGTGAAACAAGACAATTTCCTATCATTTGGCAACTAGTGTGCAGTCAGTAACTGGAAAGCTAATAAAACACCATCCTTATTTTCCACCACTAACATTTTCCATGTAATGTATCTGCATGTCTATGCCTGCATGACTATAAAGGACAGATGTAAAGGAATTGCCCCCAGCTGCATTTGCATTAGGTGTATATATATACATATATATATATATATATAAAATATTCTATCACTGCTATACCACTATCATTGCTATCCAGCTATACTACCAAATGTATATAGCTTTTCCAAAATGAAAAAATGGTATTAGCTGAAGAAAGCCTTTCTCCCAGATTAGATGCTGGGAAAGTCTTATGTGTTGTGGGTTAACCAAAGTAGGCAGCTAAGCTCCACACCGCTGCTTGGTCACTCCTCCCCGGCAGAAGGGGGGAGAGAGTTGGAAGGGCAAGAGTGAGAAAACCTGTGGGTTGAGATAAGGACAGTTTAAGAAGCAAAGGGGAAAAAACCAAAAAAACAAGTGATGCAAAAAGCAGTCATTCACCACCAGCCGACGGATGTCCAGCCAGTCCTGGAGCTATGGCCCCCTGGAAAACTCCCCCCTTCCCCCAGCTTTTATTGCTGAGCATGATGCCATATGGTATGGGATCACTTAGGGGCCACTGTTCTGGCTGTATCCCTCCCAACTTCTTGTGCACCTCTAAGCTACTGGCTGCAGGGACAGCGTGAGAAACAGAGAAGGCCTTGATGCTGTGCAAGCACTGCTCAGCAATAGCTAAACATCCGTGTTATCAGCATGTTTTGGTCACAGATCCAAAACACAGCCCCATGCCAGCTGCTATGGAGAAAATTAACTCCATCCCAGCCAGAACCAGTACACTGTGTCACCAAACAGAAAACACGACCAGCATATCTGAGGCCACTGCAGGGACAGTGGGCATCAGGGATCTGTGTAAGGCAGTAACACCCCTCTTCTCTTCTGGTAAGTTGTCCAGAGCACAGCGGGAATTCCTGCATGTGAGTGTCCCAGCCTTTAATTAGAAGATGAGAGGGATCAAGAGGGCAAGCACAAATGACTGCTTTTATAGAGGGCCTGGGTCCATGAAAGCTTTGAGCAGGAAGGGAGCCGTGTGTTTGTTTCTGAATTGCAGCCAGGTTAATTTAAATACTTCTGTGAGGAGTCTGGGTGACAGCAGCCCAGTGCTACGGCGTAATGTAAGTCCAGGTACTGCTCAGTACCTGGCTTTTGGCAGCTGCTCCCCAGGTCCATGGGCCAGGAGCTCTGGGCTAAAATGTCTCAAATATCAAGCAGGAGTAAGACTGGGAAGGGAAGAAATTCAAAGCAGCTCTGAGCTGAGCTGGGAAGGGGGGAAAACCCCCAAATCTTTCTTTACTTAATGTAAAGGTTTGGAAAGCTTTGTTCTCCTGTCCCCTTCTCCACAAGGAGGGGATGTTTTGGGTAGGAGATGTAATGACTAAGGACTGCTGAGATGGAGATGTGCTGAAGGATGTGAACCCTGGGTCTGACCTGTGATGAAACTCAGCTGGAGAAGGATAACACTGAAGCTATCCAGATAAAAGGGTCAGGCTTATGAGAGGGGCCGCTCCGCCAACGACTGCCTTTGTGTGTATTGACTGCCGATAATGACTCTGCAATTGCTCTGAACTACAGCCAAGTCCTCCGGCTGTAAAAAACAAACTCTAAAGAATGCAACAGCTCTTCTGGAAGTCTGTAGGTGGAAGTGTTAAAGTGCTAAAATGTAGCTTTGAAGGCCTGCCTTGAGAGTCTTAACTCTGAGGAGTGTGGCCATGGTTTTCTTGAATTCAGATCTGTCTGGCAGGATGCGTAAGATTCTTCACCTTGTTCCTCTGCAAAATCTGGTCCACCATGATGGTGTCTATCAGGGGCACAGCGAATAGTATGCTTGTTTCAAGGTAGAAGTAGGACAAACAGTGACTCTTTTCTCTTTCCACAAAGACAGGAGGAACATCATTGTTGACAAGGGTGTCTTAGATATATTCTCTGCTCTTACTTGATATGAAAGTTTGCAAGGCTTGTCTCAATGGATAAGGAAGACAGTATGTTGGCACCTGGGCAATCAGCATGTGTCTCCTTTTCTTCAAATGCTTTCTTTGGTGATGTTAGCAAGCTACCCTTTTCACTCTATAGGCAGGAACAAGCCATCTTTCTAGTCTAGTCTAGTGGAGGAGAACAATCCCTTCCTTCCTTCCTTCCTCTGTTAATTTATACATTCCTGGGATTACTGCTTTTATCTAGAGAGGTAAAATATACTTCTCAAGTAAAAGGACCTCATTTTGTGCAATGTTTTAGCATAATACATGTAATAGCTAATAATAATGAATTCTAATTTGGATGTAGCACTTGGATGATCTGTGATAAGGACTTATATCCCTACTTACATTTTCATCCAGTCGATGCCTTCCTCAGATTAACAGGCACAAGAGAAAAACAAGATGAGCCATGTGAATTAAACTACTGGTTACAAGAGAATTAAATAGCAGCACTTGACCCTTGCAATACACTCTCTTGTGCAACACCATGCCTCTTCCCAAGCGCTGTGTTGTGCCAGGCCATCCTGGGGTGATCCCAGTCTGCTTCTCCCCTGCAGTCTTCAGTTGCTTCAGTCACAGCTTAATTAGCAAACCCTATCCTTAGACTTGCTTTTGAATACTCATCAGCCATACATAGCACCCAGAAAGCATTCACAGCCTCTCTTCTGGGACTTCTGGAAGAGTTTACCTTAGGTAGACTGAGTTTCTTGTGAAACAAAATAAAAGGCAGCTTCAAATAATCTCCTGAGCACTACCCACTCTTGAAATGGAGGAGAGTAGGGGAAAAAAGAGAAGCGAGCTGCAGAATGTTGTCAGTCAGTTGAAAGGATAGCAAGACAGTGACTCACTAGTACTTTTAAGGTTGGAGAGATGTACTTCCTCAGGTGTATGGGGTGCTGAGGGAAAGGCATGGGCCATCTCCTAAATTCCTCTTTACATCAGTGGTCTCCATCCTGGAGAATGAAACTTTTCCAGGGAAAGGACAGAATATATGCTTTAGGGAGCTGCTGAGGATGCTGAGCTGCTGAGGATGCTGAGCTGCTTAGGTCTGTCATCACCTAACATGTTAACATGGCTTTAGTGTTTCTCAGGAGGATGTCAGGAGCAAATGAAGAAATTGGCTTGCCTGCTGTTGGATGAAGAAGTGAGAGGTAGGGCTCTGCCAGAAGGGAATAGTAACAGCTTTTGTGTCTGTTGCAAAAAACAAAAGAGCTCTTCCTGCTTGCATGACAACAGAGGCTCCTGTGGACAAGAACTCTTGTGTGAAGGGGGTTTATTGTGAAATGTTGTCACTCCTCCAGTCCAGCAGCACAAACCATCTTACACTATATCCTGGAAGTCAGTTTGTCTTCTTTTGGAGGGAGGGAAGAGGGAATGGATAATGATGGAGATTAACCCAGATGTAAAAGGTATTCCTTCACCCTTTTTTATGCAAATGAATACATTTAGCAGAATTTAAAGTAGTTGACACTTGAAATCAGTGAACAACAAAGCCAGATCATTAAAAAAAAAAAAAAAAAAAAGCTATTTAGCTAACTCAGTCACAGAATGCTAATGCTGAAAGATGCTTGTTGTGTTCCAGACATCTGCCTTGGTCCTGTACTCTTGCTGTATCTTATGAGTAGTCTTCTGGTGCAATGTTTACATCTGATTTTTTATACATATTCGCCCTCACCTATATAAATTCCTGAATAAAGTGTCCTCAGCTCAGCATGTACTCTGAAAACTCTTATTTCCATAACAAAAACCATCTTAGGTTCAAGCTACCCTGAACTTCTGTAAATCAACGGGGACATACATGTGTACCACAATATTTACAGCAACTTGTGCTAAAGGATTTACTTCCTCATCTACATGTGCACACTCTTGAGAAGTGTGGGAATTTTGTTTTTAAAGTAAAGCCTCAGCCACAGACAGTTTGTGAGAAGTTCCAGCATGGTTCTTCTGTTAGAGCTTCTTCACCTGGAGAGCAATGTTGGCACAGAGCTGCTGCCAGCAGGACGTGAAGCTGAGAGCCTAAGGTCCCTGCCTAGCTAGCTCTGTTCTGAAGTGGGCTGGCTGTGCAGGACAGCATGGGAAGGACATTTTCTGCATCTGAGCCAGTCTCAAACTACCTCTTCTTCATCACTCCTAAGGTCTACAGCATATCTTAGAGTTCCTAGCCGCTGTATATATATACACACACATGTTTGGTGTGCAGCTCTGGCAGGCTGGTGATTCAAAAGTGACTCAGAGCAGCACTGCTCTGTCACTTTCTTAGTGTGACCACAGTAGATAAAATAAAGCCTCACAGACCTAGATCTGAGCTGTGCTGCTTCCTCACTCTGTAACAGCGAGTAGGAGCATTAAGCGGATCCCTTAGTCATGCTGGTGGAATTCAGAACGTGCTTTTTAGCCGCTGAGATCTCCAAAGTCTTGCCTATACCAATTCCTATGTTAATTACAAATTAACAGTAGCTATTCACTTGTACTTATAAGACAAGGCTTTGATTTTAAAATGTGTAAGAATGAGAGACATAAGCCCACATTAATAACCACTTTCCAGAAGTACATCTGGCAGAACATAACCCTTAGTTAAGTTTCAATTCTGTCACAAAGCTTTTTACACATGGTGACCACCCAGTGTATCGCAAATGCAAAGCAGTTGTGTGGTACGTGCTGCTTTTACTAGCTGGAGGATGCAGCAGTGCTGGGGCCCAACCGCTCCAACACCGCAGTGGATGTCGCCGGGGGAAGGTTGTTAGTCTTGGCTCCACTGCAAGCAATTAACATTGAAAACACAGTGAGACAAGCTCACTCGGGAAACACGGTCCCTACCACACTTGCCTTTGCCCCAAGCCACTCTCAGGGCCTAAGTCTACATCCTCCTGTGCGTCTTCAGAGGCTGGTCTCAGAGCATCAGCGGTGTCGAGAAAGGGAGGCTTTTCTCCCTCTCTGCTCCAGGAATTTTTCCATGCTATTCAAGGAGGAGTATTTCCAACCCCCTACGTTCAGAGAAATGTTTCGGCAGTGTTTGTCACTGATGAATAAACTTTTTCTGAAGATCAGTTTAACAAGCAGAGTTTCAAAATGTTTACCCAAAGCACACATGGGTATGAAGAACACCATCGTATAGTCCTTCAGCCTTTTTGCTGTAGTGGAGGTGTTTAGCTTATCAATGTGCACACTGAAACAAATCCCTCTCAGTGGTGAAAAATATTTAGATGACGAGGGAAACTACACTATGGATCAGAAAAACAATGGGACTGTATCACATTCTGCAGCTGCACATATAAACGCAAAACATGCCGCTCTTTCCAGTGTATGTTTATACACGTAGGGCAAAATTCCCATTGAGTGCATTTGCAGCCTGGGCTTTTCTAGCTGTATTTAGGACATTAGACACTGGACTTTTGTCTCTCTTGTTTCAGAGACAAAGCACTGGCCTTCTGCTGTCAGTAAACCTAGTGTTTCCAACTTTATCTTAGCTTTCTACACCTCTTCATTAATATGTATTAGTGGATGTGAACGTGTATATATGCGTATACAGCAGATGAGTGGGCTAGCCATTCTGGCCTGAGCCGTGGGTTTCCTGCCTGCCTCGCAGGGAGCTGGATTGCTGCACTGCCTCAGCCGCACGGCGGGAAGCGGAACCGGCAGCACGGCACTTCCAGGGAAACCTCTGAGGTGCGAGAGAACCAGGGCTGAAACACGGCAGCTGCTGGCAGTGGAAAGGTGTTGGCCTCAGACTGCTAATCTCTGCTTTATTTTGTGCTGTTTGAACAACTGCCGTCTCAAAATATGGAAAAAAATTGGAGCCTCAAAGACACGCGGCGTTCCAAAATCTCTGTTTCATATTCCTGTTTCTCAGATGTAGAAAAAATACTGATCATACATTTCAGTAGCCATCATAAAGCAGAGCTGTACTTCCCATTTTAAACACCTAAGGCAAGAAAATCTAGCTACACCTTAGCTTTGCAAGTGTGAGCTGTCCTCTTTACTTGACTACCTATAATTACAGGCCTCGCTCTGTGGCAAGTTTTGAGCATTTTTGTCTGCCAGAGCCACATAAAACAGTAATGGGAGTTTGCTGAGAAGTCAGCTCTGCAGCTACCTACTGCCTTCTAGCAGAGTGCATAAGCATTAGAAACTCCGCAGCTTTTTCTCACAAACAGCAGCTTTCCCTCACCTGGCCCCTCCAACTAGAAGGATGTCCAAACCGGACTGTTTTCCTGCAGTCGTCACTTGGTATGTTCCCCTGTTTCCAATATTGCGATCGTTTGCAAGCTAACAAGGTCTCCCTACCTGCCTGCCCCAGCACTTGCCTGTAATGATAAAAAAATCGGAGCTGCCCCTTTCTTGGTGAGTGGGTGGGCGGGGTAAGTGCATCATTTAATCAGGGAGTTTATATACCTGGGAGCCAGGCCAGGCCACCTTTCCTTCACCTCACCCATAGGAAATCCCCATTTACCACTGTATAACAGGCAGGGAAAGGAGAGATCAGAACATTACATCTGGTCAGATGTCTAAGACATCATTTATAACTAACTTTACAAGTATTCCTGGATGCAAGGCTTTGCATTCCTGAAGAGCTAGAAAGAAACGTCAGAATTATCATTCTGCCTTGCCTGACATGTCAAGAAATCAGCAAACTGCTGGCCTGCAAATTGCTCTGGATTGAACTTGCATCCACATAGCCTTCGTTAATGTAGCGGTAACGTGCCCGAGATAGCTAATGCAGCGGACGGGAGAGGGCTCCATGAGTGTAATAGAGGCCTTGATTTAGTTCCTGGCTTGATTAAACTACTGGAGTAATCTTATCTGTGACTGATGTCTCGTGGTCTTTGCTTCTCCATAAATAACACAGGGAAGTTCCTCCATGGCAGAATTAGTCTTTCACTATATGCTTGCCCAGGGAGCACTAATGAGACAGGAACTCAGGAGAACAGGAGCAATCCATGCTTTTACACAGGTCCTGGGAAGCAATGCATCCCGGGGACTGAACCCTCTGAGCATGTTCGAGCCTTTAATGAAAAATTATATGCTACAAGTTTAATTCTTAAATCTCCTAGCTGCGTGTGTAATGTGCGTGGTGTTTTTCGTTCTTTCTGGAAAATAATTTGATGTAGTATTTTAAGTTGGAGACGTAATGTCACAGCAAGTTGTGTGAGTATGTTAGAGAAACAGTTCCAAAGAAAATTACCATTCTGCTATAACTGGATTTTCCTAATTAAATTTCTATGTTAAGCTTGGCTTTGTGATCAATATATTCAGAAAAAGGTTATTTGATGGTGTAGGTTCCTCTGAAATACGAAAGTACAGTTAAACCACTAGATGGTAGCCTTGCTTATTTCATATTCACCTCTTTTCTACTTTCCTCAGCAGCAAGAAGCAGTTTCTCAAGAGATGGGATTATTGCATACTTTCCACCTACATGGACTACTCCTGGAGTAAAAAGCTGGTATATAGAAGAAAGCAGGGGGAGAAACTATGAACTTCTCCTGAGAGAGCGTTCAGGGCACCATCAGTCCTGAAGCAGGGTCTGCAGACCTGTGCTCTACTGTGGACTTCAACCAAAATAAATTTGCAGTCATAGTTCAAACATAGAAAAATCAAGATGATGATGAAATGATTTTGGTATAAACTGATAATACAGAAAGGCCTTTTTTTTTTTTCCTGTTATGTTTATAAATGCTGTTTCACAAGATGTTTGTATCTCAGGTACCAAGGCAGTAAGTGCTCTGTATCAATTCCTGAAGGTCCCAACTGCAGGAACTGTTCCATTGTACTTGGAAAGTTAACACATCAGACTGCTCTAAACCAAGAGATCTGTATTTGATGAGACTGGCTGAGCCTATGCAAGCAGTACATCCACCTAGAAACCTTTCTGAGAAGTCTCAGTATATTGAGTGGCTGTCCATTTAGGATGCATATGAAATTCCTTATTTAGTTTCCCCAATACTTCATTTTTATGACTCTGCTAACTACACTGCAATCCAAAGTGCATTATATAGACTATGTAACTAAATGTTAATCATAATTTTAACCGCATAGCAAAAACCACAATGCAGTGCTTTTACACTTCTCATCAAAGGACTGTGAATTATGAGTATCTTGCCTGGCCATTTCTGTGAGGGAAATGTATTAATAGGCTAGTCACTAATAATCTTGGGTAACCCGATAGTTGTCTTGCATCTCTTGAATGAGTAAGTTGCAAATTCCAGGGAGAGTTCTGCTCCAGTATGCCGTCAAAGCATAAAAGCTTTCCCTCCTGCTGGATGATGTGCTTTGTTGAAGAGGGAAGCACCCTCATTTGCAAATGCTGAAATTTGATTAATCTTCTTTGGATGTCTCAGGAGGTCATTGGTCCTTCCAGCACTGATCATGATGACGTGTTTCTCTTACAGATCATTAGAACTATTGGGAGGCTTTTTTTGGAGCTTCATCGTAGTTCTGGATCTAAAAATATCAATTAAAATGTGAGTTTTAGCTTATAAAAGTGTTGATCTTTTAAAACAAATTAGAAGATTAAATCACATCCAATTTTAAGACAAATGGAAAAATGTGGGTATCACTACAAACAAGAACAATACATTTAAGAGTAAGTTATTAAGTATTAAAGTGTAATTTCTAGGTGCTTTGCTCTAAATTATATTTACATAATTGTTGCTTCTTCTTGTTCATCACTATAGCGCTTGTAATTGCAAGGTTTTTCTCCCTGTTCTTTAAGCTGGTGGATGTTAATATGATCTTCTAAACCCCTAAATATTTCTCATTAAAGATGCTCTATTCCTATTCATCTTAATGATCCTTTTAATTGTACTCACTTCACGAGCGTTCCGCTGTTATCAGGAGCATAGTTGTAAAGACAGGGAACAAAATACTGAAGAAGGTTCTGGAATGCACAGGAAAAAAATCATCCCTTCCAGATAAATAGATTTGCCATTATAAATGATGTGATAGATTTTAAGTAGACTTGGGCACTTCATAGGATTCCTGAATGTGTTTTTGTTGAAGAGAAAATGAGACTGGTCATTTCATTATTCTAATAGTCTGACCTCCTTGTATGTCTTTGGTTACTCCAATACGGCACTGTATTTTACTGCTGGTTGTTTTGCGCCTGCGGACTTTGTCAGTGTTAGGTGGTGTAGGGGTAGAAGGTCTCTTAGCAGTTACGTGCTTTCCACTGAGCTGCCATCCCACCTTAATTTTTTTGCTTTGACAATGAGCAGTTTCTTCCCCTATAATCTCAAAAGCCTATCTTGACTCAACAGAAAAGATCCCAGACATTTGGAAGGTTTTAAACAGAAGGATCTTCCCATGGGTGCATTCTTTTAAGCCTCACTACTAACTGTCTGGGATGTCACGGGTATTCTCCACTCATTCATCTCAATATGTGCCTCAAAATTCACTCTCAACTTTTCGGTACTGCAAGCGTGAGGTTTCCAGGACCAGTCCCTTTACTTGTTTGTTTTCTGGACGTGAGAACACCCCATTTCTTTCCATCCATGCTGGGTATGTAACTTTTGAGACCCACCAGAACACAGCTGCCTGCAATGCAATGCTGCGGTCACGCACCCTCCGTTACTCCATGACTAGCGAGGTTCGCTGATGTTCATCAGCCACGTGGGTGTTTAACCCCGCTGCTACTCGAGCCCATATCCAGTGTGAAACCACCCCGTTCTTCTAGGTGGGCTTCCAAACCTACGTGGCTATCGAGCTCCCTGGCTCTCAGTATTGCTGGAGGAGTCCTGGGACACAGCAGGTGGCATTTCAGGACCGTAAGTACAACTGCCTCACCTTCCGGTTACTACATTTGCCAACACAAGCCTGACTTCTTTTTTCCCCCTAAGGAGAAAAAAAAAGATTTTTCTGGGGTACACCTGCCCCCACGGATAAACCCTACCCCTTCACACCAGGACCCCTGCTCTGGAAGGTACCGCTGAGCTGCCGACTCAAAGCCCCCCGCACCGCTGAGGGGACACCGGCCACAGCCCAGGGGCCGGGCGGGGCCAGAGCGGGGGCAGCACCTCA
>VXBL01001527.1:328779-385522 GCA_013400195.1 Aramus guarauna | reverse complement strand
GGAGGAGGAGGGGCGGTGGCGGCCGGCGGCCGGAATCGTTTCCTGGGTAAGCGTAACGGGCTGGGAAGCGTTTCCGGAAGGCTGGCCGCATCCCGCAGCGGGCTACGGGCGCCTCCGGGGAGGGCGGCGCAGCGCGGAGCGGCACGGCGGGCAGGTGCGCTCCGCGACCGGGCCGGGAGANCTTCCCCCGTCGCGCAGAAGTGCTGCGGTGCTGCCGCTGCTGCAGGGAGCTGGCCGGAGCGCCGGTGCGAGCGCCGGGCTTCCTGCTGCGGGCGGCGAATAGGAACGGCGGCGGGTCTTGTTCTGCCGGGGGGGGCAAGGTAAAAAAGCGTGGAAAGTGGCAAAAGTGCCTGTAGAAGTAGCTTTTGTGTCTATTAGGGTGGGCTTTGCGAGTTCGGCTCTGTGGTTAAATCGTGCTTGGGCATTGCACGTGGGGTTGCAAATGGGAGTATGCAGAAATACAGTTCTCGGAACAAAATGTGGACCCCATTTAACCCCGCTTGAAGTTTTCGCTTGGGTCCCGTGACAGCAACGGAGCTACTAGTTGTGGCTAGAGAGAGAACGAATTCAGACAGATAAAATAAAATGGAAAGAGTAACGGTTCATATTGGTACTTCATTGCTTTGCCTGCTTGTTTGCAATGTTCTGTAATTTCTGGCTGAGTCCTTGCTTGCTAGGGAGGATAAGTGCAGTTCTGTGCTTCAAGCACAAAATAAGTAAACCCAAGAAAAACCCCCGACAAACCTGCACTGGCGATGGTCTGGTAGGCTTTGTGCGGTGTGGGTGCCGTTGGTAGCCGTACAGGGTAACGGCATCCGCAGTAAGCTGTGCAGGATAACGGTATCTGCAGCAAGTTACGGTGCCTCACCTAGGGTCTGCTGTGTTGCCCCAGAAGCTGAGGTACGGGTTGCTGCTGAGTTGCTGCAGGCTTGCTGTGTCCTCTGGCTCGCCAGTGTGTTCTTCCAGTTTGTTCTAGACCTCATATGTCATCGTCCTGACATCTCATGCTCTGGTACTTTCTGAAAGCTTGAATGAGTTGTCTGTCTTGTGTTTAAACCTATTTTCTGCCTGCATAATTGCATTTGGTTAAAATAAGTGTGCAGATGTTCTAGCACTTAAAGGGAGAGGCATCTTCTTATGGTGACCTTGGGACGAAATCTTGGCTGATTAACTTCCTTGCCTGGAAGAGCGGTGCTGGGTATTTTTGTTCTTCCTTTACAGCGATGAATGCTTGATGGAATACTTCTTGGCTTGTATTTTTGTGTTTTTTTGGCCACTTAAGGGAAACTGAGGTTTGGAGAGGAATCTTCAGGAGGAAGAATAATTTTATCGTGGGTTATGAAGAATGCATAACCTCGTTGTAACGAGGAGGAAGATTCTTGGCTCTGAAGCAGCACAAGATAATGCGTCCTTCCCAGTGAAGGAGGCATCTAAGCAGTAGATCCCAACAGTTTGGGGATCATTTCCTAGGAGAGGGGATGCATGACTTAGAAGCCTGGATTATTTCTCATGTTTTTCAGTTCTGCAGCTAAGTCAGGAACAGCGACAAAAAATAGTCGGTTTTGGTGGGGCATTGGACGGACTCTGCTGTGCCCTCGGCCAGGAGGGATGGTGACTTCCATAGGAAATGCCTGAGGAGCCTAGAGAAGGCTGTTGCAGGGCTTGAGCTGAAGAGTGGTGACTTCAGGAGCTTGTTAGGGAGGAATTTGAGTACTTGAGATTCCCTACTGTAAGGATTTTTTTAGCAGAGGCTGTGAAAAACTGAAATAAATCCCAATAGTTGGTAAGTAATCAATTGATTACATCTCTGTAGTCTGTCAGATGGCAATCTATGCACTTTGGAAGCTCTGACCTAGGTCGTGCAGTCACACTTGAACAAATCATTCACGCTGAAAACAAGCCATACCATACGTACATCCCTAGGTAGTAGAAGGTGAGATCTTGCCTTTGTTCCCTGCTGCGAGCAAGGAGCTCCACTGCTGGGAACAGCGGAGCAGGAGATGTGCTGGGTGCGTTAGCTTGTTGCCGACCAAGCTGCTGCTGTCCTGCTGCGGTGGAGAAAATAAAGGTGACGGTGGAGCGTGTTAGTTCAGGACGCTGGCAGGAGGGGTGGTGGGATGGGTGTGAACTCCTGAGCATTGCCAGAAATACCAATTTTTCTGGCGGAGATGAGGAAAGCTTAGCTTGTTTAGCCCAGCAAATGAGGCCTGAGAGGGGATATGATTGCAATCTGCAGATACAGCAGGGATGTAAACCCTGGAAAGGGAGAGGAGCTATTTAAGCTAAAGAACAATGTTGACATGAGAACAAATGTATATAAACTTGCATGAATAAACTTAAGCTGGAGTTTAGACAGTTTCTTCTCTGAGTGAGGTTCTAGAACAACCTTCAAATGGGAGAACTGGGAGCAAGCCCCCAAAATGACTCTCGAGGATATACTGAGGAAGTTTATATTGTGAGCTTGGCTATGGCAGTGGGAGATAAGGCTTGGTGACTCAGGAAAAGCTTTTCCCTACATCTGAGTTAACTGAATATAGATTTTTCCATGCATAAAAATAAAATGCTTGCTTTACAATTTGTATCACTACTTGGAAAGGGTTGTGATGTGCTTAGTGGCCGCTTTCTGAAATGTTCTGCAAGTTAGGGTGTTTCTCCCCTCCAAAATGCTAAGTGTTGGCTTACAGCTGCATCTAATTGTGTGGAAATTCCTTTTTCTTTAAGTCAACACTGTGCAAAAGGAGACTATATATTAGTATGTGTATGTGAGCCTTTTGACCTTATTATCCTTCAGGTTAAAAAAATGAACTGCAGAATGCCCTTTTTCTTTTTTCCTGTTGAAGCAATTCATAAATCCTCTCAAAAAAAAGAGTTTGGGGAGGGTGTGTACAGCAGACCCAGATGGTGTGAACAGAGACCAGTGCGCCAAGTTATGCTGTAACTGGAGGACTGGAATAAATCAAGTTTAAAGTCACTTTGAAAACAAGTCTAATTGAGCTAGTTGTGCATGGGATTTGTCTCGTTTGCTGTTAAGCAGAACAACTGAGAGTTACCTGGCACGGTGGTTGCAGTAGTTGAACTCATATGGAAGTTTGTAGTCAGTTCTAAAAATATTGTGTGTGCAACACACAATGCAAGCAGCTGTGGATGCTATATACAGAATCACAGAATGGTAGTGGTTGGAAGGGACCACTGGAGATCTGGAGATCATCTAGTCTCCATCTCTGGAGATCAATGGGTCCTATGACCGTCAGCAGTACTTTACCACTTCTAGAAGATGTAATAAGTATAGAAATGAAAGAGCAGCTGTGATGGACCAAACTAAGGGTTTATCTCTCTAGCCCAGTATACCACACAGAACTTGAAAAAGCCACGTGCTGGCTGGTTTCACCTCCAAGCAGCATCTCAAAGATGCCTTTAAATGCTTCTGCATTGTTTCCTTACCCTGTGATAGGAATTGGTCTCTTGCCATCAGGAAGGATGAGGAGCTCTTGCAGGCTTATACTTTAGGCTAATCTATCACCTGCTGAAATCAAATGTGAGAAAATTGAGGGGAGGTGAAAATGGGTGCGTTTATGATGTGCTTCATTGAGTCTGTGACTCACATCCCTTTTGTAGTGAAAAGGAGACCTTGGGACATGTACATCTAATGCGTGAGGCTGCGGTTCCTATTCTGGCTCCTCCAAAGCCTCTTCCTGAGCTTATGGGTGCTTTTGATTTATAGCTTTCCTATCTGCCACCCTACAAAAGAATGGGATCTTCTTGCCAGTCTCCCCTCCACCCCTATCTGAGCTGGCCACAGCTCCATGGGCTGATGGGCTCCAGACTCGATGGGCAGAATCCCAGCACCTCTGGCTGTTTCTCTTTCCTTGTCTCATTATGGGTCTGGGCAGAGGACTAATGGCTGCTGTCCCCAGAGCTTCAAGGAGCGGAAGATGCTGTTGGGATGCTTCGTGTGGTGTCCTGTTTTAGTTTCCTGGGTTTTTTAACCCTTCACCTTCAGCCTGCTCCCTTTTTGATGTGTTGTCTTTTGCAACCTTTTTTTTTCTTTTCTTTTTTTTTTTTTCTTTCCTCTCTCCTTGTAAGCAGATGCCCAAGGAAAAATAAGAACAGGATGACCTTGTTCAAAACCTCCTCTATGGATGTTCTCTGAGCCTCTGGCTGTTCTCAGCTTGGGGGTGCCAGAGCTGGGTGCGACCTTTCCCTGTTTCAAAAGGTTTGGTGGCTTTTGGCTCCAAATTCTTGTCTGGTCTGTCTGTAGCACCCTGGGACCCCACTGCAGCCTCCACAGCCTTTGGCTAGGATTGCTGCTTCTTTATGGGTCTGCTGCTGGCTGTGTAAAGAATTCCCTCCTCCTGCTTGTTCTCAGCTGGCTGACTTCGTTCGGTGGCTCTTAGCTCTTGTGTGGCAGATGGTTTGTGATCCTGCATTATGCCACTCATGATTTTGTAGGCCTCTGTCTTCCTCATCAGGTTGGCTTTTGACCTGCCTAAAGAGTTGCCTACTCAGATGTTCTTTGCATGGAAGCCATTCCTGACCGTGAGCATCCCTTGCCAGGAGCCTATCCCAGTTCTACATGTGCTTTTAGGCTGAAAGGGTCAGGGCAGTATATGGCTTTCAACGTGTAGGTGAGCTTTGGGGCTATACAGTGGCATAACCATGTTGGGGTTTGTTGTTGTTGTTTTTTTTTTCTTAATAATTGGTAATGCTTGATTTGCTTTTTGGACTGCTAGGGAGTTAATTTCATGATTCTGTGAAACTGTAGTGTCACAATGTTGCTCAGGAGTACGGTCAGTTTGGAATACCTCAGTTACGTATGTCCATGGTCGTGCCTTTCCCATGTGCATCTTCTTACATTTCTTGTGTTTATTTGCATTAGCTTCCTCTGCAGCATTACTGACTCAGTCTCCCAGGATTGTCTGGAATTCCTCACATCCTGGCCTTGCTACCACAGTACTTTTTTTTTGTCATCAGCAAGCTTACCCAACTTGCTGCTCATTCCCCTTTCCTTGTCTCACGTGAATATGTCAAACAGCCAAATCTGACCACAGGTCTCTGCCACACTTCGTTGGTGACCTCTGTTTGCTCCAAGAAGAGACTGTTTACTCTTATCCTTACCCTGTTTCTATTTTTCAACCGTTTATCTCTCCACATATGACCTTTCCTCTTACTCTGTCTTCCTAGTTTCCTTAAAAAAGCCCTTATTTTTTGGTAAGGGACTTGATTGAAGTCCTTTTGGAAATTCAGATAGGTCAGAATGAATGGCTGTACTTTTGTTCAAGTTTGACACCTTTGAAGAACTTGGATTTATTAGGCAGGGTTTCTTTCCATACAAACTATACTGAGTTTTCTCCAGCAGACTATTTATCCAGGTGACCAAATTCTCTCCTGTTATCGTTAGCATCAGTCGAGTTAATTATTAGCCCACTAGAGGTGTTCGACTTTGCAACTCTGTACTTCCCTGGATCCCTACTGAGATCGTCATCTCTTTTTCACTTTCCATTCACCTTCTGCAAAGGATGTTTCAAACGGCAGGTTGCAGAGCTCTGGCGGAAGAATTTGGCCAAAGCATTGCAGAGAGTGCCCTGGGATTGCTAACGGATGCTGGTTTAGCTGTGCCTTGTCTGAGAGGTCCTGGCTGCATCAACCTGTTGCCAAGGGTCTAAGGGCAGACCCTGCAGCGAGGTGACTGGAAATGAACATAGGAGTCTGCCCTGACAAAGACAGAGGGATGATGAGTATGCCTTGTGTGGCAGTTTGTTTATGCTTTTAAAAGATCAAATTCGATTTAGCTGAAGATCTAAGGTGAACCTCTTAAGTTCTGTCTTCTACTGTCAAATCCATTTTCTTTTTTTAACTAAAATGTGCTGAGCTTATGTCTCCCCTGAAAATGTGATATTTGTTTGGGTAAGCGTTTAGATGGTGATTTTTACTGCTGAACAAACTTTGCATCTGTGTATAACACTGATTAGTGCCTTTTTAAAGTGGTCTGCATAACAATTAGGATGATTAACTAGATGCAGATTTTTGCCTTTATCAGTAGTCTGCGCTGCACTTGATACTGAACACCGATCTCAGATGAATGAAGTCAGGTGCAGTTTACTCGAGGATATTCATGAATGTATACTACTAACTTGAGTGCATTAAGAGTAATAATATCTGACAGAGGAAAGTTTGCTACAAAATAAAACATGTGAGTTTTTACTTCTGATCTCAATACCGGATAGCCAGTATCTGTAATTCTGGTTTGTTTTACCTTATGAATAGTGCTGCTGCTGTAAAGTACTTCAAGCAAATTCCTGGTAGACATATCTTTGACAGTTTAATCTTTTGGACTTCACAATTTAAAAATCACTGCTAAAATCTCAGTGGTGTCCTCCTGTAGCTATGCCAAAATAGAGTTGTAACCCACTGATTTAGCCACCTAGTTCTTATTATTTGGCTGTCTTTTTTTTTCCCCTGTAGAAATCTAACATAAATCTCTCTCTTGCCTTTGTCTTGCATGCTGGATTATATTGCACCCCAGGTACTAGATCCCATCAGAGAAGTATCAGCTCTGCCTGCCCTTGGGAAAACCCTTCTGGAATCACGAGACATACTTGCTGTGATACGCTTTTAAGCAGTTTTGTAGAGGGTTTAGTTCTTCTGTTGAAGGTTGGTTGTTGTGATTTTTTTTTTTTTTTTCCTCTCATGCAAGTGCAGTTTAATTTTCAAAGGCACCAAAAGGAACATTTTTAAACTACTTCTGCAGATTTCCAGTGTAAAATATGTGTTTAAAAAATACCCCTTGAATTTGATATTGGTGCTAAAATATGTTTCATGCAGGACTCTTAGTCACAACTGATTTATTTTTTTTTCTTATATCTAGCAGCTGGTTATGAAGGGAGGTTTCCTGGTATAATTATTGTGCGTAAAGGACAGATTCCAAAGGGAAGGAGGCTGGCAGGCACTAAATGTTCCCTACCTTTATGAATTAACTTGTTTGAACAGAAGAAACTACCATAAACTTTACATATTTTGTTGTTGTCTGTTGTAGAAACATGTCATTCCTTTGCAGCATTCTCGGGGTAGAAAGCCCTGCAAACAGTTATTAAATGACAATAATTTGGTGTGACTAATATTGGCACAAATTAGTTAAGCCTTTATTGGAAACCTCGTAAGCGTAATTTCTTAGATGGGTTGGAGGGAGATGCTGCAGGGTGCTTACTGGCCAACTGCCTAATTCAGCAAATGAGGAGCTTGACATTAAGCCATCCTATGTATTTAATCCAGAATTTCATTATAAGGAACTGGAAGCAGTAGTTTGGGTAAATATGACAACTAATTCATTGCTCCCGCATTTACATTTGCCTTGTTAATTCTATTTGCAAAGAAGATTATTGTTAGGAAGGGATGTTTCTTAGCAAGGTATTGAATTGTGCACAGAACCAGCATGAAAGATGAAAGGGAATTGCAAGGAAGAGAAATAAAGAGGAGGGTTGCTCTCACGTGGAGAATTGAGCGCTTGCCGGATTAAATTGGGATTTAAACGCAGCATAATGGAAAGATAGTTTAATTATGTTGTTTAAATGAGTTGAAGATATCTACGTATAGGGCAGACTCTATGAACTTATGGAAAGATTAATCTTGGAAGTAAATACAGTAGGGAGACCTGGGTGTTTGATACATGGGGTATTAAGGGAACCTCCAGCACTACGTGATGACCATGTCCTTCGTTAGCATCCTGCGTGTCTTGTGCGTGAGCAGGACAGGCAGGATCTCCATGTGATCGTTTCCCTGATACCCTTCTGGGTGTAAAACGGTGCTCTTCAGGAGCGTGTGGTCTCACTGGGCCAGACACCTAGGTGGAGCGGCATGCCGGGAATGTCCCAGCAGTTTTGCCATGGGGAAATTTCTGTTTGCTTATGAAATGACTGGTGCTGGATGTGTGCTGTCTGAATCGTGGTAGTGATGCTGGTCAGCAGAAAGAGGCACAAGGGTAAAAGTATTAGGAGAGAGATAAATTTTGGTAGCTCCCTTTAATGGAATGATGTAAAGTATTTAAAAGAAATGAAGGTAATTTGTGCAAAAGTTTCTTGCTGATTTTTTCTTTTGCCTCTTGAAAGCTTAAATTGCCATCTTTCCTGGGTGTGTAAAGCTGTTTGCAGGAAAATGTAGGGACTGGACAACAGGCAAAGTCTGTTTTGCCATACCAGGAAAGTTTAAGGTCTGTTTTAATGTCTTAAAACATGTGGAGAGAAGCCCTGCTGCAGGACAGCGGGAGTCCAGTGCTGCGGTGATGGAGTGGGTACCTGATCTCTGGCGGGGCGAGGGGTGGTGTGGAGCCCATGCGGCTTGGAAAAGGAAGTGCTAGTAGAGTGACCGTACCGTAGCCCTAGTCCTCATCCTGCCTTTGTCTCCTTCCTCTTCTTGCTGCAGCTCTGCCCTCTCTTCCGCCATACCGCAGGCACCTGCGTGTGCTGGTGTTCACCGCCTGTAAGAGTCCCATATTGCTTCACCCTTGTTGCTGAAGGAGAGTGCCGCTGTCTGGGAGAGGAGCCTTCGCCCCGGGTGCGGAGGAAGCAGGGTGGGAACCTGCGCTGCCCAGGCACAAGCCCGCCGGCCGCAGAGGGCAGGGGAAGGTGAGGCAGGTCCGGCATCACCAACCTGCTCCTTCCCACTGCTGCGGCCGGACCGGGTAACTGTAGGCTTTGAAGCCTATTAAAAATGTTGATAGATTAAAACCCCATCTCGATGATACATCAGTTTCACAAGATAGCAGTGTGCGGTGGGTGTGTGCTTGTGTAAAATGCCAAGACCCCATCCAGATCTTCTCTTAATCCAGGCTAACAGAACAGCATTGTGCTCTCTGTTACTCACTGTTAAATTCTTATTAGGGTGTGAGATTTTTTTTTAGAAGAAATGTTAAAAAAACCTTTGTCCTTTAAGAAATTAAGTTTTGCTCTGATATTATTTTTTTCCCAAAAGTATAGATGTGAAAGCTTAACTACACAACAGAAATGGAATATATACTGGTAGGTAAAGAGAGAGGGAAAGGTTATAAACATAATTTCACTTGAATCTGAAAGATAGTGAGAATTGTCTGCTTGGGAAATAACTCATATTTTTAGAGTCCTGTGGGAGACTGCTTGCTTTTATTTTCCATCCTCCCCCTTCCCCCCATTTTTTTCCCTCTGTGCTTCAGGAAAACAGTGAAACAACATGAGAACCATCAGTAAAGGGAATGGTTTACCAAACACATCTGTATGTGAAAAGTTGCATATATTCAGGCAAATAAGATTGGGGGGGGGGGAGTTTGAGGTTTGTTAGCTTAAAAAGTTATCAAATATAAGAAAAATGTTTGACAATAGCTGTGTATTTGAAAAGAGAAGCATTAAAATTTTTTTTCTTAATTATTTGATATTTGCTTCTCAGGATTGTTTGACATTGGACTTATTGTTAGATAAGTGTGTAGGCTGGTAAGATGACTACCCAAGGATATTGAAATAATGTGGTGACAAAGCAATGTTGGCTTTAAACATGTGCTGTTAGTTAAGCACGTGCAAGCACTGATAGCAAAGCATGCTTGGCTGCATTGATGTATTTTAACCTTATTTTTATAATCTTTGCATGCTGTTACATCAGCATTTATCTAACTGCATTTTTTGCCAGCCCTTGTCATGTCTAAACTTTTTCAGTTAAATACCCTGTATGTTTCCCTTTGCAAGTATGGATTTAAACTTGGGTAGACATAATGGTCCTATATATGCCAAAATATAGGAAGCTGTCTGGTAGAGGCATATGGGTATTTAGGGGACCAGTTAGTCTTTTTTGAAAACCAATATAGATATGTCCTAATGTGATAAAGATGGCACCGTATGTCAGGGACACTGCATAAGTGGTCCCTGGGAAATGCATCTTTGCAGCCTGCTATGTTGATGTTAATACTGTGATGCCCTTGCACTGAAGTGTAACTCTAATGGAAGACCACAGAAAATTCAGATATTCTCAGTGAGGGATCTGTGTGGGGAAGGGGGATCAAGAAAGATGATCGGGAGGCTCCCAGGGATGTCAGCGAGGCTTGATGCTGAGGAAGTCCTGGAGTGATGGGACCCTCAGAGCATCGTTAAAGGTTTGTACCTGAGGTATGAGTCTTGTTTCAGTTGTTTCGTAGCCTGCTTTGGGCTAAAAATCAGCCAGCACTGCCACATGCTGGTTCTGAAATACAGTCTCCGCACTCTGGTTTTGGCCAGCCAGTGTTTAGCAACAAATGCAATAGTGTGAAGTGGTTTTACTTATGTGGTTTTGGGCAGAAAAAGGGGGATCCCTGAGTGCTTCCCCAGTCCAGCCAGCAAGTCAGGAGGTGATGCTCTTTTTTTCTGTTTCTGACCTGTGTGCAGTGATGGGAACAGCTGATGGGCAGCGTGTACTGAGGTGCATCCCTAAATTTGCGACAGACCTTGCTGGTAAGAACTGTATAAAAGCGTTTCCCTGGTAGCAGTGGCTCTGGTGACACCAGGAGCCCCAGAGACGTGGCAACCAAGAGCTGCCTCTGTCCTTGCCTTGCAGTAACCCGGAGGCTTTAATGAACAGACCTACCCTCCCAGCCTCTGAAGAGGCAGAGGAATCAGCAGCTGGCCGGTTGCCATCCTGCAGCACAGTGCTTCGGTCTGCTGCTGCTAAACCAGCAGGTAGGAGTGCTAGCTGAGTGGAAAACATTTTGTGGGATTTATCCAAAATAAATAGCTAATTTTACATGGGCGAGGCCAAAATTCTTCGGCTGCGCCTCCTTCCGCAGCAGAAGAGAAACCTGCCTTCATCGCAATGCTTATCCAAGTTTTTGTGCGTGTGCGAGGTAAACTGATTATTTTTCTAAATTTAAAGCTTGGATCCTCCTTCCTTGAGTCCTCGTGGATGTCTAGATCTATACCGCTTTGAAAACCTGTTTGAAGACAGATAACCCAAAGTTCTCTGAACCTTCCCCAAAAGGTTCCCGTCAAGGCATTTGGCCGGCTTCTCTGCTTCTGCTCTGTGCTTCTGCGTAATCCTTGAAGTGTAAATATAGAGCTGGAAAAAATAACACTCAATCTGGTTGAGAGTATTCCAGCTTGCACTAGGACTTACATTAAGAAATATGAGCTTCTGCTATAAATGAGAAATATGAGTTTGTAACCCCTTAATTTTTGGCCCAATAAATCCTATTACTCCCAGAAAACTGTTAAGGCTCATCTCTGTAAGTGAGGATGTTTTAAATCTGTGGATTACACTCATGCCAAAGTTTAAAATAAGACTGCTAACCCACACAACACACTGGCAGTAAAACCAGGAGTGGAAAGTATGGAGCTGATTTGGGAGATGCCGAGTGACTGATCCAACTTCAAACCTAACTGGTGTTGAGCTTTGACTCCTGCTGCCTATGCTGCTTTTGCTGCTGTACAGAGATGCAAAATTCACGGGATGCTGATGGTTGTACTAGTATCATTAGTTTTCCCAAAGTAATGGGGGCGATACTGGTTGCACAGCGGCATTGGGCTCTCATAGGGTGTTCTTGCTTGGCACATGGTATTAACATATCCCGAGGTTTCCCCACTGCTGAGTGCGAACCAGTGTTCAAGTGGGGAACTGGGCTTTCCCCATTTCAGGGTTGCTCTTTGAAATGAGATTGCAAGCAAATGTTTTTGGCGTGCGGAAATGCAATGTGCTGTTATGGCAGGATGTGAAGCCTCCTCACAGAAGGTGAGCTCGAAAGGAGGGGTTGAGATTCTGGGTCCATCATGGTAGAGGATTAGAATGAATTTGTGTAGATTTAAAAAACTGACAGAGAAGATGCTTTAAGGAGAGTGATGCACATACCCTGTGATTCCAAAATGAAGATACTGATGCTCCTAAAGGCTGGCTCAGGAAAGGCACTTGCCAGAGGGCTCAGGTGGAGGCAGGAGCGAGCACATAAATAGTTGAAGAGGAATTTTAATTACACAGAGGAGTTAGATGATGAAATGGGCTGCAAAATGCAGCTGTAAAATAAGCCTAAATCACTTGCACAGAATTAGGCACTAACCTTGAAATAGAACTCCTCTGTGGAGCAATGAGGAGGCATACTCTGTACTAGGTACAATATAAATCCATTTTAAAATGTTTTCTAGGTTTCTTTCTTTTCTCCTCTGATCTGTTTTAAGGACAGGCCTGGGTTTGTCCTGAAAGATTCTAAAACTATCTAAATTTGAGAATAAGCATGTCTTGTTTCACAGAAACTGAAGTTTGGGTCTAGGAGTTTCACAGACAAGCTATGTTCCTTTGCATTTTTGTGGCCATTCCTAATTCAGTCATGTCTGTAACTTCTATTATTTCTAATTCAGAAGTGTAAGTAACTCAAATTCTTTCACAGCACAACAGGAAATTTCAAAAGGCTGTGAGAGACCCTGTGCAAAGCCTGTCAGATGGCTAGAGCTGGTTGGTAAAAATGGATGATTAAAACTAGTGGTTTCCAAAGGGTTGTCAGTTGAATGTGGCGGGCTCATGGATGAGCTGGGTTTCTGCCTCTCTCAAAAGCTGTGGGTCAAAGAACCTTCTCTTCCAAGTGGAGCAGTGCCCGTGGGAATGCTTGGTCTTCTGGAGGCTAGTACAATCTGAGGCAGAAAGTATCTGCACACCATATGGAAAACAGTGGTAAAATTATTGGTGCTTTTGAAATGGATGTTTTCATAGTTGTAGCCCTAACCAGAAAGTACCACAATAACTTAAGCTCAATAAAATGCTTAAAGCAAAACAGTTCCTTGAAAGGACCTTCAGTTGCAGAGAAGCTCTCAGTTTTGCAAGGTGAGAGTAATGCGGCTGGAGCATGTTGGTTTTACTGAGTGGCTGCTGAAGATGAACAGAGGCAAAGCACTGTAGTGAAATCCCAGTGTGGGCTTGACCCCCTCTGAGGGGGAGCAGGGTTTTTTTGTGTTTTGCCCCTTATTTTTTTTTTTTTTTAAAGATAACTCTATTGGGAAATCTAACTCTAATGCTGTTAACTTAAGAGGCAGCAGAGATGGCTTCAGAAATTAAGCTGCTGTTGTATAAAGACAGCTCATCTTAAGAATCAAGATCAGGAAACTTGGTTTCTTGCTTCTGAACAAGAATAGTCTGAGGAGACTTTTACACGCTTATTTCCTTCGTATGCTCATCGCTGTTTCATAGTATAACAATTTCTGTGTTTAAAACAACTTTTTCCTTAAAACCAAAGATAGAGCAAAGCATTTATAATGATAGCATGGGGTTGGCAGCTTTTAATTAGCTGCTTTAAATATAAAGTTAAGAAATGGCATGCCAACAGGAATTTTTAGATCTACTGTTTTTCCTGTTGTCAGATGAATTTCTCCACGTTAGTCTAACTTTTGATAATTGCTCCTGGTTACTCTTTTTATGCTGTCCTTTCCACATCTAGTCAGGCAAGCATAAACATTTCATGTATATTAGAAATGAGAAGTTTTGTCTTCAGAAATGAATCATAGGACATTGTGGAAGAAGAGAAGGGAGAACAGCAAGTCTTGACTTCTTTTTTTTCCTGCATCCTAAATTGTGTAGGTAGATGCTGTGATGGGGTTTACACTGTTCTCGAGCTGTCCCTCCAGAAAGCTTCATCGCTTCCACAGCTTATCGTAACAGTTACGGTTAGGTTGTTCAGAGGTGTGACCTACAATAATAAAAGCTTAGAGGAGACCAAGCAACTTGCAAAACTGGAGAAATGCAGAAATGGGTGTAGGAGTGGGCCAGCTGAGGTCAGAGCTACCCAGATGTCTACTTGATGTCCTCAGCTCCCTTGTCTCTTAAGATGCCTCGTGCTATCACGAGGTAGCTGGCGTGTGATGTTTGACCTGCTCCTCGGCCTCACGGATGAAGTCATGCTGTCCTCTCTGTTGAGGAGGTGTCCTCCCTCAGGCAAGACGAAGGCTGGCTTTATGTCTGAGGAAACCCTGCACGAGAAGCGCAAAGGACAGGCAGCATGACAGGGAATGTCCCCCCAAAATACCGATTGTGAGATGTGAATTTCTTTAACTGTATTAATTTTTTGGACTGAAAACTTTGGATACAAGTTGCACATCAGTAATGGTCGTGTTGCCAGAGGAAGCCTGTTGTTGCCACCATTCAGGCAAGTGGCACGCTTTGGATTTTACTCCTGTGAGATGGTGATTGACTGCT
This sequence comes from Aramus guarauna, assembly GCA_013400195.1. Classification (NCBI taxonomy): domain Eukaryota; kingdom Metazoa; phylum Chordata; class Aves; order Gruiformes; family Aramidae; genus Aramus; species Aramus guarauna. Next base: position 371,365 of record VXBL01001527.1, on the reverse strand, counting down.
GGCCTGTGTCGTGAGGGCAGAAGAAGGTATTTCAGTGAAACTTGTGCTAGACCTGTTTCAGCTGGGATCCCTGGCCTTTGGGGCATGGGAGCGTGCACCTTGTTTATTTCCATGGGTCTCTGGTGCCCCTTCTGCATCAAAAGGATTGTCATCCCAAACCGCCTTATAAAGAAAGGTGAGAAACAGGGTGTTCGCAGTTGTTGATCCTCAACCATCCCCCACCCCCCGAAAAACTAAGAGTAGTTTATTTAATGAGGAATAACTACCTTTTCTTTTTCTGTGTAAGAGCTACTGGTCAATTTTTTTTTTTTTAATTTTGTAGAAGAAAAGTAGGAGTTAGGAGTGGTGATTAATACACCAGACTCTTCCAGGTTGCTTTTATCAGAAGGCATCTGTTTGCCTGAATATTCACTGGTAATTGTGTACATTTAAGTCCTTCTGCCTTTTTCTCTAGAGGAAACAAATCTTACTTTTAGCCTGCATCCTGGTTTTGTGTAAATGCCTAATTGCTCTTCTGTTTCATTAGGTTGTGGCCAGCCATCAGGTTTGGGATCATAGTTTTCTAATTACATCTGTGCCGTTCTTCTGAGCAGTCTGAAAGGGATGTTAGACACTGCTCGGGCATCCTGGCAGGGGTGGTCAGAATAATACTTGGGATTTTTTCTGTGAATTTTTGAGTGACTGCTATTAAGACTGGCATGTATATGGAAGTCTTCAGCGTACAGAAGATCAATTGCTGCTCCAAATAAACTTGGAATATAGAACCAGTGGAGCTTTACTCTGCTGAATTCATTCTCATGCTCTCAGATATCAAAACTGGCTTAAATTTGATGGCTTCATTTCATGTCAGTGACCCCTTTGTACTAACGTACAGCTGTGTGGGACGCCAAGGAAGGGTGCTGCGAGCTGCCAGCCGAGCTGGAAGGTCTCACGTGTCCCTTCCCCGGCACAGAGCAACTTCACACCTCCTCCCAAGGCTTGTGGCACCATCGCCTTTCCCTGCAATCAGTTGCTTGGCTCATTCCCAGCGTTGGAGGGTGCTGGTGTTGGTTACAGAGACAGAAATGTCATTGCTCTGCATTAGATATTGCATAAGGAAGAGAAATTAAAGGGTACATTTTTGTTAAGAAAAGTGTGGGGTTTTCTTGTGGTTGTTTTTCCTATATGGAGAGATAAACGCAAACTTTGAATTTCTATTGCTCAGGAGACTGCTGCTTCTTGGAGTAAGTGAACCAGAAGCTGTAGGAAAAGCTTTTATTTTCTTGGGTGACTAAACTTGTTGTTTATTCACCACATATGTGTCAGCCCTGTTTGCAGTGAAAGAGAACTTCATGGAGTTTTGGGTGATTTTTCGTTGGTATTTTTCTCTCTCTCTCTCTCTCTTTTTTTATTTTTTTTAAAAGACAAATTTTCTACCCTGAGCAGTGAAGTGTTTTCATTCTTTGCATATTTCTTAGGTTTGGTTTTATTAAGAATATGAACACGTGCAAAAGTTATTTATTATCCTAAATGGTAACAGCCCTGGTGTGTTTGAAGCACAGTATTGTGTGTTTACAGAAGAAACAGTCAGTCTTTTGATATGTAAAGTTTTAAAACTGATATTAAGGGAGAGAATAATTAAAAACATGAATGGAAAATGGGACAAAATGCAGCCTAAGTTTATCTATAGGTAGACGGTGCCAAAGTAAATGACACCCTCCCCCCCCCTTTTTTTTTCCTCCCCACCTTCAACTGTGAGTTGGGATAAACATATTGATTTTATCTGGTCTGTAACAAAACATTTATTATGGCATGAAGTGGGAAACTTGAGGAGCAGGTCATTAGAGTTACAAAGCAGTTAAGGGTCTGGCTAAAGGGGAAATAACAGAAGGGCAAAGGAGAGCTCTAGGCTGGGGAAAACTAGTGATGGGATATTGCCACAAAACCTTTGGCAACTAGAAGTTAGAAATGCATAAAAGACACGTTAATCTTGCTGGTGTTAAATGAGATGTTGTAGATGTGTAGAAGTATCGTGTACTATAGAAGTCTTGTCTAGGAAAAAATGAATCATTTTGATAATGAGAAGTGAGAAAGATAACTTTAAATCCAACTCGGTGTAAGAAGGCTTCTCATTCTGAAAACGTGCCTTGGCTTTACCCCGAGTAGTACCTAGCATTTTGCAAGGGGATGCTCTCGGATTTCTTGTGCCTCATTTTCTCTGGTCTTTCCCACTTTCCTTTCCAGCTCTGCCTCAGTTTGCCCTCTTCTTAATCACACTTTTTCTTCCTGAAGTCATACAGTACTCTTGCTTGCTCATGGCTCTACAAAGGCTAATTGAAATGAGACTTTGATTGTCTTTGGAAGTGGCCCTAAGGATGACTGGACTGGCTTACTCAGCCTGGGAAAGGGGAAGAGTGCTCTCTAGCTCCTGGGCTTTGGACTGCTCGTGGCTATGCAGTCTCTCAGGCTGTGGGTGAGCTTCCTATTTGGCCTCTTGCATCTTACCACGAGATGAATTCAAAAAGCATCACCAGAGTTTGATTTTTTTTCTCTGCTTGCTGCAAAGGCTTTGGCGAGGCCTTTACTGCATACGTAATTGTAACAACAGTACATTAAATACAGAAGGTTGCATAATACATTTCTATTTATTAAATGCTATTGTTATCTGAACGTAGTTCATAGTCAGGTTGTGCATAACCTGAAGCCCCCCAGGTTTGTAGCTTCATTTGGGTTTTATAGTTGCCTTACTTAAAAATACCAAACACCATCTCCCCTCCCCAATTTTTTTAAATGTCAGTAGCCCTGCAATGGATAATTGATTGTACCTTTGAATGTAGTGCTGAGGAAAGGTGAGCAGTCCTAGGAGCAGTGTTAGGAGCTTCCTGCTCCTCAGTTTGTGGTAGGTAAGTTAGGAGCTCTCTATTCCATCTCCATCCCATAAAGACAGGCAGCAATGATCCAAGTAGCCTCTATTCTTGTTCTTTGCAGACCTGCATAGCAAATGAAGGCAGCTCTGTAAAGGAGACAGGGACCATATTAGAGCAAGGTTCAGGGATGAACTTCCTAAATACTCTACTGTATTTAAAATCTTCATGGCAGCAATTTGAGATTTTATATGTAGAGTCATTGGTGAACCTCTTATTCGAGTGGTAAGGTCTCTCCTGTGTTAGACTCAAAGTACAGTGTAGGAAATATATTTTCCTTCTCTGAAGGAAGGCGTTTGCCACCCTTGTTAGTGATGTATGGTATGTTACTTCTAAGTAACCTGTTGGAATTGGGGTAAGATAAGACTGACTGTGAGGAGGAGTGCTAACTTTGGTTTGCTCTTGGTCAGGATTTAAATATGGCATTGTGCATGCTTAATTCTGTAAAAGATGTTGTTTCCAACATCCTGAAAGACCTTTGGATCTGAGTGGCTTGGAATGCTGCTATTGAGTTACGACAGGGATTTTGATGTTCTAGGAAAACATTTTTACCTGCCAGAAAAATATTTGGTCATTTTGCTTAGCACTGTCTGATTCATTGGCTTTGCTTTTGTATTTTAAACAGTACTTTAACACCTGCAGAACTTTTGATTTTTGGCTCGCTGATGCTATTGGGATAGATGGGCTGAAGTACATACTTCTACTACAAGTGGGGCCCGAATCATGTTTGAAAGGCGTGTCACTTTGTTCATAAGAATTTATGCCTTTTCCCTCCCCAAATACTGTAATGTCTTGACACTGGGTCGTTTGCATCCTGAAGAGCACAAGGCAGAGACAGCTTTGCTTTTGCTTGAAGTATCTGGCTCCCAACTGGTTTGGCTCTAGGCTGACAGTGCCTAAGGACCAGCCAAGTTGGAGTGCGTTTTTGATGCTCTTTCCTGGCAGACAGCGTGACCTTTGTAGTTTCAGGATATTGTTTTTCAGATGTGAGCTTTTAGTCCTAATGGTTCAGCTGGTACTTCTTTAAAATTGGTGTATATCCAAGAACCAAGAAAAACTACTTGTTTGACGAGGGGAAGTTAGAGACTGAATTAAACTGGTGAAATACTGAGGTCAAGATATTCTTAGTTGAAAACATTCACTCTTGACAAGTAGTGTGTCTTTATAGCAGGAATATAATTCTTGCTATAAAGAAGCTGCAAAACACGAGGAAAAATTACCCAAAGCTAAAGATTTATTGACTTTTTTTTTTCCCCCTTCCCAAAAGAGCTCCTCTCTTTCACAATGTATTTCAGTCTGCGTTTGGACTCACAAAGTGTTTAGTGATCGCTTACTGACGGCAGTGGGTTTGATACAGAGCAGCGTTCAGAAAGTGCATAGCTTTTTGTTGAAGGCAGGAGCACAGCGACGGAAGAGTACTAGTGGGTTTTGTACACGATTGAAGGGGGGCAGAGGCAGGGGAGCTGTGGCACAGAGCAGAGGCGGCGTGAGCTCATGTGCCGTTGGGCCCTATTTCAGTCTGCCCGGGCCATAAACATCTCTCCTCCGTCTCCCTTTCTGTGTTTCGCTCCCTGCCAAGGAAAATGTAAACTTGCAGTGTTATTTGAGGTTTTTCTGTACAGACATACCTTTTAACTGCGATCAGGATGGAACACCTCCCTCCCCCATGGGTAACCTGTAGTAGCATTGCTCGTGTCCCCGTGTGACCAGAAATATAGAGAAAGAGTAATAAAACTTTTCCTGCTGTACAACTTTTTCCTTCAAGTTCGAATGGATGGGAAAGTTCGAGGTAGCTGATGAGTTCTGTGGGTGTTTTTTTTTTTGGTTTTTTTTGGTTTTTTTTTGGCAAAGCAAATATTTAAAGGTTGCTGTTAAATTCTCTTCATTTTCTTTTTAACCCTTCTGTTCATATCAAACTGCTTAACTTTAGTGGTTTTAGCATTGTTTGGGGAAAGCATTATATTTAGAAGATTTTATTATGGAACATTTTTAACATTATATGGAAAAATAGTATTTAATGACCAATAAGATGATTTATGTTGCTAAGGCAACCGTGTTGCAAGACATCGGAACAAAGGAGTATGGGTGTTGTGGATTTGTGCCGCAAAGGTGCCTGCCTTCAGTTCCGTATGTAACTACGTTGTGCTTAATCACGAAAAGATCTGTCTACGTGGGCAGTGCTGGGGAATTTAAGACATGCTCTACTGTCTAGTTTATGTAAGGATTCCTGCATATATTAAATATTTGGTAACTGTGCTAATGTGTTTTGAGGGAAAAAGTGGTGGAGGGTGGTGGCTTGAGTAATGTTTTGCAGTTGATAGTAAAATAGATGGCATCTGTCTTTTCTTACTGAGTCATAGATTTGAGAACGTAGGTGTCCCTAAGGCATCGTTTTCCATAGCCCCTGGGGAAGATTTCTCCACCTCGGTTGTTAGCACTGGTGTTAGGAGTGCCAGCTGCAAGCTGGTATTGGGCCCTACATCTGTAGGGATTGTGCGACATCCAGGAATTGGCAGGAGGGAAATTTGGCTGGCTGGCTGCTCGTTTACTTACTTGTAGCTCAGTTTTTCTTTTATTATAGATGGTTGAGACAAGAAAAGACTTCACAAGTGACCCCGTGTCAGTGCCAGGCTGTTTGTCCTTAAAAGACTAGCCAACAGATTGTTTAAAAACTTATAAACAACAAGAATTAGCGGCCTGGCAGCCTAAGCTGACACAGGCTTTGAATAGCATGTGCTCAGGAGCAGTCCTCTCTGCTCTGGGCAGGATTTGCAAATGCATCCAGTCGCACTGGGCTCCCAACTCCCATTGCTGGAGCGTTCTGTTTTTCCAGAGCGCCTTTAGCTGCCTTTAACACCTTTCATCTATCTGGCCTTACCACAGCATGGAAACCAGAAAAAAGTGGTATAGAGAGTAGCTGACTAGATGCTGATTGAAGGTGTTCATGTGCTTCATCATCCTCTTCTCCCAGCAGGGATCTCTTCAGCCAGTGAGGAGGGGAAAACCCACCAGCTCCTTTGCAATGCAAGAGGCTGCACTGTGCTGGAGAAGGGTTCCGTGGTGCTGAGGCAGGGCTCTTCAAGAAAGTCTCCTCATTTCAACTTAAAGATGTAAGTTTCTGAGTGTTCTTGAGTAAAAAGAGACTACTTCTTTTCTAAACTTATGTGATGCCCTGAAATATGTGCAGTTAGAAGTTTGAAAGTTGTGATACATCAGTACATTTAAATGGAAGCCACCAAATGCTCATGGCTAAGGATTGCCTATTGAATTTCCTGTTCAGCTCTTTAAAAGCATAAATATTGAGATATTCTGTTCCAACCTCTTTGTTTTCTTTAATGTAAAAGGTTTTTTGTTTGTTTTTTTTATACTGTGGGTTTTTTGGTGCCTTTAAAACTGCACTTTTAGTTTTAAATGAACTTAGAGTAAGACAGGTCAAAACAAAAGGCTAAAAATTTCCTTTCAATTTGTTTCTTCTGTTCAATTTCTTTTTAGTCTTTTTTTTCTTTTTTTCTTTTCCTTCTGCTTCTCAAGATCTAAAGCAGAGAAGCTGAGGGAGGTTATAAAGTGAAGGTTTGGGGATTAAGTGTAGACGCAGCCATCCCGTCTGCAAAGATACAAGAAGGATGCTGCTGTTAGCTCTTCCAAGAGCTAGTTGTTGAATCCAAAAGAGGTATGACTCGGAAACCTTCAAAGACCCCATTCAGGCTAAATGCAGTATGTAGTTCTAGATTTGTGCTCTTTTTCAAGAGCTTCAGGTCCATGTCACTGAGAGCAAGTGGTAAGAATATGCGAAGTCAAATGAAGGATAACGTGCATCTCACTGGAGCCAGTCACACTGTAACTTACCATTAGAAAAGCAGCATGTGGCATCCTTTGTTGTAAAAGCTGGTTGTGGTCAAGGACTCCGTTCTGCTTGGTGTTTCTAACTGAGGGCACACATATTCAATGGTTAAAAGTGCAATTTGGGAAAGATGTCACTTATGTGACTTCAGTGTCATACAGTGTTGGGGCAGCTGCAGTTTATCTGTCTCTGATGTGAAGATGGTAATATCTTAACTCAGGTAGAAGTTGTATAAATTAGTACTTCAGAAATTCTTATCAACTGTTAAGATAAAAGATACACTGTGGTTAACGTGCATTACTGTTGAAGGAATAATGATGAGATGAAAAATGGAGTATCGGACACGTTTTAACTTAACAGCTGTGGTGTCTATGATAAAGACACATAAATCCCTTCACATGAAACAAAGCACAGTTTAGGAATTCTTTTAAATATTTTAGCCTGTTTTGAATATATATTTACATTTTTTAAATGCTTTAAATTCTGAGAGGAAGTTTTCTTCTGTCTCCCTGATGCTTTGTGAAATCCTTTGAGGGAGAAGGGAGGGAGCACTTAGAAAGCTATTTCTGACGTTAAATGGCTTAACAGCTAAGCTGCTAAACCACTGAATTTGGGTTTGGGGAGTTAGTGTTCATAGGGTGGGAAGAGTTTTATTGAGAAGTGGTTGATTACGCAGGGCCAGAGGTCAGCTGCCCTGGGGTGCCCTTCGGGCTCCAGCATCGGTCCCTGGGTACACTCTGCTGCCAGAGATGGGGCTGGCAGGATGCTGCCGAAACCCCTCCTCAATGCTCCCCTCCTAGCCAGCGTACCGTGAAGCTGAACAAATTCCAGTGCTAGCCAAGCTTGTAATCAATTAGGCACAAGGTGAAAAGGATAAGGAAGAAAAACAAAAAGCGATAGCTGGGTGTGAAACATCAGCAAGGCTTCATTAAGGGCCACATGATTGACAGCTACTCGGCATCTTCATTTGTATGTGCACAAGCTGGGCCAAGACTTCAATCGCATCCACTGCAAAGACTGATCCCCGTGTTTAACCATTTTTTGCATGTCTGAGGATGTCCTCTGCTTCAAAAATAACCAGTCCTGTATCACTGCTCTATCCAATGCGGATGTTTGCCGCCTCCTCGCCCCCTAAGAGCCTCTGGTCTAAACATGCAGACTAAACTTGATTTATTCAGGTCCTTTAACTTTGTTCTTATTTGGTTTATATCAGCAATTTTGTACAGCTTTCTGAGGAGTTGTGAACTCCTCTCTCAGTTTGTACTCAGCACACTTTTTTTTTTTTTTTTTTTTAAAAGAAGGTAAACGTGAAGGGCCTGAGTCAGACTTCAGAAACTGTCCTCCAGCCCCTGCTATGGCTCAGTGTGAGAGGGGAAACCGAAATCTCGAGGAAGAAACTGTTGTTATGGCAGCAGAAATAATTTCTGATTGAGACTTGCTATTCAGATGCTGCTTTCATGTTTCCTGTTTCAATCTCAGAAGAAGTCTGTGTATTATATGATGAATTAAATGGCTTTTTAATAAGCCCATAACTAGTATCTCCCAAACTCTGTAATTTAGGCACTTATGTGAATAATAGCACATGATGTATAATAGCATGTTGCCTTCAATTTTCCAAACCAATAGAGAGGGCAATGATGCACAAATGTATAACTTAATTAGGCCTTAATTTTTAGTACTTTGCAGCCCACTTTATGCAGATATCTTTATTTGTATTGCAGTGCAGTTGGATCACTGGAATAATCTTCTGAGCAGTTAGGCTGCCCCATTATGATTGCAGTGAGTCTGCAGAGGTTAATAAATGAAACAACTCCTCTAGATTCTAGTTTTCTTATCATTGAGTAAAGCATGCCGGAAGGCACAGTTGGGAAAATTCATCTGTTTTTAACTTACTGAGTTAGCATACATTTGTATACAAACACGTAACACAATCTCTGCCTGTTAACTTTCACTGATGGAGCCCTGCCTGTACAACATGCCTCGTGTCTGAAGGGGAGCATTGGCTTCTAACGCCTGCAGAAGACGGCTGCCTCATGGCTGAGGCTTTCCTCCAAGAGATCAGCTTCTGAATGTCTTCATGGAAGGAGCAAGTGGTCCCATTTGCCTCTGTTTTCTGTGCAAGAGCCACTACTGCAGAGTTGTTGCATAAAGGGGACTTTCACCCCATTGTAATGGAGAGAGCAAACTTCCACAGTATTCCTGGAAAGGACTAACCAGGCACTTCCATGGAGCATGTTTGGCCTGAGGTCTGTGAGCATCTTGGGTCCTTGCAGTGGCTGGGATTTCAGGCAAGTCCTCATGTTCTCATTTTCAGTGCCTTTTTCACAGACACACACACCCATCACCCCCAGATGCTGCCCACAGTGAAATGTTGAGTGTGGTGATGTACAATTTGCCATATAAGTCAGGTACATGTTTCTCCCATGGGTGTCCTGCTCGGTCTTGCATTGCCCTGCTTCTTGCAGGAACATCCTTTTGTTACAGTTGAAGCATAGGTTTTGTGCTCAGACTGTACATCACACTTTCCTGTCCTTTGTTTGCAAGTGCCTGTTCTTTGTTTCAGGCTGTGTAAAACTCCACAGACACCTGAATGACACCCTGAAAATAAGGACAGGCTTTTGGCTGTTCTGGAAGAACTGAAATTTAATTGAAAGAGTTACTATTTTCGTCAGGAGACCACTAATCTTAGGCTTAAATGACAAACAGCTACGTGTGTTTGAGTATAGGTAGCTGTTGTTGGGGAACTGGTCTCTTTATACACGCACAGCTCCCTTCAAGTCTTTATTTTGCTTTGATCTTTGTAAGCCTTAAGTGGTTGTCTTCGATATACCTGTGAAACTCTTAGATCTGGACAAGCCATCTTTTTCTGCAAGCCATTAACTGAAGTGAGTTGGTCTTCCAGAGAGTACAGTCTGAGACAGCCCAGGGGTGAAGGTAGCGGGGAGCAACAAGCAGTGAAATGTGCTTTCTATGACTGCAATTGATGAGTTTCTAGGGGAAACAGCAGAGGACTTTCAGTTGCATCTCCTTCGCTGAGGACAGTGTGTGTACACAGCTCTGTCATTGGTGTAGCACTCCTGTAGCATCTTTATTGAAATAATTATTGATGAGTTGTTGTAATTACTGATGTTCTGTCCCTCACTGGGGATTATTTGAACACAGTTTGGTGAATATTTGAAGGTAACCACTGACCTCTTTCCCAAGTATGCAGTGGCTATCATCACGTTTAAGGACTTAATCTCAATGATACTGATATCAGGAGAGTGAGAGAACCTGGTCCTTGTCTTCCATTTGGGTAGAGGTGATGACTGGGCCTTCAGTAGGGTGAGAAAGTGAATGGGCCTGTGCAGACTAGAATGGGTTACTTTTCCTGGGCCTGTGTCTTTAGGCTAAAGAGGCTTTTTTTTTTTTTTTTTTTTTTTTTTTTTAAAAAGCCTTCTCCTTTTAAGGAGACCCTGTGGAGAAGGTGGGATTTGGATGAGCTGGAAGAGGTTACCCACTGGAGGAGCTGATGTCCTGGAAAAGCAATGACTTGGACAACAATACCAGTTGCTCTCCTAACACAGAAAGGCAGATGGCATGACAAATCATGATGGTCTCCAAAGACCGCTTAATTAACTCTGAACACAAAGAAATTAATCACGTTTACCTGGCTTATGAAATGGCAGAAAAAGGCATAAAAGTGTTACTTTTCTTCACTTGGGAAGAAATTCTTTTGGGCTTGTCTTGAGGGCAGCAAGATGCTTTAATCTAAGGGCTATTGATTTATCTAAGCTTCAAGGCAGGATATTAGTTCTCTGAGAAAATAGATTTTTGCCCACACATGACTCTAAATATATACTTCCTGAGGTGAAGGGGTTGAAAAGTCTTTAGCAGCACATGCAGTACTGAGAAAAATCATTAAGGACTGTGCATGTTCCCGGATGCTGAGTGAGCAATTTCTGAAACAATTTAAACTTTGCACAATTTATGTAGAGGGTCCTGTTGTGTCTATTATGTATGGAGCGATGAGAGGAGGAGGAGAGCTCTGTGGCTGGAGTAGATGGCTTCCAAAAAGGTCTGACAAATCTCTAGATGGAAAATGCACGGAAGTATTATCAAAGTCAATATTCTAGAGCTGTGTAAGAGGTGGGTCTGAGATCAGAGAGCATTCAAAGGAGAGCTGTTCTCCCTTCCTGAGCAGTAGCCAGCTCTGCAAAAGCTAAGCTTTTTGCTGAGAGGCCCTTGTGTACTGTGACGTGGGGCTGTCATCCCTGCTTGTGTGAGGATCAGAGGCTTCAGTGTGCTGGGCCTTATGGTTTTCTGTATGGTCATCTTTCTGGATCTTGTATCTTTTTGGCTCTGGGCACTACACGGTTGATGCTTCCCTGTTTTCCCAACCAGGTTGGCTTTCTGTGAGGTGATAGCCAGGAAAGGCAGAGATGAGATTATAGCGCAGGTAGAATGATGGAATTGTAGGATGATTTGGATTGGACTGGAAGGGACATTCAAAGATCAAGTCCAATGACCCCCCTGCTGTGGGCAGGGACATCTTTCACTGGACCCGGTTGCTCAAAGCTCCATGCAACCAGACATTGAACACTTCTAATGATGGGGCATCCACAACTTCTCTGGGCAACCTGTTGGAGTGCCTCGCCATCCTTATCATAAAAACTTCTTCCTTATGCCCGTTCTAAATCTGCCACCTTTCAGTTTAAAGCCCAGTCCAGTTTGAGTAGTGCTTCCTCTCCTCTGCAGGGCTTATTTTGCCTGATACCAGAGCCAGACTCACTGTGGAGTGAGAGACCCATTTCATCTGTGCTAGATAGCTGATGTGCTGCATGCTGTTTGAGACCATGGGGATGGTCAGGGTGGATCAGACTCTATCTCCCTCTCTTTCCAATGTCTCCTCTGAAAGGTGTCAGTGCTGTATGTTTCCAGCAGAAAAAGTAGGAGCATCTCTGGGTTTTTTGTTTTGTTGGTTTTTTTTTTGTTTTTTTTTAATGGGGTAATCTCTCCCACTATTGTTTTATCACGGTCTGTAATGGTTAGAGGTAGACCCACGCCTTGAACGTTGTCAACACATGAATCTTAGTAATAAACCTTGCCTAAATGGAACAACTGTGCCTGGTCTTGGTCCTCACATAAAACATGCCATACTTGACTTCCATGTCTTCCTGCAGGAATTAATTTTAGTTTGTATTTATACAAACGCACATTCTTGTTTATGCAAACAGAAACTGCCAGACTTCCTTTTCCAAATCATTTTCTGTCTTATCATATTTGGACGTATTTCAGCAGATTGGGATTGTTCAGGAAGACAGTCTATTCTAAGGATTTTTCCATTCCCAGAGCCAGACATGTTACCTCATTCTGAAACAGGTGTAACCCTGGCTGGTTTAGCAGCATCTTTTGGTGTTACTATAGCGGGGTCTGCACTGTTGTCTTCTAGAAGACATTTATTAGACTAATGTTAGACATCATCTTAATTCTGTTCTTGCAAGGCTATGGAATTTGTGGTTCTGTTTTTCTGCTTTTTAAACCATGGCTGTATCTTGAGCAGAGACTTTTGCTGAGCTGTTCCAAGTCCCTTTCTAGAGCCTTTATTTGATTAATGGTTTAATTAGAAATCACGTGAGATTTATAACTAGCATAAAAGCTTGCATTTGGTGTGCATTTGTTAATACTGAATTCCATTGACGTCATATTTCTTGTCCATCCATGTCACTTATTTCTCTCTGCAGACTCCTCAGTCCTGTCAGATGTTGCTTTACGTCAGAAATTGTTACCTGCTGATGTTCCTACCTTTCAGTTTGTTGGATTATGAAATACTTTAAAACACAAGGATTTGGGAGACAGGCTGCTGCTCATCTTTGCCGTTAGGCACACTGAGGCCTTATCCTCACCCTTGCCATTGGCCTGCTAACCAGGGCTTGATACACGTGCATCCCACCACCGGCCCTTTGCCTGCTGATCTTGGCCAGCCTGTGTGCCTGTGGAGGTGCATGTGGCAGTCCTTCTTTCCCTCCTCCCTTGGCTGGGTGGGCAAGGCAAAGCACGCCTTGTTCAGGACGCTTCAGGAACTACTGAACGTCAAGGGGGCTCTCGGACACCGGTGTGCCTGTCGTGGTTGGCCAGGGTACTTTGCATGGTGATGAGAGAAGTTTGGGGAAATATTTTGGCTGAAAATATCTGAAGTGTTTTCTTCTTTGGCCAGTAAATGTCAGTTACTTTAGAAGCATTAAAAACTTGGATGCGTTCCAGCCTCATCTTCCAGCCTTTCTTGTTCCTTTCCCCTCCTTATTTTGCTTTATGCCAAGAAACACACCAACTCTCATGACTCAGACATGAGAACTCTATTTCCTTTCAGTTTTTTATCCCACCTTTTAGATATGCATGCGTATCCTATTAATTCCAAACAGTGGCCTTTTAAAAGTTAACACCGAGCAAGTAATGATGAAAGTGTGTGTTTGATTCCACTGTGTAAAATCTTAGTTAAAACTTCTGGACAGGGAGTCCCACGTGCAGCGAGATGCGGGCGCACAGCTGGGCAGCCAGCAGATGCTGTTGGGTGCTCAGAACTGCACAAGGAGGGGGCTCAGCTCCGGTTTCCGGCAGATTCCCACCACCCCCACCCAAAATTGATTGTTACAGTTTCAGTATCTCTAGGTATGTAACTGAAAAGCATCTGCTTTGAAATACAGCTTTCCAAGTATTTTTGTGTGGTAATAGTCAAACTCTTCAGGAGCAGTGAGGTGATAGTTCCATATTAATTTTCAATGACCTACAATGGCTTTTTTTTTTTTTTTATCTCAAAATGTGTAGTCCCTATCCTGAGGAAACAAGGCTTTATTGTTTTATTAAATAAAACATCACAGCAGAATACGTATATGTGGTGAACTTGATGTAACGATAGTTCAGTTTGATAACAGCACCCATTCATGTGTTGTTCTGGTTTTACTGCACGCAGACTTTAATTTTTAGAGATTCATATCTGTTCTGTGTTCAAATGTTAAAAGAAATGTTGAGGTAGCTTCCGGCAATAAAACTAAATTGACCGGCTTTCCTGTGAAACTTCCAGTACTTCCTGCTTCTGTTCTGGCTTAAAATTAATGGTGTTAAAACCTCCACCCTTCTCCCGTCATTTCCACTTCTGATTTTAGCTAGAATGTGAAAGCAAGCATTGTAAGAGTAATAAATAAAAATTTAAAAATTCATCATGATCACTTTTTTTTCAAATGACAATGGTCAGAGCTTCATGTTTCTGTCACTGTTTTTATATAAAAGGTTCTCGGTGCCTGCCTATANTTTTTTTTTGTCTGTCTGTTTTCAGAAATTTCTATTACTTTAGAAGCATTGAAAACTTGATGTGTTGCATCAAATTTATCTTGGCTTGTATTTGTGATCCTCCCAATACATCTTGGGTACAGACATGCCCAAGTGGTGTTTGTTTAGGATAGTATAGTTATTTCTTTCCTTTATAGTGCTTGAAAAACTTGCCACATCATGTTTGGTGTTTAGTGCCAGGTTGTAGTGAAGAAGTGGTGTCTGGAAAAAAAGGATCGCTTCAATTTTGATTTGTAGTAGTATATGCTAAATGAGGAAAAAAGTGGAGTCCTGCAGGCAAACATTTGCTCTGCAGTATGTTTAGTCTGAGTTTTCAAATCTGAAGTCCAGCCTGCGCTGTACTCTAGAAGTTGAGCTACTTCCTTCCAAGAGTCTCCCCAAACACGTGGCTACAATTTTATGGTAGGATATGTTTCTGCATATTTGTAGCCAGCATGCAGCAAAAGCATGGGAAGGGAAGAAATTAAACTGAAGTTTTAACAGCAGTGAAGGAATAAGGAACGGGTTAAAAAAAAATAAAGTGGTCATCAGTATTGGATATGTAAATGAGTATAATTTCTCAAGTAGGTTTTATTTGTTGTTTAAAACTTGGAAGCAATCTAACTTTAGATGGAGGTGTTCATGGCAAGATAAAAATGCAATAATGCGAGCAAATGGTTTTCCAGACTGTTTTTTAATCTTGATACAAGCAAGTACAGCAGTAACCCCCTGAGTGAGGTTATTAGAGTGGTATAACATTTCCAAACCGCATTTTGAATTTGGCCCTGTTGGAAGCAGGAACAGTTACTCTTGTCTGGCACCTGGTCCAGTATCTTCTCCTGAGATCAGGCTTTCAGAGCAGAGTTTTGTGGGGTTTTTTTGTTTGTTTTGTTTTTTTAAAAGTAGTGCTCTGGCAAGTATCATTTTAAATACAAGAATTGAAGAGCAGTGTAATGTGGTAAATAGAGAACTAGATAGGACAGCAGAGCTGGTGAAGCCTTGTCTGTGCTCTGCTGAATTTCAGCTGACTTCAGTGAAGTCAGGCTCTAACATGGAGTTTCCATTCATGGGCAGCAATGCTGGGCAGGTGATGCTGCTTGTATGGCTTTTCATCCTTTACCTTGCGAAAGGATATGTTTTATTTCACAAAGCTGATAACTGAAGTAAGAATGAGGAATTTGCGGCTTGCTTTTGCTTAGCTGGTACCCAGTACCTACTGAAGCAGAACATTTCAGGTCAGGATGGCACTTGCTACTTGACTGCTTGGTCTTGTTCAGTCAAGCGTTGTTGGAATTTTTCTTGTATTGAATAGTCCCCCTGCACTGGGTTATCGTAGGAGGATTATCTGCATCGCACATAAATGCACTGTGGCTGCAGAGGAGATCTGAGTTGGTCTTGTGTGATTCAGCTCAGGGCCAGAGGCAATGTGGTAGAGCTTGGGCAGCAACAGGGGTGGATCTCTGTGCTTCAGAATCAGCATCGCTGATGTTTCTAGCGTGCTCCTGTGCCTTAGTTGATGTAACTTGTATTACTCTTGTTTTTACATTTGCAAGATTATGTTTAAAAGGAAAGCCTTTATAGGGTAAATAAACCCACAATGTATCCTTAGGACCACAGTCATCTGTCTGGGCATTCTGTCTTTTGCATCTTTACCCTGTAATGTGAATAAAGTTATAATGTATGTAAACAACAACACTTGGACTCTGCCATAATGTTATTTTATAGCACTATAACTGAAGGTCTTTAAGCCTTACTGGTTTATAAATTGGCTTTGAGTTTCTGTGGGGAAAGCAATGCTGATATATTCATCAGATTCAAGGGATTAAGATGAGGAATTTAAATACTGTGAAAAGTGTGTTTGAATTGCAGAAACACAAACAGGTTTGCATGAAAGATGTTAGGAAACAATCTGTTCTCTGTTACAGTTTTAGAGATCTTTAGTGAAAAAGAGGACTTGTGTTGTTTTTGCTCACCCTGAGGAATGCACTCTCTTGTAGGTGGGGTACCTTTGAATGCTTTCAACAGCCTAATTGGCGCATAAACAAAACCACCCCAAAGGCTGCTTTCTTAGTGGAAGGACTGTGCTTGTGTGGTATGCATTTCTGGCTAGATCCAAGTAGGGGTTTTTTTGGAGACCTTTAGCATTTTTTGTGGTAACCCTATGAACAAAATATTTGGAGAACACACCCCTGTGGTGTTCCTAGGTCTTCTGTTTTGTCAGTGATCTGTTGTTTGAAAGCTGTGTTGAGAAGAAAGTACCTAACTAACTTTTCCAAGTGTATCTTTGACACATTTCTGTGCTCTGCAGTTTTTAATATAAAGAAAAATACTACTGCAATACACTCTTAATGTGTTGTTCAACAGCAGTGTAAGCCAGTGCAAGCTAGCAGATTTGCTGGTGATGCCTTGGTAAGCAAGCTTCAAGTGTTGGACCACAGTGTTAGTGGTATGGGTTGCTGTGTAATCAGACTTTTATATTAGAAGCAACTGGATGTGTTTCATGATTTCTGGAGAAAGTAAGCATTCAGTTCCCTGGGGGATTTCCTTGATTACCTGTCAGACACTCTTAACTTTCCAAAAGCCAGCTCTTATCTGATAATAGAAAATAGTGCCTGACTGTTCAGGTTGGCGCTGAGAAGCAAGGAAGGCTCCTTGTTCTCCCTTGTGCCTTGAAGAGGTTCGGCACCTCAGGTATGTGACTTATGGGGTGCTGCCGAGCATCTCCTCAGCTCAGTTTGCTACCCTGCACAGGATCAGACTGAGTGACTGATCTTGGACTTGTTGCTGCATTTCCCAACAGGCCCTTCCCTAGCAATGGATGGGTGTTTGTCTGCTGGGATGCTGACACAAATAGTTCACAGGAACACAATAGTAGTGCTTTAAAGATATGCCAAATTATAGAAGAATCTAAACTTCTGTAATGCTAATATATAACTGTGGTACCTTTACACTGCTTACAACTGATTGTTGGTTGTGTTTTTAAAGCCAGCCCAAGCACAGAGGGGCCATTGCTGCTGTTTGGTTCCACTTTCATCAGGAGACTCTGTGGATGGTTATATACAACCTGAAAATGCAAACTCTTAGTGGAGAACAATATAGCAAAACATTCTTATGGTGTTCCTTAGAGTAGCTGTGTTCATGTGGGTTTGGGTTTTTTTTTTTTTTTTTGGTGGTGTTTTTGGCTTTTGGGTTTTGGTTTGGTGGTTTGTTTTTTTTTTTTTTCAGTCTGAGCCTGGGTTTTCTGTGGTTAATTAAATCTGGTTTTACTTTTTTTTTCACTTACAGAAGCCTGTTGTTTGTTAGCTGGGTCAGCTGAACTGTGTGCACATGTGCTCTCCTTGCATTGTACCTGGAAGCTAGATGAATTTTTCCAGGGACTTTTTGGGCCTTTTATGTTGTGGGGTCATTAGAACTGCACAGGGATTTTTGGTGTGTCGGTATAGTTTCTGTGCACTCTAAGCAACTGATTATCAGTAACACATTAACTCCATGTTAGAAGGAGTAGTGAGCAGTTTAGGTATCAAGTTGTTGAGTTACTTGGGTGAACAGCAGGAACATCAGTTCAATCAAAACAAACAAAAAAGCTAGCTAAAATATGCTGCAAACAGAAAAAAGGAAATTGGTTGTTTTAAAGGACTTCATTCTTTTAGAGATATTTAGAGCAAAAGCTATCCAAAGTCCTACCTCCTTGTTCCCTTGTTAGGATTTTGCACTGCAGCTGGCTCTGTTTCTTTCAGTAGCAGCCCCCAAAGACAAAGGTGCTACCTGCCAGCGTGGCAGAACTTCTCAAGGTAGCCAGGATGACAGCTCTTTTGTTATGCATGAGCAGTGTCTCCTCTTATGGAGATCTCTGTTTCTGTGCTGTAATATGTGAAAAGGAACTATCATAGATTTATGTGGCTTTTTCTTTTTTTTTCCTCCCCCATCACCTCTTGGTGTTCAAACGCGAGTGCCCTTGCACAGGAATATCATGCTGCAGTATTTTGTGCTACAGAAAGTTGACTTGTGAGTGTATGGAAGAAATGAAGTGTGTGTGGGGGTCCTGCCCTGTGTATGTATATAACACTTTGCTGACATGCATGTCTTCCAGTTAGCGAAGGAAACCGTTCATGAAGACTGGAGCACATGCTGAAAGCAGGGAGATCCTGTCCTGGCTGTTGTCGTCACTGATGGTGACCTTTATGCTGCTGTCATTCTAGCAGACCTAGCAGCCATCTGCTGCTGGGTTTAGGCTGTCCTACTTCATTGGAGCAAGACAGTGTTAACTTTGGACCTGCCCAGACACTGTACCATAGCTGGACAGCGTGTTATTTTAGGTAGGTGCAGGAAGAGGGTGATTTGCCTTATCTGTTAATGGGAAGGGTGCTAATGCTCTGGAGGATTCCTGTCATTCTTGTGATGGAAGTCAGTCTGGGCTTTCACAAAACAGAGCCTTGGCGTTTATAACAAATACCAAAGGTGTGAGGTGCTGTACAGTAGCTCTCCAAAGTGCCTCTCTTTGTTGTTGTCCTTGGGACTGTTGTTGCTGAAGTAGTATGTCAGGTGTCTAGAAGGAACTACTTTCTTCACTGCGGGGTGGCTGCTGGCTTGTGTGTTTTGGATCAAAATACAGTTAGGCATTTGGGTATATCTTTCTTTTTTTCTAAAGCTTCTGAATGCCTCTTTCAGCTCTTCATCTCTCTGCTACTCCTGCCTTTTCTGAGCTCCAGCAGGGACAGTCCAGGTCTAGTCATCAAGTATGGGATAAATAGATGTTCCTATCGTGACATGTTTCTTGAGGATGCTGTAGTCAAGGTCAGTGAGACAGGCTGGGAATCACTCAGTAAGTGCAAAAAAGGAATTAACTGCATATAATGACTATCCCTCCCTACAGATGTTTAGATAAACATATATAAAAGTCCTTGTGGACTGAAGTTTGCTGTTGCTTCAAAACCTTAGTTAGCATGCAGCACGGTGAGTGCACGGGAGGTGCATTTTTAAGCTAGCATAACCAAGCAGAGAAGCCATTTGAGTGCAGGGGGGTGCCTCAGAGTAACTTCTATGAGTCTATGATCGTGCAGTAAAGCATATCACCTAAATGGTGGGTTGTTGTCGTTCTTTCAGATGTGACTTAACATGTCCAAGGGTAGAAGGAAATATTTGAGTGTGTTGCAATGCACTTTTCAGAAGATAGTGTAGTTATTTCAGCAAAGCTCGTGCTGAGAAATTTCTAAGGAAAGATTTACTGTGAAGAGCATTCCAGGAGGCTTGGTTTGGAGATGCAGAGGTGAACATGCTGCAGTTTTGTTTGCAAGGAGCATGCCTCGGGTTGATGTGTCTCATGGTGGCTGTTTGTGATTTCTCCCTGTTTAAGCAGGTTAGTTGCATTAGATTGGGAGGGGGGGAGGAAGTTGAAGTACTCTGTTTTCCTTTGGTGATATAGAAATTAATTGGATTTATGACATCAGGGGAAGACTCTAAGCCACAGGTAGAAAAAGTATTCTGGTTTTGCTGTATCTAACAAGCTCTTATTTTTCAAATTTATTATACTGTGTAATGTTATGCTTTACTAGCCTGAAGTAAGCATTTTAGTGAAACTGAGTGCTCATTCACTGGTTTCCACATCCCACTGAAACTTGCTGCTTTGCAAGTACCTTCTGTTTCACAGAATTTCTGTTTTCTTTATTTTTTTGGACTATTGCCTAGTGTTGCCATTTCATGCTCTTGCCGTGACGTGGTGCATTTAAACAGGATAGCTTTGTCCGTGCTCAGGCACCGCCATTTTGAGGGAGAGGGTTTGGCAGGAGAGAGCTGGGTGACTGGTGCTTACAGGCCCCCAGAGGAACCAGGCAAAATGGTGCCCATTCACGGGGCCCTAGCAGTAAGGTATACCTTTCTCAGCGTTTCCCTGCTGTTTTACTTGGCTCTGCTAGTTGTTCGAGCTGCAAAGAGCTCCTGGCTCTAGTTTCTCAAGGATATTTTTGGTAGTTGAAGGTGGAGTGCCTCCACCATCTTCCCTACAGTCTCTAGACAGCAGTGAGGGCATGGAGGTCCTGTGCTGTGGGGCCGCTGATGAAGGCCCACTTGTCCCATTGCAAGTGTTGCTGAATCCAGGCTGACCCTGTGCTGATAGCTTTTGTGGTAGGAGCCCTGTGTCCTGTGGTAAATAGGTTCAGCAAAAGATGACTTTTGAAACAGAGAGGTCCTCAGCTGTGACTCTAGGTAGGCGCAGCGCGATTGCCCTGGCTGTCTTCTGCTGTGCCTGGCTTCTGGGCAATGGGAAGGGGAACATGGCAATGGAGGGCTGTTGCTATGCTGCATTCAACGTTTGCTTTCCTTTAGGTATTTTTGGGCTGTGTCACTACTAAACCCCCAGTAGTCTTGCTGGAGTGCGGCAGTTCTCAGTCTTGTGCAGTTTCACTTGGGAATTGTGTATGTATGATAAAACTTGCAGCAGACAGAGGGAGGATTTCCTCTCTCCTTGATAAAAATAGTCCTCATTAAGGAGGAATCGTGATTCCCAGAAACTTAACTCAATGGACTGGGCAAAAAATTGGCCTGCTGGGAAGCGCTTGCTGCAGACTTGCTTGTGAGCTCCCCGAGGGTAGGTGTGTGGTACCATCTCTGACAGCCAAAATGCTGAGAGGAGAGTAGCCTCCCCGGGACACGGGGGAGGAATATTCCATAGAAATCCATTGGTGTTGGCTGTGAATTAATTTCTCTGAGAGTTTTGGAAATTAGTCTTGGACATTTGTGGCTAAAGACTAACTGGCTGGTGTCCTCTTTAGAAATGAAGACTAGCAAAAGGAGGGAAGTGAGTACCTGAGACTACATACACTTCTGATGTTAAAATGGTCAGATTTGGTACATTGTGAGAGAGATATTTTTTGTTCTCTTTTGCAGTTCTCCCTTAAAAAAAAAAAAAAAAAAAATCCACTTTCTTTGAGCTCTGATTATTTATTTGCAAAACAAAGCAATTGTATTGTTCTCCAGGATGTTTTGTTATCCCAAAATTACTCCAGAGGCATGCATGTTGGAGGAATTGATGGGAAAATCCATGTTCACACATAGACAGTATGGATGAGGGAGCTGGTGCTGCTCTCGCTGGCCCTACAGTGTTTACAGCAAGTAGACCTTGCAGTGGGACCAGCCTGACTATAGGTTGTTCTGGAGGTGTAGGGTGACTGTATACTGCAGCACACTGTCTGGCACTCTTTTCAAATTAATTGGTGAGGTTTAATAATGAACAATGCTTCCTCCTGCAATAACAATATCGTACCCCTGCAGCAGGTACTGATTCTCACAGTGTGTCCAGTCCCTGATTCCTTACAGGTCAGAGAGAGAACAAAAGTTGTCCCTGTTTCCTCCACATGAGTTGTGTTTTGAAAGGTAAGATGGCATAACAGCAGAAATGCAATTTGGATAAGTTTTGCCTGGTGTGTAATGCATACGGAACTAGTTCTGTTACTAAGTCACGTTAAACAGGGTAACTTAAGTGAATGTATTGTTGCTGTGTCCGAGAAGAGCTCCATCTCAAGCTAATCAATAAAGATTCAGCTCTATTTAAGTCAGTAATATGCTTGCTTATTGTTTCTTCCTATTTAAAAAAGAGTTGCAGTGATTCTACTGTTTCTGACCATGGGGAATTAAAACATGCAAAATATGAAATGCAGTTCTTTTACTTACTGGTTACCATAGAAATCTAAATAAAGAATGCTCTGCAAATAGTGTAAATATAGCACTTAACTTTCACAGCTTACACTTTCTTAAAAAGACATGCCTTTGTTCAGATTTCTGTGGTAACTAATCAGTAAGGGCTACTGCACACATTCTGAATAAAATTGCTGTAAAAGTGCTGTATTTGCACTATTTGCGAAATAGTCTCAGTATCAGAAAACTCTCCCATTACTGATTTTTAACATCAATTTGTTGTTGACACTGGCCATGGTAAAAACAAACAGAAAAAGCTGTTTTGCGTGCTTTGAGAGCTGCAAAATGCTCTGGATTTTATGGATTATGAATGAGTCATTTACAGAACTGTTCCTGTAATTCCAGCGGGAAATGCAACCTGGTGACATGCAGAGCAGCCAGCTGAAAGCTGCTGCTAGAAACTCAGGAAGCAGCAAGGTATCTTGTCTGGAAATGTGCTGCTCTTCTGGGAACCACTCAGAGTCTCCCCTGGTCTGGCTTTCTCACTCAACTCACTGCATGGCAGCGAGCTGGATTTTGGGTGGCTTTGGCCTCTACGAGTGGCATGGTCTGACTTAAATACAGCAAGTCGGTTTGTGACCTAATATCCTTTTAGGAGCTGAGAGTCACTGCAGAGTAAAGCTGCTGCAGGTTTCCCCGGCTGTCCTTAGGAACATATTATGCATGTCTTACCTGGTAGGACCTGATGGTATTTTCACCACTTTTCATTGTTTTAAAAGCAGTCACTGTGGTTTAATCAGTTTTCATCTGTTTCCAGTCATCCATATAATGTAAATCACTTTCATATTCCATTGTTTTTTATTTATTTATTTTTCCTAGGGCTGTCTGGCTGGTAGTAGTAACCTCCTTGCAGAAAGAGAGTTAAACATGTAAGAATTTTAAATGAGTTTCCATCTGGTGTTGTTTTTGGCTTGGTAAAGGGAATAAAAATGTTTTGTGTTTTTACAAAGTAGAGGATTTTTTTTTCCTCATGATAATTTAAAAACTGTATCTAAAAAGGAAAATGGAAATGTATAGATTTCCAGAGTCAGGTCACTGAGCGGTGCCCTTATATCAGCACATAGCTGGGGGAAACCAAAAAGCATCTGCATCACATGATGGTTGGTCAAACTGGGGATTTTTGTGGCCAAGTCTCAGCTGGTATGGATTCCCAACAGTTCTTTAAGCAATGTAGCTGTACTCCTAAGATGCTGTGCTCTTGGAACTTGCTACGTTTGCTCTACTAGTCATCTGTAATTAAACCTAATGCGGTCCCCATGCCTCCATCACATTCAGATATTGGACTGGATAATTCTGTACAGTACTTCTTCAGGTGCTGGCACTCCAATAGCTACTTAACATCCTGGTGCTGGTTTGGAGCAAATCAGACAGCAGTTGTAGATGGGGAGGGTAATACCACTTTGAATATCTTTTTTTTTTCTTCTCCCCCCANGTCTTAATGGGAGAGGGGCTCCATCCCTCTGATCATCTTTGTGGCCTCTTCTGGACTCACTCCAACAGCTCCATGTCCTCCTTATGCTGGGGGCCCCAGAGCCGGGTGCAATACTTTAGGTGGGGTCTCACAAGAGCAGAGTAGAGGGGCAGAATCACCTCCTTAGACCTGCTGGTCACACTTCTTTTGATGCAGCCCAGGATATGGCTGGCTTTCTGTGCCAATATGATGTGGTTGTGGGGACAGCATTAGGTTTAATTACAGATGACTAGTAGAGCAAACGTAGCAAGTTCCAAGAGCACAGCATCTTAGGAGTACAGCTACATTGCTTAAAGAACTGTTGGGAATGTGTACCAGCTCATACTGAGCTTCTCGTCCACCAATGCCCCCAAGTCCTTCTCCTCAGGGCTGCTCTCAAACCTTTCTCTGCCCAGCCTATAGTTGTGCTTGGGATTGCACTGATCCAGGTGCAGCGCCTTGCACTTGGCCTTGTTGAACTTCAGGTGGTTCGCATGGGCCCACTTCTCAAGCCTGTCAAGGTCCCTCTGGATGGCATCCCTTCCCTCCAGCGTGTCAACCACACCACACAGCTTGGTGTCATCGGCAAACTTGCTGAGGGTTCACTTAATCCCACTGTCCACATCACTGACAAAGATGTTAAACAGTGCCGGTCCCAGTACCAACCCCTGAGGAACACCACTCATCAGTGGTCTCCACTTGGACGTTGAGCCATTGACCACAACTCTTTGAGTGCAACCATCCAGCCAATTCCTTATCCACCAAATGTCCATCCATCAAATCCATTTCTCCAATTTAGAGACAAGGATGTCATGTGGGACAGTGTCAAATGCTTTGTACAAGTCCACAAGACATCAGTTACTCTTCCCTTATCCACCATTTGTCCAGAAAGTGTAGGCACCTTTTTAATGACCAGGACAGTGTTGCATGAGGACAGTGAGTGTTGGGAGGTCCACTCTTCTTTCTCAGTAACTGTGTCGTTATTTAATGTGGTTGATGCTAGTCTTCTGCTGTCCTTTGGCTCTGTGCTGTGCATGCTGCAGAAAGGGTTGTGGAGGATGCTTCACCTTCACGTCCCTCTGGTCTGGTATGACCAACGTGCCTAGTTTGGGGTGCCTCTGTAGGAAAATCAGATCCCTTCCTGTGGAGGATTGATGCCTCAACGTATCTCTGAAAGCAAGGAGGAATAATACAGGTGTCGTTCACCATGGCTGAGACCATTTCTTTTTGAGGTCAAAAGGATCTGGGAGACATTTATTATTTAATGGGTATTTGATGATGTTTCAAGTCTGTTTTTATGATGTCCTGCCAAAAGAAAAACAGTTGTTTTGGTAGCACTTTTACCAAACTTCTGTGATGAGAAACTGATCTGAACTCAAAGTGTTTTGTTTTTTTTTTTTTTAATGCTTCTGCAATTTTGCTGCATTTTCTTCCGTGTCCTGCTTTCTGAAAAGCCTACGCAGCAAATCTAGCAACTATTGTATCAGTTGACTATTGGCTGTGTTTTTAGATGCATGAAAGAATAGTAGATGGCGGAATTTTAGCTAAGCCATTCTCTCCCTACATCTATGCGGATATGGTGTTGCATTTCTTTTTCTCCACTAACTCCACTAAGTCATCAAAGGCAGTTCTTACTAAGGCATAATATGATAAAGAAAAGTTGAATTCAGATGCAACACTACCAAGTAATTATAGTTAAGTGCACTAATATAAAAGTAGCTTGAAATACACTTAATTGTATTTGAAACCATTTCACCTGCAAACCCATAGGTTTTTGTGTTGTGGTGGTTTGTTTTGGGTTTGGTGTTTTGTTTTTTTTTTTCTACCCCTGGTTTATACATGGTTTGACTCTTTGTGGCTGTTGGCTCTTTTTCTTTGTCCTCACAATAAAGAAATTTATAATTTAATATTTAATTATTAAATAAACTTATTTATTTTTCAGTTTCTTCTACAATTATGAAAATTCAAAACATTTCTCAGGTCAAGGGCTCTTCCACATTCCTCTGTTCAAAGAACCAAGATTCACAAAACAGCACAGAATTGCGAAACCAAAGGTTAGAAAATAAAGGTGAAAACTTTAAGTCCCTGGCTTCTGACTTCAGTGAGAGCAGGGAGATAATGCAAGATCTATCTGCAGAATTCACAAGCCATTTCAAGGTACAGAAAAATACTTTAGCATGGTGATGAATGGGGGCGTGGAGTTCTGCTTTCAGAGAAACAATACTACTTTTTTTTTCTATATTTGTTTATTTTTTTAATGATCATAACTTAGAGCGTCAAGTGAATTCACCAAACTTTGAAGCCCCGTGGTTTTAAGAACTGGGTGTAGGTGTGTAAGCCATTTGGTTTTGAACACTGCAGAAATAAGAACTTCACCTGAATTGTTTCAGTTGTCATTGAAAAAGAGGGAGGATGAATTCATGAAGGTACAGGAGATTTTCTGAGAGAGGGGTTCTCACAAAACAAAGAACATCCTTGTAGCTAAATGAATTTGAGTAGAATGAAAATTAATATTACAGCTAAGCCAGTGAGTTACTGCTGGAAGGGACTATCCTTATTCCTTTTTTCACGTGTTGTGTGATGTGGCCCTGCGCCTTTGTTTCAGCTAGCTCTGGGGCTTTTTTCATATCCGCTGGGAGTTAAATACATTGTCTGAGTTCATCCTACTCCCTCTGCCCCCTGTGTGTTCTGCTGGGTTAATTCCCCGTGTAAGCTCCCTGCCCTATTAAATGTGTGCTAGAGCAGGCACAAGAGGATTGGGGGGAGGGGGGTGGGAGGTGAAGGGAGGCTCAGAGCATGCTGAGCCCACCAGGTAAGTGGAAACTCCACTGAACGGAAGTGCTCTGGAAATCCAAAGTAAAGCATTTCTTGTGAAAGGGGAGAAGGACCTATTGCAGAGTAGCAAAACTGTTGCATAGTGTTGCCGTTTCACAGGATACAGCAGTGTTGGATTTTGGGTGCTTATCGGGTTTTATTTTTTCAGAAGTAGCACAAGTTTCTTGGGATAGGGGAGAGATGATATGTCAGGGCTCTTGAAAACTGGAATAACCCAAAGTGAACATAGACATCGAAATTCCATGGGAATTCATCTCCATTCGGCTCTTTACAGTAGGTAAAAATACAGCTTTCTACTCTTGAATCCTTAGTATCTTGCTGTATATTGCTGTTGCTGCTGTTTCTGATCTGTGTTCCCGATTGGCTGGTGATCCTGTTGATTATTTTATGCCTTCGTTGAAGATGTGAGTTGCCAGAGGTTTTAGTCTCTTGGGTTTCCTATCGGATGTGATGAGGAGGAGGCTGACCTCTGTTGCATGCTCACAAGAAATAGTACTGTGAGAAATTTGCCTCTTGCCTGCGCAGAACCCTGCTTCTCCCCCAGCAGCAGAGTGGTTACTGAGCTGTCTTTACTTGCCCTGTTTGTCTTCCTCTGACAAAGTAAATATACACTAATTATCATCTTGATTACATGGTGCAATTTCCTTGTTCATTTTAAATTGCAGCAGTTCCATGCCACTGCCAGCTTAAGGACCTTTGACCCAAGTTTGGCCTTGAGTTTTGCAGATATGGGATAGATACTATACTGCAGAAATCTGTCTGAAAAGAAAGTGTTGTGAAATGTGAATGGACATTAAAACTAAATGTTTCTAATACTTTTGTAATGAAACATCAGCAGTATAAAAACTTTTGTGCTGTGGAAGACTGCTGCAGCTAGTATCAGATTTAAATCAGTCATTGTGTTTGACAGCTATTCTGACAGCCAGTACGCACAGCTGGGTTCGCTGCCGCAGCAGCATCTCTGGGGAGAGCTAAGATGTTCTGCATAAGCTCAGATCTCTCTCTTTCACCATGAAAGATTTATCCTTTCATGGAACTTTGCATCAGTGTTAGATGCTTTGGAAAAGCCTATATAAGTAGATGCATTTTGATAATCTTACTTGGTTGTCATAGATGTTGTCCTGTAAGGACCTAGTTAAAGCCTGTAAGACACTGAGCATCATCTTATGTAATTGCAAGGAAAATTTGTGATTCATCACATCTTAACAATTGATCAGTCCTGAGCTGTTTTTACTATTTCTTGATCTAAAGCAAGAAGTTGACTTAATTTGCTACATGTTTACTCACAACTCAACCATAGCATAGTAAAATGGGTGAGAATCAAAACTACCCTGTATTAAAACATCTTGATGTTGGAAATTGCTTCTGTTGGTTGCAGTGTTGATCACTAGTGAGCTGATGCAGTGGTTAATCGAAAGCCTGGCTCTGTTAGTGAAGTGATAGCTCCTTATGTGCTCCAGTCATGGACTCAGATATACACATTATCTCATAGCTTATAAATTGTTCAGTCTCAGGTTTATTGTTGTTCACAGTTGCGTTCCACCAAACAGAGCAATTAAATGGACTACTTTAGAAGAAATGCTATTGGGTTGGGACCAGTTATAGACCCGTGGGTTTTCTGTGAGTTAAGATTAATACTACAGTTGGCTTTGTGCTTCACTCAGATGTGGGTATTTATTACCTGTTTATTCACATCCCTTGGAAGGTTAAATGGATACAGTAGATTTGTCTTGTTATTAGCTAGCCTAAATTGCTGCTTTATTTATTATGCAAACAATATTTATATGGCTTTTTTGTCGTTTTGTTATAAAGTGCCTTAACTTGATCTGAAATGAAAGAAACTATAAGAGCACAAAATAACAGTATAGCTTAGGTTTACTGATGATAACATGTACTTGCATATTATCTTTCATCAGTGGCTACGGAGATGTTCTGCAGGCTTACAGCAAGCCTCTCTGCTCCTGGAAATTAGGAGTTAAGAATATCAGAAGATGCGTGATTCCAGGCAGCAAGCTGCATTACAGCAGTAGGTGACAGTAGGCTCCTCACTCATCTTGCCTGCCTTGTGTGGGCAGGTTTGGCTGAATTCCTGAAGATCCATCTTGTCTTGCAGAGGCTTTGATGTAAGACTGGTTAGTCTGAGTCTCCTCTGACTGTTGAGATATTCTTAATTGTGAGCAATAGGTGACTTTGGTTTTGTATGGCTCTTACCATGTCGTGTTTACTGGTTTATCAGTTTCTTGCTATGATTCTCTGGGTTGGAAATTATGCTGACTCTGTATTTTGTGCACAGGATATACCTAAATTGAGGGTCTCTAAGCAGTGTCAAAATTAGTTATTAATATACTTGTAAAGGACGTTACAGGTTATCTCTTCCAGGTAGTTTTAACACACTTGTCAAGAAGCCATGGGTACTAGTAGTGGTTGTGGTTTTTAGTAGGTTTGTAAACCATCCTACAGTGAGCTTAAGCAATTTGTACAAGGCCTCTCTCACAATTAATAAAACAAATGCTTGATCTTCCATCCTCTGAGCTGTTGCTCTGTGTTTAGCCTCAGCTATGATTTTTCATTAGCTTAATATTTAAAGAAATCTCATAAGTGATGCTGGTTCAACTGATACATTAAAAAAAAAAAATACAAGTGCCTGTAAGTACTAGGCAAGTTGTAGCTAACTAATAGGAATACACCTCACACAGCTGCATGGTTGCAGTACCTTTTACAGTACTTGAGAGGATGATTCAGCCTAAGGAAGTCTGAGGTTTATTGGCATTTCAGGTGTGCTCCCTTACTGTGCAAAGAAAGGAAATGTTATCCTTGCTAAACTACATCTCTGAAGAAGAGATGGAGGCTTGAGAAACAAGTTTTAAGTGGAAAAGAAGAATCTGATCTTCTAACACTATCAGATGAAATTAAATCACTTGTTTAAAACCTCTATAGTATCTGCCTTTTTTCCAACTGTAATCACTGTTCTTATGTTTCATTACCTCCAGTAATCACCATCACTTTTTTTTTTCTTTTTGCATAAAACTTGACTGCCAGCTTTAGTCTGAACAGGGCCCTATCTAGGGGTGAATAAGCTACATTCTGTGTCGTGAGGAAGGTCTGCAGTAAAAAGGTGTGTGTATGTGATGTCTTTAGATTTAGTTTCTAGCTGCTATTTTAGTTAAATTTAGAATGAGCTTTGCTCATGTAATAAACAAATTGGAAGAAATGTTTTCAATGGTTATTTTTTTAAAGGAATTGCATTTGTTGTAAATATGCAAAGGCAGTACAGTGTTTTATACTTTTATGGTGCATAGGCTTTGTGTAAGTTGGGTTAAATCATACCATGTTATGTCATAATTTTTTGCATCAGAAGATTGTCATTAATTTCAAATGGAAAATTGTAAACAAAAGAATTTTTAGTCGCTATTTAAAACCTAACCTTCCCTCTTTGCGGGAGAGAAAACACAGTGTTCCTCCTTGGGGAGGAAGGAGCAGCAGAGAAAACATGTGATGAACTGACCGCAACCCCCACTCTCCGTCCTCCCGTACTGCTGGTGGGAAGGAGGGAGAAAAACTGGGAATGAAGTTGAGCCTGGGAAGAAGGGGAGGAGTGAGAGGAAGGTGTTCTTAAGATTGGTTTTGTTTCTCATTTATTTCTCATTATCTTACTCTGATTTGATTGATAATAAATCGCTCTTCACTGGGTAAAAAACTGTCTGAACATACGGGCCCAGAGAGTTGTGGTGAACAGAGTTAAATCCAGTTGGTGGCCAGTCATAAGTGGTGTTCCCTAGGGCTCAGTACTGTTTAATATCTTTATCAATGATCTGGATGAGGGGATTGAATGCACCCTCAGTCAATTTGCAGAGGACACCAAGTTTGTGGGAGTGTTTATCTGCTTGGTAGGAAGGCTCTAAAGAGGGATCTGAACAGGCTGTATCAGTGGGCCAAGGCCAACTGTATAAAGTTCAGCAAGGCGCAGTGCTGGGTCCTGCACTTGGGTCACGACAACCCCAGGCAATGCTACAGGCTTGGGGAAGAGTGGCTGGAAAACTGCCTGGTGGAAAAGGACCTGGGGATGTTGGTCGACAGCCAGTTGAATGTGAGCCAGCAGTGTGTCCAGGAGACCAAGAAAGTCAACAGCATCCTGGCTTGTATCAGAAATAGTGTGGCTAGCAGAAGTAGGGAGGTGATAGTCCTCTTGGACTCTGCTCTCGTGAGGCCACACCTCGAGTGCTGTGTTCAGTTTTAGGCCCCTCATTACAAGAACGACATTGAGGTGCTGGAGCATGTCCAGAGAAGGGCAACGCAGCTGGTGAAGGGTCTAGAGCACAAGTCTTATGAGGAGCGTCTGAGGGAACTGGGATTATTTAGTCTGGAGAAGAGGAGGCTGAAGGGAGACCTTCTCGTTCTCTACAACTACCTGAAGTGAGGTTGTAGCCAGGTGTGTGTTGGTGTCTCCTCCCAAGTAACAAGTGATAGGACAAGAGGAAATGGCCTCAAGTTGTGCCAGGGGAGGTTTAGATTGGATATTAGGAACAAATTCTTCACAGAAGGGGTTATCAAACACTGGAATAGGCTGCCCAGGGAAGTGGTTTATTCACCATCCCTGGAGGTATTTAAAAGACGTGTAGATGCGGTGCTTAGGGACATGGTTTAGTGGTGGACTTGGCAGTGTTAGGTTAATGGTTGGACTTGATCTTAAGGGTCTTTTCCAACCTAAATAATTCTATGAAATTAAATTGACTTCTCCAAGTTGGGTCTGTTTTGCCTGTGACGGTAATTGCTCTGTGATCTCTCCCTGTCCTTATTTTGACCCACAAGCCTTTCATCATATTTTCTCTCCCCTGTCCAGTTAAGGAGGAAAGTGATAGAGTGGCTTTAGTGGGCACCTGGTATCCAGCCAGGGTCAACCCACCACAGTGACCTGGCTTTGGAAAAAAAGCATGCTAATTTGAAGGAAGAGAGGATTGTCATCTTATTTAAAAGGTATCCCTTCAGAAATCTTTTTGTTCACTTTAATGTCAGTATTGATCTGTCCCAAAACTAGTGAAGTGAGGAGATGGTTTGGGGTCTTTTTTTTTTACCTGATAGTCTCTCTTTTTTTTGAGAAGTATAAGCAATTACAATTAAGCCATCAGAACCTACATGGCACAATTGAAATTACTTACAAGTATTCCTTACCAAGAGGGAAGTGGATGTGACCCTGGCAAGGAAACACTGTCCCCAGTCTGGGAGGGTTGGTGTCTGTTACTCCTGAGACAGGGAAAATGTGCCAGATGACTTGGGTAACATTTATTTCTTCTCTTGGGATCTGTTTTATTTAAGCCATGGTAATAGAAATCTTTGCTTGGCTTATACAAAGGACAGTTGCTTCCTTTCCTGCTTATCAGGAATCACAGAATTATCCTGATTATGGATTTTTTGGGCTTTACAGGATTTTTGAAAGCTGCCTTGTGTAAAGGTGGCAACTGCTTGTGGTTTTTTTTTTGTTTGTTTGTTTTGTTTTGTTTTTTTAAACTGTTCTCCTTTTCCTTATCATCAGTTTAGTATACAGAAGTGGGAAGAGAACCTGCTGCTGCTTTTTGGTCTGTCAGCAAGTGCCTCTTTGGGCTGTGTGGCCAATCTTGAACCTGCTGTGTCCAATCTTTGTTAGGTGTGAGGTGGACTACCCTGTTCACAGCTAATGCAGAGCCACAGGCAAGTAACTTGCTCCCTCCACAATTGAGCCCATGCCGTTAGGTTTGAAAGCTCTGGTTTTGCTGACTACCAGCCACATTAGGATTGTGTTAAATTTAAACATAAATCTTCATGTGCCTGTATGATGACCAACTCAGAAGGATGTAGTTTGTAATCTAACGATCTGCTGCTAGTCAACATCCTCTGCACTATACGTTTTGCATACGTGTATCCCTAATTGGGACTTTGTCTTCTAGAGTAGTATTTCATTGAGTATGATGAACTTTTAAAAGTATTATGTATTTTCTGCTGGTTTGATATGGTGATCATGCAAAAAGATGAGCAGCAAAGCCTGTCTCTTAGGAATACATGCTGAATGGCAACTGGGTTTTTTGATAATCCAGTGTGTTAAGGTTTAAACATACAGCAGTATGCCTGTGCTATACTAATTATGGATTTTTTTCGGTAGCTAGACATAGATTTGATATTTTTTAAATTTCTTTTAGCAGACTAACTTTAGGTGAGTTCACAAGCTGCTTGTTAGAAGTACAAACAGAAACAGGATTAATTGGAAAGATGATCAGTAATAAGTACCCCAGGAGATTGGGGGCAGATGACAACTGCCACAAATGCACTGAGGATTTTAAGGCATTCTCTCAAATCAGTTTTTTAAACACATACCTATCTTGGCATATTATATGGAAGGTGTGGTGATTTTTAAAAATCTATTTATTTAATGCATTGATTTCTCTAAATATTTGATAAAGACTTGTCCAAATGTATTTGTAATTTAAAAGGAATATATATATATATAAAAAAAAAAAAAAAAGACTGGTGTTAGTTATGGAAACAGGGTGCTGAATCCTAGCCTCACTGAATTTACTGGGAACAGGTTTTGTCTGCTAATTACTGCTATGAACAAGGTTTTCCCCTCACTTACACCAAAGCGTTCTCCGCTGATTTAAGACCATGCTTAAATTACTGTGACTGAAAGTACCTTTGCCTGTGGCGCTGTCTACCTCCCTTAGGAAGGGATGCAGAACACTTCCCTGGTTTTTATTACATTTTCTAAACTCAGACTGCTTTTGAACTATAGTGTTGGTGCTTTCTCAACCTTTTTCTTTTTCTTTTTCTTTTTTTAACTCTAATTGCATAAACTATTCAACTTGTAGGAGCACTGGCATGTCTTTGTCAGGTAAGTATTCCTCTGACCAGGTGTCCAGTGTATAAGGACTCTTGGGATGTTCTGTAAGTGAAACTGTTGCTGCTTGTTGTGCTCTGCCTCCTGTATCTGCTGAAGCTCCTTGGGTTTCTGAGTATTGTCCTGACAAAGAGATGACAATAGGCATCTCTTCAAAAATGCCTGTTACTGTGGGCAGCATATGCCAGATACATCTAGATTCTTTTGGGAGTCTTTTGCTTGACTGATGTTGGGGTCACCGTTCCCTTCCTTTTGCAGGTGACAAGGAGTGAGCCGGGCTGTCCTTGTGTCAGCTACTGCATCCTCCTTCTCAACCTCCAGAGAAGGAGGAGGACCTCTTTGTCTGTGCTGAAATTAGAAAATTAGATCAGGCTCCCATCTGAAATTTATATGAACCCATGTGTGGATTTCTGTAAGCTGAAGATATGACCCCAATGAGATTTTTTTCTTTTTCTTTTTTCCTTTTCCCCTCTCCTATTTTTAAACAACACTGAAGACACAGAGCAGGGAGGATAACAGTCGAGCACACTGGTGAGGTTACGTATGTTATCTGAGTCATTAGTGCTGGCAATGCTCCTGGCCTTTTGCACATGCCAGATGTGGCATCTTTCAATGAAGTTTAAAGGCATGGTGAAAGATTATGGGCACGGTTTCACACCACTTCAAACTGCTCCAGAATTAATATTTTAAAAGGTGTTTCTGACAGCAACTGTTAAAGGGTATCTGTCCATCTTCTTTGAAGCTATTACAACACGCCCTCTCCTCCCCGGCGCCCTTGTCCAAGTTGATCAATTTGAGGACCCCAGCTTGAAAACTAACCCATCAAAGAAGATGCATCCCTGTGATGAGGCAACTGAGCCACTCCAAAGGCCAACTGATGCTAAAAGGGACAGTTGGCTTAAATCAGAGTAGATCTAAAACTGTACCATTTACACGAAGCATTTCACTCTAACTGTGGAACAGCAACTTGGACTTTTACTTTCTGCAGCTGAATGTATGTGAAATGATTCCTTAAGCTGAAGTGAACGCTGCCTGTTCATACTCAGAGTTTAACCTGTTGAGTCCAGGACTCTGTATTCCATTTAAGTTCTGCTTGCGTGAAATTAAAGACAGTTCCAGCTCTTGCTTATGCGTATTTTGAGTTTATACTGTGCTTAATAGCAATACTAAATTTCACTGTTGCTTTTGACTGTGGGAATAAGTTGGTTTTAAAAGAAGACTCCGAGTTGGCTGGCCTTGCAGGCATCTAAAATGTGTGCCTGTGTCCATCCGCGTTGCATATTTGCACATATGTATATACACACACACATATCTCTGGAAGACTTGGAGCCACTGGTTCTCCCCCAGGAGCTCTGAGCACAGCCAGCTTCCTAGGTGGGTAAACTGGAAGCAATGGGAATTCTTCCTCTTGGCTTCTGTGGACTTCAGCTGAGGTTGTAGGTGCTCACTCCTCATAGTGCTTTCTAGCAACTTCTGGCACCGTTAAGGTTTTGAAGGGTCTGGTAGAGAATTTTAATGTTTTAACTTTACGGTGGTCGCACTTCAGCTGCCTATGTTCAACCTTGGTGTGGCTGGTCGGTGATTTTGTTTCTAGAGCTTTAACTCTGCACTTGTATTCTAACAGGTTCTGAGACCTCTTGAAAGCGGCATGTGTGAGGAAAAACATTTGTAAGCTCCAAAAGAGTTTTGAATTTTATTTTTCATTTGTGATGCAGACCTCAATCTAGGTTCTCTGAAATTAGTGGTTAAATTCGTATTGATTAACTCTGAAATTAGTAGCTAAATTCCCATTGACTTACTGGAGGCTTCCTCAAGACTTCTCCATCAGTATTTCAGCTCAGTTTGTTCTATCTATTACTTGTTGTAGAGTACCTTATTTTTATTTTTTAATTTCATGATACTTTGCATCTTTTGTCACAGTTTAGCCAGAGAAGATCAATACTCAGACAGCTCCAGAACTTTACTGTCCAAGCCAGCATCGCTCTCATGCTTCTAGTCATTATCAGTACTTATTTAAGAAACTATCAAGCCCCTCTGTCTCTAGTGAAGAGGTTCCTTTTTCTTTTTTTCCCCTGTATTGATTAACGTAACTCTTTTGAGTAAATCTGACCACCTGTGGCTACTTAACTGACCCTAAATTCCTGTAGTACCTCCAACCAAAATGCTAAACATAGCTGGCTGTGGTGGGTTGATGCTTGCTGGGGGCCAGGTGCCCACCAGAGCTGCTCTATCACTCCCCTTGTACACCAAACAGAGGAGAAAAAGTATAACAAAAAGCTTTGTGGGTCAAGATAAGGACAGGGAGAGATCACAAGNTCCAGTGTGGGGTCCTCCAGGGGCTGCAGGTGGAATCTCTACACCCCCTCATCCTTCCTCCATGGGCTGCAGGGGGACAGCCTGCTTCACCATGGTCTTCACCATGGGCTACAGGGGGATCTCTGCTCTGGCACCTGGAGCAGCTCCTGCCCCTCCTTCTGCACTGACCTTGGTGTCTGCAGAGCTTCTTACATCTTCTCACTCCTCTCTCTGGCTGCAGAAGCTCTCTCTCACTTTTTTTTTTTTTCTCCCTTCTTAAATATGTTATCACAGAGGTGCTGATGGGCTTGGCCTTGACCAGTGGTGGGTCCCTCTTGGAGCTGGCTGGCATTGGCTCTATCAGACACGTGTGAAGCTTCTAGCAGCTTCTTGCAGAAGCCACCCCTGTAGCCCCCCCGCTACCAAAACCCGACACACTGGCATTCTTGGTACAGCACGAGTGGGCGTGTTGGGAATTCGGGGGTGCTAGGACAAAGCACTGCAGTGCATATCCAGGACAGCCTTTTATTTGAGGGGAGAGAAAAAAGAGTCTTATTCTGTGTTAAATTCCGTTTGGGAGCACAGTGTTTAGAAATGAGATCCTTCTCACTGTCGTTATATATGATGCCCCTCAGTTTCTTACTGGCGTGAATGGTTCTGCATGAATTGGAAAAAATTCAGTGTACTAGGGGGAAAAAAAAAAACCCTAAAATGAGCATATTTGGGGCATAGCAGTATAGTTATTAATTAATCTCCAGCTTTGTTGTTGAAAAATAAAACACTTTTGAAGTGATTGTATTTTGAAAAAGCTTCCAAATCAAGCAACCAAATTTATATTTTTTAATAAATTAAATAAAAATAATAGATTTTTTTAAATTTTATGAATAATTGCTACATCTGACTTGTAAGCACATACTGTATTTCTTGGCTGTGTAATCATACATAAGCAGAAGTCATTACTGAGAAATGCTTTTTTTTTTTTTTTTTAACAGAATAGAAATGCTGAGTGCCGTCCTACAGCATGTAGTTCTTTTTGTCTACAATTGTCAGAAAAGTTTTTTTTAAAATTAATTAAGAATATGCTTGTGTTTCAGGATAGAATATGGTTAAATTTAGGGAAGTAAACTTTTGAAGCCCATAGGATGGTTAAGGAAAGCTTTGTGTAACTTCAGGCAAAGAAGTAGTCAGCGCTGTTCTGAAGTTAGAGGTGGTACTAAGAACAATGGCAAGTCACTGTACCAAGCAGGAAGCAAATGTCTGATACATGAATAACATCTCTGGTGTCCAAGCACCAGGTTTCTTGTCATCTGACAACTGTCCTTGGACGTTGCTCTTTAGGTAGTGGTTCTTGTGACCTTTCTATAGCTGATGATTTTGTATCTTCTATCTTGCTAGTTTCTCTTCTGTGGAAAGCATATTTTTTCTGTTGTTGCTAGAATAGGTAATCATTTTCTCAGGGGAAACTGCAGGATCTCTTCTAGCAGCAGTCTCAAGTTAGTTTAAAAACAAACAAACAAACAAAAAACCACGCAAAAAACAACCAAACAAAACAACCCCCTAGAAGTATATGGATTAGGTGAGAGGTTTTAACCTTACAGCAGATTTTGACACAGTAGGAAGGTGTATGCTTGTCTTTTGAAGATGATCAGCAAATTAATTTCATTCTTTTCATTGGGTTCTTGCACCATTAATAGATCTCCCTATCAGAGGTAGGGAATGGAGAAAATATTGCATAGCACCAGAACTGCAGTTTAAAGTAAAAATAAAATTGATCTAAATATCTTTCAGTAAGAATTGTGAGACCACAGCTGCCATATTTTCTATCCACTTTACTTCCTTAAGAGATCAACCCTAGATGGTGAGTCAGCTAGCCAGCAAAGATGATTAATAAAGGAATATGCTAAATATTTTTTTTCTATTAACCACCAGCTATTCTGAGTGAGAAATATTCCAAGTACTTGCTGACGAAAAATAACAACAAAAAACCCCAAAGAACAAACCCAACAGTTGTTGTATTTGAGGTGATAGAGATGGGACAGGTCTGATAATTACTTCTAACAGTGGTTCTGTCTTAATTCTGTTAAGCACATATGTAATCATCTATTCGAAACCTTTCATAGGCTTGCATAAGATCTTTTAGTGTGTGTGTGGAAAAAAAAGTGCTGTAATATATTTTAAACTGTATTGCTCTCTTTCCCCATTCCCTGAACCAGAATGAGGCTTTTAAGGTGGAGGAGATGATCCCTTTTTACAGCTCAGCAGCTATTGTGCAAAAAGTTTTGACTATGTTGTCCTAGTGTGCAGAATCAGTATGATTTCTGTTAGTGCACGTTGCCTAAGTTAAAGGTTCTTCATTGTCTTTTAGCTGGCTTTGAAGCCAAAATTATGAGGGTTTCTAACAGCATCATTAAAATTGATTATGACTAAAACTGGAGAGAGACTTCAGCCTTTTATTCTGCCTTTTTTTTTTTTTGGTGCACTCATTTTAAGTGTGCAGTCTTGAGAGTCTGCCTGAGCTTTCATGAATGCAATTTGGTCTCCTGCTGGACAAATTTTTCTGTATAGATTTTCTTGTATATAGGAAAATAACATAAAATAAATAGTATGAAACAATGCAGATGCAAGACAAAGACGCTGTTCTAATGGCGTAATGAATCTGCAGCGTGAGTGGATGCCCAGGCTAATGCGAAAGCTGCGTGAAGGCCAGCAGTGCTGGCAGAGTGGTTGACTAAGCAGGATGCTGAAAGACAGAGAGTGCCAGAGAAGCCAAGCTGGCATTGCAGAGTGCCTTGTCCCATTACGCTCTAAGCCCTGGCATGGCGGGTATCAAGCAAAGATGCTCAAAGGTGGAGCACCCTGTTGTGTGCAGCATAAGCCAGAAAGTACTGGAGAATACCAAGAGAGGTTGGGGAGAATTACACAGTGATAATAATATTCCAGAATAGGAACAAATAACTGAAGTCAGTTACTGGGAGAGTTTGTACATAGAGCACAGATGATAATGTCTTCTTTTTAAAAAGGAGCTGACTCGCAAATTCAGATTTCACTTCAATTTTGCAGTGCACTTTTAGTAACTTGCCTTCATTCAGGCAGGATTACAAGCTAAGGCTGAGTGTGGCTCCATTTTCTTTTATCCTGGTTTAGCTAATGCTTTGTGAAATTGTCTTAATGGTGGGAAAGTACATCTCCTGGGAAATGTGAACAAAGGACTACCTTGTTGGGAAAACTGTCTGGTTTGTGGAGCTCTTGAGCAGATGATATAATATTCTAGTATCATCTTGTGAGAGGGTGTATTGCATTTCTGTTTGTGTCCCTATTTCTTCTGCAACAACTCATCCTGTTTTGCCGAGTTTGACCTGTTAATATAGGTGTAGAACAGGACATGGGGAGAGAAGAACTAAATGCTTGCGCCCTGGAGGGGGAAGGATGACTTAAGCTAAAATGCTGCTGCTTTATCCCATGGGAATGATGTGTGGTAGAGTGACTGGATCTCCTGCATTATTCATTGCCACTGGCTTCTGCTGTGACGTGGGTGTTTATCACATGAATAGTTGTGCTGTGGGTTGCTGCAGAAAAGGTGTGTGTGACCTGAATACTCATCACCCACAGGTCTTTCTTTAAGTGACAGATAAAACCTGGTCTCAAGTATGGTATGTCTGCTAAGAAGTCAAATCGTTTGGAGATGTTTTTCTCTCAGACAGCTTGTGGATGAGCATCTTTAGTTGCTTCTAACGCTCATGGTTGGTCTCTGTCACATGTATCAGCATGAATTCCTGGGCTTTCAGTTCCTTCCTTAAAATTTGATGCCTGTGTGAAAGTGAGTTTTGTTCTTAACATGTATTTGAAAATCGGTCAGCCAGCTAAGTTACACCCCATTGTGCTAAGAATAAGAAATTTTTTATTTTTTTTTTTTTCCCCAGAGGAATTCCAGGCTGGTTTGTTTTCAAATATTGATTCAAGTTTCTTTTTCCCCTCCTAAGTTGTTTTTTTTTTTTTTTTTTTTAAATTCCTTTTAACTCAGCTGCTTGAGCATTGTCAAAGCATACTTGTATTGCTGCTGAAGTCTAACAGCAAATCATGTGTTGGGCTTTTGTGAGCTCTAAGGCTTGGGTCAGGAGGGATGAGCAAACAGAAAATACAGCTTGATTGCCATCCACTGGGAGGGGAAAAATGCCACAGTGCTACTTGGACTGTGCTTGAAGAGCTGATGTTGAGCGATATGTACCACTGTGTTGATCGTGCTGTGCTTTTGGCATAATAACCCAGAAACTAACAGCCTCAGCCCAGACATTTGCTCAAGACAATTTTGTAATAGCAGCTACTTGTCTGGTTTTTGTTGCGAGTTGATAGCAGTGATGCCGAAAGCTGGAGAGAAGGGATGGGCTTAGGGACGGAAGAGGAGGACATGAGGCTTAGTTGTGCTGCTGCGAGGATGCTCGGCACGCTGCAGACTGCCTGCCCTGGGGTGTGGGAGCTGTGTTCAGGATGTTTCCATGCTCTCTTCCACTGGCTTTTGCACACTGGATGTATGTGTGCTGAGACCTCGCACCAGAACAGCGTCTGTCTTTCTGAAACAGCTCCTTGCCCTGGCAGGCGGGTTCACCCTTAGGAAACTGAATTTCTCACCAGTGGAAATGCCAACTCTCTCAGGCTATAAGGGTAGGGTATTTCCATAAAGCTTTTACTGGTAGTATAATATTATTTTATGGGGAACTATAGAAGCAGAACATGAATCAAAGTGTGTTTTTTTTTGGAGTGCACAATCTGACAGGACCAGGTGAGCTGGAGCCAGCACTGTGCAGTGGGAGACATCAGCCTCTCCAAGGCTGAAGATGAATTCTGCTTCAGTGTCAACCCAGTGCTTTGCTTTGCTTCTGCTTTGGTGTCTGTGCAGCAGAGCTCAGCGGGCAGTAAGACTTGAGAAAAGCAGTAAGTCATGCAGCCAGAGGATCAAAGTAACACCCTGGTGTGTGGGAGCAGTCACTGGCTTCGTGGAGGTCTGTGTAAATGATTTGAGGGCAATGGTGAGGAGTATTTGCTAAAATGAAAATACAGATTTGGTCCAGACTGGCATGAAAGGAAAGTTTCTTAGCTATTCCCCTCCTGCCCCACCCTGTGCCCCACTCTGTGCAAAACTTTAAAGGGAAAAACAAAAAACACCTTCCAATATCCACTTTAGACATTTTTAATAAAAAGAATTACCAAAATGAAGGGGACAAAATCGAGTATCACTCATAAATATCAAGAGTTTCCCTCTTCACAGTCTGTAGTGATACCGTGGTCAGTGTGCATTGTGGGGAGGCAGAAGACCCATGCCCATGTTCATTCTTGGCCCAGGAGGACCCAGTCCGTCTCTTGCCCTTTCTAGGAAGGTGTCCAGAATATGCTTTTTAACCTACAAGGGGAGGAGTGGGACTGCTGCAAATAATGGATAACCAAATCTTCAAATAACGGATAACCAAATCTGTTCAGGTTTGTTGGACTTCTCAGAGTTCATAAATTAAACAGTGCCATGTGCATTTCAGTGTTTTAGCCATGAATGGTGAAGGAAATGCTTCTTCCTGACCTTCAAAAAACTGCTTCAAAAATTTGGGAGGGTAAAATACCATCTAAGTGATGCTGTTTTCCTTTTGGCCCTCTAGGGCAGTAAGTGAACTATTGTGTAAGATGCTTCCTTCTGTGCGTTTGGCAAAAACTGCTGTCAAAGAAGATGAGATGCAGACAAAGAAAGGTAGATGCTAAAAATGTCAGGGAATTCTTGAGGCAGTGACAGCAGCCTTTTCTTCCACCCCTTCTTTAATGAGTCCTTTACCTGTTGTTATGTTATGAGTCCTTCACATCTGTCAGATTGAAGTGCAACTTGCTAATACACCTAGCAGGCTTGTTTGGGGCTTTTTTCTGTGGTGTGTTTTGTTTTGTTGGTGGGTTTGGGCTGGGTTTGGCTTTTTTTTGGGTAAGAAAAACATAATTTGTTGTGTGAAGGTTTTTTTTGTTTGTTTAAAAAACCCCACAACACCTATTTCCAGACTAAGGCTGCTAGAAACCTCAGAACCAAAGTCAGCTCTTACTTTTCTCTGTCTTTCAGAAACAAACCCCAGCAGCCTGAGTTCTCAGGGCTGTCTGAGGGACTGGATTTAGAAACTGGTAATGTACTTTCTAGAGGGAAGGAGAAAAATTTGTCCCTAAAATAGATGACCATGCTGTACTTATTAATCATTGATGTTATGCTGGACTACTTCTTTCTTCTATTTTTGAATTGGAGGAAGAGGTGGAAATTTTGATGGAGGGGTAGGTGGGATCCTGTGATTCCTGTTTAAAAGACACATGAAGGCAGAGTCCCCAGGCTGATAACGTAAAAGCAGCATGTCTGCCTGTCTATGTATGTCTAGAGAAAACTGCAAAATGAGAACTGTCACCAGTCTTGTACTGGTATCAGTTCACTCATGGCTATATGATGAGTACTGTACATATGCAATATCCTCAACCTCATGCATAAGTCCATAACTGTGCTTCCATTCTAAAAGCTCAGGAATTGGGCAATCTGTAGTTACTTTTCCCAGAGCAACTGGATCCTCACTGACTTGCATGTTAGTGATTTTACAGCCTTCCACCCTGCCCAACACAGACAGGTTTGCAGGCCATTAACAATATATAGCCATTATTACAAAGGGTACAGGAGGAGTGCTCCAGAGTGATGTAATCCTTAAAATTTGTATTCCCTGATGCAAGTAGGTAGCACAAGCTTTTGAGGTGAAGCAGTGGAAGCCTATTTGTTGCTTTCCTTGGAGAGACATGCCACCCCCAAGACCGGGCTGGCTGCTCTCTGCTGCGGCCATCCGAGAAGCAGTTGCCCAGCGGGGAAGGGGGAAGATTTGGTGAATACTTTTGTTTTTTGATGTCAGTTTTTAGATTAAGTGGATTTAAATCAGACTGACTCAGTTTAAGTCAACAGAAGCATCTGAGAACCTTGCTGATGCACCATCTATATAGTGTGTGCTTCAGGAAAAAAAAAGAGTTACTGAAATATAAAACCTATTTTGGTATAATAACTGAATAACTCTGGTTGAAATTTGGCGATTGGAAACCTGCCTCTCTTGTATTTAACCTAAAATTTACAGTTCCTTACCAAGAGCAAGGAGGTTGGAATGGAGAGCAATCAGACCTGCTAACCTTCCTAGCTCTTGGCAGGAAGCCACCAGGCACAAGCACAGCCTGCAGTGGAGCAGGAGTAAAAAAGCTGCAGTGATTCCTAGCTCAGTAAATTCCTGCTAAACCTCCAGAAAGTAGCTTTGATCTGAGTTTAGAATTACAAATCCATGGGGAGTCTCTATCAGGTAGATGTCTGTGTCTGTTTTGAGAGATAGTTTTGTTCTAGCATTTCAACAGGGGCGATAACTCCCTTT
>VXBL01001527.1:138645-319647 GCA_013400195.1 Aramus guarauna | reverse complement strand
AAATAAAAAAAAAAAAAAAAATCACATCTGAGAAAAGTATCTCCCATTCATATGCTTACCCCCATCATATTACACATTTCCTAACTTTTAAGATGATTTTGTGAGATGATTTTATACCCTTTTGGAAGACCATTCTTGGACCACCTTTCTCTGATGTTAGGTATGTTCTAATTTCCAGCCTAAATTTAGCAATGACTGCTTTACATGCACTCATTTCTTGTGCCAACATTACACTTTTTGTTGCTTCTCTCAGGCTTCGTTTTGCTGTAATCCAAAGCCTTAATATCCTTGTGGAAGACAGAAATCTGGTACCTTGATTATCTTCCAATTTCCTGTGTTTTCCATTAATCCCTGGTGTGTGAGGGACCAGATGCTACCAGGCTGTTTCAGATGAGGTCTGGGCATTACCTCGCACGATGGTGTCAGTGTTTTCCTAGTTCTGCAGGAAAGGCTGTAACCAGAGGACGGATTTGCCTTCCCTCATGTATGCACCAGACTGAAAGCTCAGAGCAGGTCAGTACTCTGCTCGTGTAGCTGGGTCTCTTTCTTCCATCAAATCCAAACATTTGCATCACAGCCCAACACTGACAGCAGAATTTCTTAGTGAGTCCCTGAATGAATGACCTTGTGCTCTGTGTTACTTCACTTCATTACATTTCTATTATGTTCCTTCTCAGCATCCAATTTTCCTTTTTGTGATTCTGTCTTTCTCCTTGCAGCTGAGTGTTGAATTTTTGTGTCACTAGCAGATTTCACTAACACCTTTTGTGACAAGATCCTGAATGATAATATTAATTGAATTTTCCTTTTATCATCTGATATTTTCCACTCTTTTGGTTAATTTGCTTTTTCCCTTCTCCTCTTACTGTGTCAAAGGAGAAGTTCCCAGTTTGTTTCCACTGAACCATTTATTTGGATCTATCTTTGTGTTCCCTCTTGTTAACTCCTCTGAGGTAAGCATTTTTGCTTCCCTCAGCGCATGAAAGCTCCTGTACAAAAGCTTTGATAATTGTCCATTCCCTCAGTCTTCCTGCTTTCACAGTCTCTGAAAAATACTTGAAGATGCTTGGGCTTGTCTGGGCTGCTGACATTTGTATACTGTGTCTGAGATCAAAATCAAGCATGGAGGAAGCGTATGTTAGAGCCTTCCATTGCCACGAGTAGAATAACACTTTGTTAAAGTAACAGTTTGCTTCAGCATTGTTCCTCTGCTGTGAATTGTAAATTCTATTTTAGCTGGTTGTCCGATGGTCAGGAAGCAGTTACACGCAAATATAAATACATATAAAGCTTTATATATTTATATATAAATATATAGTAAGTGTGTGTGTACATATATAAAAAAAATGATAGGGTAAACTTTTTAGAAAAATGTCTACCTGGACGTTTCAAAATGCAACCTGCACTATGTTTGTTACTGCATCTGCTACCTGCAGCTCCCCAAGGAGCAGCAACAGCTAATGCTGTGAGTGTTGTATTGCAGACTGGGGATATAATGCGCTTGGGTCAAATGAAAATAGGAAACTCTGGTGACAGGAGGAATAAGATAGGAACAGACTTGTTGTGATTTTGTTTTGGTATTTTGCTTTCAAGATAGAAAGAGTGGAGGCTGCTTGGGACAGCAATAAGGAAAATCACAGAAGATATTTGCTGGTGGTGGAACAACTGTTCCAGAAGGAACTGTGTAAAAAAGTATCAGCACAGGTTGTTGTTGGTTTTT
The DNA here is from genome assembly GCA_013400195.1 of Aramus guarauna. NCBI lineage: Eukaryota > Metazoa > Chordata > Aves > Gruiformes > Aramidae > Aramus > Aramus guarauna. Next base: position 317,927 of record VXBL01001527.1, on the reverse strand, counting down.
TGGGGGTTTTGTTTGTTTGTTTGTTGGGGGTTTTGGGGGGTTGGTTTTTTGGGGTTTTTTTAGTTGCTTTGCATTTCTCTTCTGTCCTCACACCCTGGAAACCAGCTGAGCTCAGCTTTATCTTATGCTCAGCTTGTCTTTTGAGGGCTGTCTAGTAACCATGTGAGTTAAAAACAGCCTTGGCTTGAAATCCTGATCTTCTGGCAGTAGGTGGGTTCTGCTGCGCTTACTGTGGAAGGGTAAAACACAGGGAGTGCAGATTAGATCATTTAGATGCAAATGGCGAAGATGGGTAAACTGAGAATTTTTGTCTTGAGTAATAAAATGAAGCAATTCTCTTAAATTATGTTTCAGTATTTAATGGAGGATACCATGAAGAAGGTGATGGGTTTGGTTTTGTTTTTCTGTCTGAACAGTTGATGAACATTTTTGGTTTAGCAGATATATTAGTTTGGAGAGAGAAGCTGTAGCTCATCCCATTAGTTAATTGAGAGCTGGAAAACACAGAAATTACGACATTTTTCTGGAGTTTCTGGTTCTGTTTTGTCTCAGCTTCAAAATTTTGCATCCATTCTTGGAAGGACAGCAGGCAACACTGTATTCATTCCTACAAGATACAGGGGATGAAAAAAGTGGAGAGTAGTGATGAAATGCTGTAACAGAAAACCTAGCTGTGCTTGAAAAGCTTCCCAGGGGAAACAAAAGCACAGTGGCATCTCTAACTTCAGAAGAAAAAAGCACCTTCTCATTCAGAATTACTGCTGTTACCTGACAGTCAGCTTTGAAAAGTGCTTTTCACTGATCTTGCTGTAAATGAGATTCAGAATGCATTGCTACAACCCTAAATATCACCCTCGTTTTAAGCTTTACGGGAAGATCTGCATTACCTGGCGATGACTGCTTTGATTGTGTAATGCCTTTGCACTCCAGCACAGCTCTGCAGCTTGCCAGGCTTCCTTCTGGCACGCAGCCCACCCTCGCTGCAACCCCAGAGGCTCAAAGTATGGCAGTAGTGGCCTTGTCAGCCTTAACTTTGAACTTTTTTTTTTTCCATTTGCAACTTTACTTCTAACTTAATCCTTCCCCAAAGAGTAAGTAAAATTGGGATTGTTAGCTGATATCAGTTCAGATAGCTACGCTGGAGTGGATGAAGTTATCTTGATTTATAACAAACTGCCAACATTACAGACAGTGTTTTTCTGTGTGTTAAAATAGGAACTTGTTAGGGGAGAAACTAGAAGCAGAAAGGCAGCCAAAAAGTATACAGGACAGATAATTGCAAGTGGGAATGATTGCAGGAAATGAGAATTTGAATAGAGTGAATTTGTTGGAAGGAGAAAGGGTGGTGTTGCCAGGCTTTTTGGGCAGGACAGGACTTTCCAGGTCTCTGAGCATGTCTGGTACCTGGATTACACAGCATCCCAGACAGGTCCAAGTGTGGTAACCCATGGCAAGTGCAGCAGGGCTGGAGCGCAGGCAGACATCCTCTTGGCCATGGGATTGTGGTTGTCTTTCCAGTTCCCGGAAGGCTTTTATCCTGCGCCAGAGAGCGGGGATGACAGGGAGCAACTCCTTCCGTAATTTGGGTGGCTTCCTGCCTCTCAGCAAAGGCAGGCAGTGGCAAAGTGTAACCTCCTGGACATGAGTGCTCCCAGACAAAACTGGAAAGGCAGACAGGTCGCTTAGGTAACAGAAGACTTTAAAAAAAAAAAAAAAAAATCTGAAATGACAATAGCTTTTTATAAAAAGGTGGTAGTTATTAGATAAGTGATAATGGATATGAATCATTAATGACCTCAAAAAAGGTCACATTCACAATGATAGAAGATATTTGGCTGGTAGACAGCATTATGCTTTCTCTAGTAGGCAGTTTGGCTTGAGAGATCTGCATCCGATAGCTGTTCCAGCACAGAAAATGAATGTGCTGTCTCTGTATGTGCCTCCAGAAATCAGCAGCACAAATTCCTAATGGCCTTGGCTGCGCACTTTGCTTGCTTGTTTAAATTGTTTCGCTAATGTTATCCTACAGGTGATGCTCCAAGTGGGTGCTTTGAATGCAGGCAAAGCGAGAAGCAGTTGACTGTGGGAAGCATATTTGCATTATATATGCACATATGTATACAAAATTTATGTGTATATACAAATATGCTTTCTTATCTCAAAATGACCCATCCACCAGCCTTACAGGCTGATTTTTTTTTTTTTTTTATTTTTTAATAGCAGCCTCATTCAGTGTCTGAACCATTTGCTATAGTGGACCTATTTTGTATAGGACCTGTGGCCCCTGTGTGTTTTTAAAACAATGCACGGCATTCCTCTTGCCCATTCTCTCACAAGGCTATTTCCTAGTATTCAAAGTAAGACTTTAAAAGCGGCATTGTGTTGTTTGCCAGAATATCACCCAGAGTTTACTGGAATGTAATTTCTTGAGTAGGTGTCCCTTGAGAAATGTCATGTAATAACCTTTTTTCTCTCCCTGCTGTGTGTAGCAGTTCCTTGCGAGCGTTGAATGATGTAGTCAGTCACACTTGGATGACTTCTGTAGGTAATTTGCAGTCATCTCTCTCTTTTTTTTTTTTTTTCCTCTTTCCATATCCTTTTTCTTGAGCATGTGAGAGTAGGTCTGCTGGCAATCTATTGCATGAGATTATAGCAGCCAGTATGAATGTACATATATTTGTGTTTGAACACGTGTGTATTTATAGCAAATGTTGCTTGTAGAGAACCAGGGAAGGTCAAGGAGCCAGCTGGCCATGTAATACCCTCATAAGCAGCAGCATGTATGAACAAAGAAATTTGGGTGAAACCCAGAAAAGATTTAATGTCCATTAGAAGTATGGAGGTTGGATTATGAGTTGTTTGTCCTCAAATAAAAGATAATGGAAATAGTTCAAGCAAACTTGATGCTGTGTGCCTGCTGTAGGGATGTAACTCTTGGTTTGACTCATTTAAAAAAAAATAAGGGGGGGGGGGCACCAGTTTTTAGGGTTGGTTTGTTTGTTTTTTCCCCAGTAGTATCAAAAGATTAATACAAGTAAAATGAAACTCTTACGTAGCAGTTATAAAAATTAAGAAATGTAAAAGAGCTGCAACAAAAGAAGCTTGTAAAGAAAATGGCTTAGGAAGATGACAGCCTCAGCTGAAAGTCATGGCAGGCCTTTCTGCAAGATGATTTATGCCCTCATTATGTGTGATGATGAGTAGCTGGTAGCTCTGTCACCACAGCTCCTAGAAAAGGCTTGGCATGAGGTGAAGTGGGTAGTGCTTTCAGGTGCTCCCCTGGGTGGCAGGTAGGCAGTGATGGAGCCCAGGTTGTGTTTCCATGGTTGCCTGTAATTGCTTGTAGTGGGGGCTGGTCACCTGAAATGGATCAGGGAAGATCGTCAAGAAAGGACCAAAAAAAACTCAAAAAACCCAAACCTTCAGGCAGAATGAAATAAAAATATTTCTTGACGAGAAACTGTACAGCTATTGGTACATTTGTGTATACATAGTTTTTAATTTAACTATAAATACATAGAAATTACTATAAAACATTTTAAAAGCAATTGTGCAGTAGAATAATAATGAAAAAACCCAGAAAGCTGTTACAAAACACAGTTGTTACAAAACAAATGTGAGTGAGCAGGTTAAAAACTAATACTGAGAAGACCTGATCTGACACATTAGGTATATTCAGGTTTAACTCAGATTTATGTGCAGTTGTGGATATCTGTTGTGTACATTTAAAAATAAAACAAAACCCAAACTTGTGCATATATTGTACTTGGATCTTTCAAAAGGAATATTTGAGACGTCCTTCCATGTTGTTTACTGTTCTCACAGATCTATATGGAAAATAAGTGCTAGTTTTCAGATGCTTTACCTGTGGCCTTTGGATACCAACAAGGTCACTTACATTTCTGTTGGAGTTTCCTGAGCTTGCTGAAGCTCAGGAGTCCCTCCGAGATTCACCCGGGTGAGTGGGTGTGTGTAAAAGGCAGGTCACTTTGGCTATTCTGATCGAAATTCAAAGATGGTTCGGGGGGGGTGTGGGGAGGAAACCTAAACCCAAGCAGCATCTTCCTTTGTCTTGGTCTGGGTATGTCCCTGCTGGTACGTACAATCCAGTGTTGCTGTTGTTTTGCAGGGCAGTTTAACTTCACTTACTGTGTGGCACTTGCTTCTGAATTGACTTTTGATAGTTGGCTTTAATCCAGGTTGTAAATCTTTGCAGTTCCCATTTTATGCAGTAACTGATGAAACCTTTGCCATTATGAGAATATATCTTTATGTTGTCTTTTCCACTGGCATTTTTTGAGTTTTAAAATGTGGTATTTAAAATGGGTGTACCTTTGGGTTCCCACCTGGCCTCTCCAAAGAGTGGTTTATTCCCATGGTGGGCACGTACTTCTTTAGGAGAACCGTACTCTGGTTGATTCAACTGTTTGAGAGCATAATTATGGGGTTTGAGATTTTAATTTATATTTGTTATTTGTTTTTTTATTATGGTATGATGCAAAGGCTCCCTCCAATACTGTGCTGCTAGGTAGGGAAGGAATAGCATGTCTCAAATGTAGACATTTGATACAATTTAGTGAGTGTTACCACTTTAGAGAAGTGTAATACCTTCTAGAAAGACAAGAATGAGTAAAATTCTTGTAAAATGAGTAATCTTGCAGCTCCATACATACTGATCAATTTTTTTCACAAGCTAGGGAAAAGAATTGTAAATACTGTCATCTGGTTACAACTTCTGTTTCCCCGCAGTAATTTTTCTTTAAAATCCTTGTACAACCAAGTACTGTTTTGTTATATTCTGCTATTTAATTTTGAACTTGGTGCATAGGTATTTGAGGAGAGTAAAAATGTTAATGAATTTGGGGTGAGGGGAGACTTAATTTTTCTACTGATAAATATGGGGGGAGGGTATTCCTATAGATCAGGAAAGGGGAAGCAGCCATCTGCAACTTTTTTCTTTGCACAACATGATAATGTGTTGAATTAGTAGGCTACCACAGAAGTTTGAAAAGGTCTGTTTGGCCCGTGGCAAGGAGTTGTCCCATCTTGCCCTGCAAAAGAAATGCAGGGGTTTTTTGATTGAATGTTAATTGGACTGTGTACCACTTTTCATCTTAACAGACAGAATTCTTGGTTTTGTTGCAAGAGAGTACAGTCTCATTGATTCACTGAACTTTCTCCATTGAGGAGAGTTGAACAGGACATGCTTTGTCAGCACTGATTTGGGAGATAATGGAGATCTTTACCTGTTTATTGCACTGTCAGATACGCAGCCTTGCAGGTGTCTGTATTTCAGAAGTAATCCACAGAGGCTGTAGCAATGTTATGAGATTGCATTTTAAGTCATTTTAAGCACAGGCTGCCATGGTCTCCTTTCCACTTGCCCTCACTAGCTACCAATACTAGCGCAACCACCATGAGCCAGTTCAGGAGCCTAATCTGGCTAACAATAGATCTTTATGGGGAGTTTTCAGCTGTGTTGGCTCCCAGACCAGCTTACCGGAGAATTGCATGGATACCAATATATATAAAAGGCTTATCTAATTCAGGAGTAGGCTGGTATTCTACTCAATCAGGGAACTGATGTATCTGAAGATTTGTGGAAATCTCTCAGTTTCGGTGCAGTGTTATTTCATCTGTGTCCTGATGTTTCTATCAATTTGCAGAATAGAACAAGCTTGTGCTTGTAGCTGCAGTCTGAGCCAGTAAAAATCCTTAATGATTAGGAAAAATACTTCCCAGAATTTGTTGCTTTTTTGGTCCTTCTAGCAAGGGAGAGAATGAAATAAAAGGCAGTGTATCTGCATGGCTTATATGCAATGCATATTGGAAGACATCTGGGAACATGAAGGATATTCAGATAGACTAAGAAAAAGGTAAAGCTGAAAATCAGCTGAAAGCTGTATTTTAGTACAAAATCGTACACCAAAAAAAAATAGGACTTGGTTTTAGACTAAAAGAATCTATGCTAGTTATTTGAAAGGTTCAGTAGCATTTCAATTAAGATTTTGGATTTGGGATTTATTAGTCCAAACTGACAATAAGATGTGCCATGCATTTCTTGTTTGCTTGAGTTTTTGATACTTCAAGAAAACTGATACACTAGTAAATAGCCTGCATTTCTGTAAAGATACTTTGGGTTTTAGGGACAGATTCAAAGTGATCAATGTTATGTAGCATGGCTAAGTTTTACTTCTAAGGCAAACTGTTCATAAACTTGTTGCTTAATGGTTGCTTCACAGAATTTAAGATGATATTGTTATTAAATCTCACCTACTGGCTAACTGTATTTAAAGCCAAAAGCAAACTCTTTCTTGTTGTTCTGTCTGTATCATGGGCCAAAAGAAGCTACTGTATGACCCGAGACTTCTTTGTGCCTTAAAATTTATGTGAGCTTATTAATGGAGGCCAACCACTAATAATAAATTTGGGCTGTGTGTATAGCACAACAGTTCATCTCCTCTGACAACATGACTATGAATAATTTATAGATGTAGTTATACTGAAATTTGTAGGGGTCATTAGCATTTTAATGAAAAAGATACAGCTGTTGTACTAAATCTTCACTTTTTTTTTTTTCTTTCTTCTCCTCAGTTAAGCATTTCGATCCATACTTTGAAAGCAGCTGACAGCGTGCGGTAATGTGCTGACTGGCACTATGGGCAGGCGGTACCCGGGGGCTCACTATCGGCCAAGCAGCTCATGTATGTATGCAATTGGTCTAATTTTTTTTTTGTTGTTTTATTACTTTTGAAGGCTGCTAAGTTTATAAATTTTAAAATAGTATTTATAAAGGATGCTGACACATTCTAATCGATGCCAGCTCTCCTCTGTGTGTACCCAAATGGTAAGTATATTGATTTATGTTTAAACTGCAAAGGTGTTTTCTAGAGCTTTAAAAAAAGCAGCTTGCAGTGTGACTTGACCAACTCTACTGCAGTGTAGAGCTGTAATTTTTGTTCAAGGTCTCCAACTTCATTTATTATAGGGTTCAAAAGTTTAGCTGCTGTTCCTCTTCACTCCTATCTCAAGTTTTTAGTACCAGATACCTGCAAATTAACAAACTACTTGAGCTTATCCTAAAATGTCACTGTGCACTGTAGCTTTAATTGCTTACAACTGCAACTAAAGTCTCCAGTTCAGATTATCTATATGTTTCAGTTCAATGTTATTCATGCCGTTTTTTCCTTTGAATTGTATCCTGTTGGATTGTATTACATATTAGCTCTTACTGAAGGTTGTCTTCTGTAAAAGCGCAAAGCCAACTCCTAAAATTTATCACCTGCACCTTCCATTGAGTAAGCAGATGTCTCTCATGCTAGTGCAGATGGCAGCCACCACACCACAGTGGTTCCACAGTGCAGGCTGTGTGAAATGAGCTGACGTGACCTTCCCTGGAGAGCTGTGTGGGGTAGCGCCCCGACTCCAGAAGGCCGCTGCCGGTCCTCATGCACTTTCTGTTGATCCCTCAGGCTGCTGAGGTGAAGCTGTGGCAGGTTAACTTTTGCATTCACTCTTCTTTCTGCTGTAGCAGAACAACACGTTCCCACATGGCTTTTCTTGGCATCAAAGCAGCTTAAGAAGCTCTCACTTCTGTACTGTTTTTTCTGTTCTTTTAAAGACTTTTTTAAAAGCCTCGATCACTTCAGGCATCCAGCTGTGAGACTGCAGCGAGAGCTTACAGCTGTGGCAGGACTGGGACTAACTATGATGGGTTTGCCATCAGGCATGAGGAACTGTGTGGCGAGGTCCTGTATTCAGAACTTGATTTTGTGGTATTTTCCCTAACCTCAAGGCTAAATCCTAGGAAGTAGTAAAGCATGTTTACTCTCTGCTGCAGAGTAGTCATGAAGATGTATGTTAAAATGGTGCATTAGAGCCAACTTAGATGCTACTTGTCTTGTTCGTCTTGGGTATTCAGGTTGGGATATTGTCTATGCTAGAATGGAGGAAATAAATGGTTGTTAACAGTTTTGACAGGTCTCTGGTGGTCAGGTGCTAGAGTACAGAATTGGACTGATGAGTTTGAATCACTTGACACTAAATCTAGACACTAGCCTTCAAATGTGTCCTCTCAGCATACTGCAGGGCATGATATCAATGTCTCATGCCTAGGCTTGAAGCTCAGAGCTATAAAATGTTGTAGGGTAGAGGTAAGTAATCAAGTCTTTCCCATTCCTACTTAGAGAGAACAAGTAATGGGCATTAAATTCTTCCCAGAAGAGCCTAGGATGTTTTTCCTGTTGTGTAGCTGAGCAGTTGCAGATAGTGAAGAAGTGGAATTGTTTGCTTGGGGAAACACTGGGGTTCCCATCATCTGCCAGGGCCAAAACTTGGGTCAGAATCAATTCATACCAGAGCTCCCTCTGAGGACAGAGATATCAAAATATCTACTTTGTGATTGCTTTATGCTTTTGTTAAGCCAAGTTTTCCCTTTCCTTAACCTGTCAGGGTTTCTAAGCCAGGAAACTTGCTTTATTTTTTAGTTTTGTTCCTGTATGATTTGTGCAACTTCCTGGTGCCTAACATAATAAGTGCTTTGGACATCCAACAATAATGGCATCAAAATTGCCCAGTCTTGGGGAAATGTGGATCATAATGAAATCTCTGATTGCAGATTAGATCTCAATGTAAGTGCTGGTAAAATACATAATTTTGCTTTTGTTTTCTTTGCATAAATAATGAGTAATTGCACCACCTCAGCTATTGTATTTCACATTCACAGTTGTTGCAATCTTAATGTTGTACTGTTAAGGACAGCCTTAAGCCTTAGTCCCTGACTTTTGTCTTCTGTGTCTATAAACATATATACCTAAGTAAAGTCTGTGAAGGGAAGAATTAGGTCTGTGTGGCGTATGGCAATAGTATTGCGTCTTTGGCGGTGAGACAGTATTTCATCTATTTATGACACTGACAGTTTTGTTGAATGATTCCATAAATTTAATGTATATAATAGTGGGTGGTCTTAGGAGAATAGCAAAAGGTTTTATATTCAAGGAAACGTGTCACAATCTAAGTAGAAAGCAGCTTATTTGAAGCCCAGTGCTAGTAAATGTATTTGAAATACAGGTGCTAAAGATATAAGAAACAGCAAGGTGTTTAAAATGTAAAATTGAAAGCTGTGAATTTAACGGGTGCATGCTAGTTTAGACTTTTTAGAAGTGTAATTAAAGAGCAATGATCTCTCTTGATTACTGACAACAAGCACAGCAGTCTTGGGTGTATCGCCAGCTCTGTCTAGCATTGCTTGTCCTGACTTAATGCTCCTTCGTGTGCCATTTTGTTAGGTTTTGTTTTTTTCTTTTTCTGTGCTTTTCTTGTGAAAAATAGGGACTGAGGATGTACAGTCTCCAGCTACTGAGAAGCTATGTTTTATAAGCATGTTTCTTTCATGAACTTCTCCTGAGCTTTGTTGATATTTTTCTAATATTTGCTCATAAACCCCACTTTTCTGCATTGGCTGCAGCAGTTCTAAACAACACAAACAGCAGCGTGTTTTCAGGTTGCCTCAAATTTTGTTTCATACTATTTTTTTTTTTTCAATGCACAGATTAAAAGGATTTATGTGTCTGGAAAAAACTTTTTAACAAGTTGTCCATGCATATCCTGTCCCCAGCATAATAATTTGTTTACTCTAGTCAGTTGTAGTGTTTTCTATGATATTAAAATCTGAGCAAAGCGTTTTAGAGAAAATTGAATTGGTTCCAGTGCCATTCTGCTGACATTAAATGCTCAGGAAGGGTTTAAACAACAAAAATAATAATAATGATAATAATACGCACAATTTTGTGATGGTACTTTAAAACAAACAAACCAACCCAGCAACAAAACCAAGCCCTCTTTTTCAGAAGACACTGGAATTGAGGAAATGCAGGAATTTATAGGTGGCAGTTCTCGGCACTTGCTGACCTTTGGAGTGTGCCAGGGTGGAGGTGCAGTCCTGCGGTGGCACGTCAGCATTCACCGGGAGGAAGGGACCCGCTTGCGCCTGGAGCTCCACAGCCATCCCTCGCTGCCCTCAGAAGACTGCGCCACGTCTCCCACCCTTAAGTCATCCTCTTGATTTGTGGCACGCAGAGGTGGACTTCTATTTCTTTTTTAAATAAGAGATGCCTGATAGTTGAAAGTGATGCAGACTAGGATCCATATAGAATGATTTATTGATGTAACTCTACCAATACAATTATTAGAACTAACTGGAGTTTTATTTCAGAAACTTCTGATGGAGGGTGAATTTCCTTTTTTTTTTTTAATTATTATTTTATTTTTTCCAAGTAATCTTTTTTGGGGAAATAGCATTTTGAAAAAATGTTCATATATCAAGGATGAATATGGAAAGAAATATCCCTTGTGGGAAGGCACTCCCCGGACTGCAGAGGGAAGAGGTTTGAGTCTCAGTTCTTCCTAATCCTCTCCCATGCTAGAGCTGGTCTTATATATAATTCATTATACTTGAGGGCAGAGAGAGCAGGGTTGATTTTATAAACTTAGGGTTTGATTTCCCTCTAGGAACACTCAAATTTTTCCTCTGCCTGTGTCTCTTCAGCTTTCCAAGCTGCCACCTTCTCTGCCCAGCTGTGACCTTCTTTGCACTGGGCAATCTCCCACTGCTGGTCTTGCAAGGGTGCTGTTGCTTAATGAAACTGCTGGAGAGTCTTAGCTTCATTGCAGTGAAATAGGGAAACAAATGTGAGAGTGATGACATTATAAATAACAGCAAACCCCTGAAAAAACCCCCCAAACTTCCAGTCTTGCAGCCAGTGTCAGTAATTGCATTGCTATCATTAGCCCAAGATGAGTTGGTGTGAAAACATACTGTGGAGTGGCTCTGTGGGCTTGGCTTGGAGCCACTTCCAGAATAACAGAAAACTCACCCAAGAGGCACTCTGACCCCCAAGGAGGAATCTGTCTACCATTCAACTCTTGGCAGAAGCATCCCAATAAAATTCTACATCTGCAAAATTCTGCCCTGTATATCCTGACTTTTTCTTTCCAGGGAAAGATATCTTGGTGTAAATGAGACTCGAGCTTTAGCACTGGTCACGTTTTGCTCAGGGAGGAGAGTTTTCTGTAAAGTTGCTGAAAAAGCTCCATGTAATCATTGCTTAGCTGATGAAAATCAGACATACAGATGATTAATGGAGTGAAAATTACAGAAGCGCCCGATGACACGAACGTTGCTCTCCCCATTAAAGCCTCTCTTGTTTAGGTTTCTGCATTTCCTAGGAAGCTATGTGGAGACTTGCACAGCTACTTCATTGAGGCCTCTTGGGTGATCCTGGTGAAGCCCCAAAGCACAAACCAGTTTCCGCAGATAGGAGCTGACTCAGAGCCTGCATATAAAAAGTTTTAAGAACTGTGTATTGCTCTGAATGCATATTGTCACTTCTGATTTTATCTCTTAGCATAATTAAATAATACCCCTATCTTAGGACTCTGACAGTTCTGTTTCTTCTTCATGGTAAAACCAGAGGTAGAGTGATCTGAAGGTGAAGGTTTCCTGCTTCCTCCACTTGGGGTTGTGTGTGTTAACAGAGAACCACCATGGTACCGGATTTGCATTGTGTGTTGGTCCCCTTTCACAGGAACCCCAGTTCCTTTGGTGTTAGTGCCTTGTGAAAATCTATGAGTTTGTAGATAAGAAAGAGTAGTAGAGGATTTTGGCTTGCACATCAAGAACTCAAGACTCCTTGTTGAAATTCAGTCCTGTAATACTAGTAGCTTGTTCTTTTTCACTTGTGCAATGTCTTCCACAGCCAAGTTTACTGCTCGTTGAAACTGAGCCCACTTTTAGCCACACTTCAGTGTAATTAATATAAATGCAAGTAAGTGCACTTACTTTTTTGTTATGCTCTCCTTCCACTTTATTATGGATTGATCTGTTTAGTTTATGGGGACCATAAAGCAAATACAATACTCTGGTTTTATTTATGTGCTGTGGGTTTGTTGTATATATGAGCAGTATGGGTAGAAGTTTCTCAGCATAGCACAATAGCATTCTCAAAGAGCTCTGTTTCCTACAGCAGGCCAAGATTAAATTTATTCCTGTATTCTAGTCCTATAATTACATTGGGAGAGCTACTGCATGGTATGGCCATTTTAGTTATCTCTCGGCATTCTGTCAGCTTAAGCAGTACTGCAACACTGGGTTTATAAACTGTTTGTATGTTTTGAAGTATTTCTGATTTATCCCATTAAAGTTTGGATGAAGACAATACTCAGCTTTGCAGGCAACTTTCAGCCTGGCTGAGATGTAGCTGTTCGTGTAATAAGTCTTATTTTAGTTCAGCTTTAATGGAAAAATGGACTAGAAATGTGGACACTTTTTCTGGTTTGATGCATCCTGTGCTCTCAAATACATCTTGTTCCATTACTGGGAGCAAGGGTTATGTGGGCAGGACATGTGAGTCCAACTTTAAGACAGTTTTACCAGAAGTTGTTAAAAGTGCACATATAACAACCTTACCTAGGTGAGATACAGAATGCTTTTAATGTATGTGGAGCAGAAGCAACTTTGTCAATGTGCAACATCTTAATTTCCTCTTCTTGAGAGGCCTGATAGTCTCATTTTGCAAAACCTGGCAATCAAGCTAATGCTCTGTTCTGTGACTAAGACATGGACTTTTTATTTTTGCTCATAGTTCTCAACTTACTGTTAGCATTTTGAAATTATTTGCAAACACTTATGAATTAAGTAGAGGAAGTAGAGGTTTTCATTCTTTATATTAAGACTTTTGATATACATGTATTTTTATCTTTTATAGAGAGTCGTAGAGAGTTTGCTGAAAGATTATTTCCCATTTATTTAATTTTCAGATTTTCATCTCTAGAGCTCAGTTTGACACTAAGTACAACCTTATAGCAATAAGTAAACAATTTTGGTGTACCATGCTCTTTCAAATGCATTTTAAGATCTCAGCTATGAGGTGGTAATAATAGGTGGCTCAAAACTATTGCTACCAGTCTGGGTAATTAGAGGGTAAAAACATTTCTGGATAACCTTGATAAGAGCTTAATGTGTAACTAGCCATAAATTTATTATATGTCATTCAGAGGACAGATGAAATTGTAGCAGGTAAAATCATGATGCCAGGCCATCAGAAGTTAAAATATATGAGTTTAAAAAGAGAAGCTGAAATGTCTGCACTTCTCTGCATGCACTTTAGTTGTTCTTAGAGAAGTGGATTGTGCTGAGGAGTATGCAGTGTTGTTTCTAGGCTTTGCAGGAACAGCCTAGTGTTTGCAAGCTGCAAATAGCAGGGCCACAGCCAAGATGTGTGGGAGGTGGTTAACNTTTTTTTTTTTTTTGTCCAGCACAGATGCTGTGCTGGAACTTAACTCATCCATTGCATCTGACAGGGGCTCAGTTAGCATTTTTGCTCCTTCTGTTAATAATGCTGTGACCTATGCTTAATCTCTTTCCTACTTTCGCTGCCTGTGTCTCCTGATCAAAGAGGCTTGTATTGGGCTAGTGCCGTTACAAACAGCTGGAAAGCTGGTGTTGGACTCAGTGTGTGTCCTTAACCCTGTTAAGGAATCGATCATCTTTTGAATGGTTCTGTTTCCTGATTTAGGAGCTGTCAAATGATCTCATTTAAATTTATGTGGGGCTGAAAAATCTCTGGTCTGAACTCAGTCTGAATCAGTCTAAGTCATTTTATGTGCCAAATCCATGGCCCTTGATTTCTTTCTATTACTTCATTAAGCATATGGGTAGGCTGCCTGTCTTACAAAGCATTTTGGTTACCTTTTAATTTCCCTGAAACAGCTTATCCTAGCTCTCTTTTTTTATATGGCATTGTGCTTTGGTTTTGGTAATTCTGATCAGGTTTGATTACACATTGTTTACCTTCAGACTTGGAAAGAGTTATTTTTGGATGGCACTTGAGATTGAAGTTGCAGGATATGGAAGACCAAGTCCTCCTTGCTGTGTTGGTCGTCTCAGTTACAGAAATTAAAGTGACAGTTTCTGAGTTTGTCTCTCTGTGTAAGGGAGAATTAAGCTTATGCTTGTGCTCTATATTAACATGTGCATTTAGAGTTGTTTGTAATTAACAAATTAGTCTGAGGTGTGATTTTTATTGTAGAGATTGAGTAATTTATGCATCCATTAAAAAACCCAAAACATTAAGGCTCAGGTGTTTAATTTACAGAACAGGATTAGAAAAAATGAGTGAGGTTTACTTAGCAAATGCTGCTGTGAATGTATAGATCCGATGACAGAAGGTCTTATTATCTGTGCTTGCAAGTAGCCAATAGATAAAACACACTCCATCTTCTTGCTGTGACAACACTGTTTTTGCCTGCCAGACTGTTCCATTCTACACAGGGGGAGAAATCTAATTAAAGGGAGAAAATTGAATTTGGAAAAGACTTAGTATGCCATCTTGTTTTTTCCCTTACTAAATGCAAGATTAGTTGTGATTGCATGTCATGGTTATGCCTTATATAAATGAAAGAATTATTCTTTATTTCTCCAAGTGATCATTTGATTTAAGAATACTCTAGTAGCATAAGATGACCCAGCTTGACTGCAGCATAGAGTTTCAGTCAGTCAAATATACACTGATTATTTAGGTGTATCTATCTTAATAAAATTATAAGTAAAAGAACAATGGATTTAGCCTGTTTCTTTTTGTCATTATTACTATTTTTATTGTTTTTCCTTTGTGGCTGTTAAAATCTGATTCTGAGAGGCATCTTGTCTCTGAATTTTTGCTGGATGAGGAATTTTGCTGTGTGGGAAGAGGAGGGAAAATGGCAAATGGGAAGACATACTCCACTTGAGTGCCAGAACTCATTTCAGGATCTGAAGTTGTTTTTTCCTTAATAACATCATTTAAAGACAGATCAGCACTATGGATTTCCATCAATAAAAGCATCACTAGAACAGAGACAGCACTGCTGCTAGGCTGTTGCAGTTGGTTGGCAGCATGATTAGCTCTAAAAGCAAAAATGTCATTATTGTGGCAGCAGGGGCTGGCAGGGTGCCTCTTGGGGATGGAGAAGCCAGGACAGAAAGCTGGTTACTGGATGGTGATTTCAGTTGGATGAGGAGAAGCAGTAGCAGCTGGAAATCAGAGAAACTGTGTTTAGCAAGGAGGTTGAAGTGTGATTCTGTTCTGATGTGAGGATAGAGCCAGGGTGGAGTGGAGAAGGCAGCAGTGATTCCCTGCTTGGGCAGGGGGCTTGGACTACATGATCTTGAGAGGCCCTTCCCATCTTCAGCAGCTCCGAGGTTTGTGTGGAGGAGTCTGCAGATGGGTTTGAGCACGTGTGCAAGCTGCTTGCAGCCCTGCTCCTTTCCTGCTCTTGCATTCCCAAAACTGCTCTGCCCACCATTGAAATTTCCTTTCCTGGCTTTGCTGAGCCATTCTCTCTCCAGCTTCCAAGCTCAGTCCAGCAGAGATGTCATTGCCAGAGGGAGCAGTGAGAAGAAAACCACTGGCTGTAGGAACATCATTGGTTGCTCTGATCTACCACAGCACTTCATTCAAGTGTTTTCCTTCCTTTTTTCCCTTCTGAAAGTGTTTAACATCCCCTGGAATTTGGGTAGATATGTAGGCAAGGAGCAGCGTGATGACACTTGACACTAAAAGCTTCTAATCTCAATTCTGATTTCAGCTACATTAATGTAAATCTAGACTTTATTAGGGTGCTTTCAGCTGACGTGTTTAACCATTTAGCTGGTCGTAGCTGAAGAATGAATGCAGATGTCAGAAGACAGTGTGTTAAGATACTTAATTAAGAATTAATGTTTTAATATTGGAATTCACCCTTTGAAGCGGAGAGACCAAGCTGGTGTTGAGTTGCGATCATTGTGTAACGGAGGCTTTCTCTTCAGCTATTTAGGCTTTAGTGTATAGGACCTGAAGCTGTAGCCCCATGGCATGAGTTTGTCATTAAAGGTTTTGTACTCAACAGATGTCCTTGCAGAAAGGCAATCTGCTTTATGACAAAGGTTTGTATTCTTTCTTTCCTATGTTTCCTAGACACAACAGCAGAAATAGCTGTAAGTGCATAGTGTACCTTGTCTCCCAGTGTATGTGTCATTCACATCCAAACCAGAGACTTTAAGGCAAAAAGAGACTTTACTCATGAGAAGATGGCCAGGAAAGGGTCCCATACAGGAGCTTGCTTCCTAGCTTGCTTTTTATGATTCCCTCCTGTGGGATGAACCCGGCAGACTGTGCTTTTTAGTTTCAGGTGCTGGATCTCATTCTGCAAATTTTCATGTGAACATGCCTTACTGCTGTGTTTATTTTTACCAATGTTGCTGTAGTTTCCCGAGTAAGCTGTAGTTGGGTAGTTGCAGAAAACCACAGATTTTTCTAATGTCATGAAGTTTTTGCTACAGTATGCTGATTAAAACTGGAGAATATTGTTGAACTTGTGCTCCTAGTAAAGTGTACATTAAGAAGAATGTCATAGTTATTTTTAATTGCTTGTTCTCATTGCTGTAGACTAGCCTCTCCCATACTTTAATGATTGTCAAATATCATTGAAAGCTCAAAAGATCCTCACTGTTACATTCCAGGGTTTGTTTAGAATGCTTAACGTCTCTCAGGAGCTTCTGAAATGTGGTATTTTTATTTTGTGTTTTCCTTTGGTTTTAATTCTTAAATGATCCCTCTTTTCAGATTTCAAATTATAATCTATTTCCTGATGCATTGCTGACGCCCCGTGAGCCATGTCAGAAGTACTTCCAGGTCAGATGCCCTTTAAAAGATTATGCTATGCAAATATGTGAAACTTTCCTCTTCTTTTCCTTCTTCTACTTCCCAGGCCCATATCTCACTTTCATTTTGCACTTATACATGAAAAAGAGCAAGCACTTTATTTTCTTTTTAACAGTCTCTTTATTATAAACTCTCTATTCAGCTTTTTAAAAGTATTCCTATAGACAATACAATGCAAAAACATCTTAATAGAGGTAAAGACAAATAGGTCACACACTGTTTTCTGTTTGCAATGGCATTTTATCTCTCCCCCTAGCTCTGTAATGTTTATGATAAGATTGAAAAACATCAATAAAAGTCATTCAAGTAATGGCGTTATTTGTATTATTATGATGCTTAGAAAATTGGAACTACTTTGTGTTAAACACATTATGGTGGTGAAAGGATATTAATCTATATCTGTAAGTATGTTTCTAAACGTTAGAAGTATGCAGTTGAGACTTGTGATTTGTTTTAAAAAGCAAGCAAGCTAAAACCATGAATGAATTGCTATGACAGATCTTCTACCTACTAAGTGCTGACTTCAGCACCAGCATTTTATGAATATGTTATTATTCCCAGTAATGTTAACATCCTGATTATTTTTAGTTCTTCACCAGAGTCCAATATTTTTTATTATAATACCCTATTTTTACTTACAAGTTATCACTATTTACCTCCTTTAGCTGAGATATATGTATCAATTCAGCGATTCCTGGTCTGCTTGTCCATTTGTGCTTTGCTTTTCAGCAGAAGACAGAGGAGTTGAAAAAAGGGTACCCTGTGCCAGTGGCCAGGCAGCACGAGGAGCTGCCCAAGCAGGGGGGTATAGGGTCTGCCTGCAGCAGGGTGCCTGGGTGCAGCACCCCTGGTTTGGGGTGTTGGTTAGCTGGCAAGGGGCACAGCATCAGTGTGTGTTAGGTACCCTAGCAGCGAGGGAGGCAGGGTCGGTGGGAGGGACAAAAGATACGGGAAGTCAGAGATTGGAATTTCAGTGTTGAAAGTACAGGCACAGGAAGAAGTTGCATTTACTTGAAGTTTTTAATTAGAAAGTTGGGATGTGCTGCTTCTGGGAAAAAGTGACGTGTTTCAAGTGTCACTGTGTCCTGTATAAAAGAGGAGGGACAGGTTATCGCTCTTCCTCCTTATGCTGTTCTACTACACAGTCTGGGGGGGGTGGGGGGGTGTTCAGTGCTTTTAAGCATTTCCTTGCATTGAAACGTTTTCCAAGCACTTTAGTTACTCCTGGTCTGGTAGCAACTTCTGCCCTTGAGACGCAAGACCTGCCCCTTCACATCTCTATTTCTTCTTCTCTTTTTGCCTCTTTTGTTGCTTCCCTTCTTCCCCACCTTTATATCTGTTTCTGTGAGTGGAGGGATGCTGTCTGCGTGTAGCCCAGCGCATGGCTGGGACTGCAGTCCTTTGAGAGGACAGCCTGTTCCTCTCTGTGCACACCTTGTGGTACTGTTTGCATGTTCATTGATGACTGGATCATGATGATTTCATCAACACATCATTTGAAAAGCGCATCAGGAGGGGAGGTGGTGTCTACTGAACGGTTCATTTTGACATTTTTCTGCTTATCATGATACACCGACCAAACTTAGCACACAATACTGCTTGGGTCGCAAAGACTTCTGAAGGCTTTGGCTCAGTCATCGCTCAATGTGCCAATGTTCATCATAAATCCATGGGGGAGCTTTATCAAGCAGATTAGTAAAGTGTAATACATTTTGTTTCAGTGTTTCTGTGTCCTTACTCTCACAATATTTTTGATAAACAAAATGCTAACGGCAGGAGACCGACTAAAGATAATCTGGCAGGCAGATACTTAATCTTTATCTAGGAAGATTATTTTTTAAGAAATTTGCTCAGTGGTAAAAATAGTGGCAAGCATTGGATAAAGCAGCTCGCTTGTAACAAAGAACAAGAATAAATTTCAGTCTTGTTCCAGATTGTGGCAGTTGTATTTATTGATGAAAAAAATAAATGCTTGTTTTAATTGGCTGAAGCATAAAGTAAAATATAATCGAGTAAAATCCGTAATTACTGTACAATTCCATAAATTCTAAAGGTCAGGCAGTGGGTCAAAATTATCCTGCCCTATTAATTTATTTTTTGTGTGACTTCCAAATTGCCAGACTTTTAACTGATTCAGAAAAAATACAAAGCGGCCAGTCCATAAACACAGGCCATTTTCTGTTTTTAGATTAGAACATGTGCTTTGGTAACATTATATAGGATCAGATGTGACCTTGCTTACATTAGACTTGGTTGGTTTTAGGCGAGATGCACAAAGCAACATTTATTGATGTATTTATATATGAAATACATTTATAAAGTTCCTTAAAATTATGTGATGGTTGTGTTTTAGAAGTCTTTTGTGACTAAAGCTAAAATTGCCTGTAAGATGTTTGTTAACTGTTACCTAAGCTGCTGGGTTTTGCAGTGTGTGGGGGGTTATCTGTCTTCTGAAGAATTTGCAGTTGGTCTAGACTGACTGACTGGGGCTTGAGGAAATGGCAGACATGAAAATTTGTAAAATTTAGTTTAAATTCTGTTTTGAACAACTTTTAGAAGTTGTTCTAGGTAAGTGATTCAGGGAACAAAGTATGTACTTGCTCTGCTCCGTTTGAAATGAACCAGAGTGATGGTTGGAAGTGTGCAGCTTTGACAGCACATCAAAGAGGGAACACTAGCAACTGTGTGTGTGTTTAGGTAACGCTGTGAAGTGCTCCTTTTCACTCTGTGTTTATGTATATGTTCTTTTAAAACCCATATATTTAATCTCTTGTAAATCTGTACAGTAGTCAGTTCTGTCGTATATCAAATATACAAGGATGCAGCACAACTCAGCTGGAATGATCTGTCATCGGCTAGCTCAAATTATAGCTTTTCATTCCTGAATAAGTCCCAGACACATTTTTATGTGCAATATAAGCAGTCAGTGATGTCTGAGAATTAGGAACAACAGAAAGGGTGTTTCATGCTGTGGCAGATGGGAGTGATTTATTAATTGGCCTCTAATTTGGTTGCCAGGTGTCAAACAACAGTGACTTCTACGGTATGTAAATTGAGGTGCTCATGGAGTATTTGTGCAGATTACTGGGAGCCATAAATAGGCAGCATAAGAACAAATGATAGTTTTTAAAAAAACAAATACACTTTTGATCATTTTTTTTATAGTCTGAAAATCTGTTCCCTCAACAAATTTAGTATTTTTCAAAATGTGAGCTGTGCCCCTGGCTAATAAAAATCAGAAACTTGTCTACAAGTAGAAAAAAGAATGGTTTTCTTTCACTGTGGAATATGTGTACTCTGCCTTCTCTTCCCTGCTCTACTTCCCCCTTAAAAAAAAAAAAAAAAAAAAAAAAAGAGAGAGAGAAGAGAAGATGCAGGTGTTAAGAGGCAACAGCTGACTGGCCAGTCAGGCTTAAAATTAACAGTGATTTGCTTCTGGATTCCAGGGCATTTGCAAAGGGTACCTCTCCTGTCCCCAGGCCTGCCTGTAACAGAATCAGACATCAAAAAACCTGCCTTGTATAGGGTCAAGCTTTCTGTTTTTTCTCAGCTTTGTGGTACTGATGATCTGTCTATATTTTTTCTGCCTCTGTTTTTCTTTATTTAATAAGCTAAGCTTTTGTCTATTCTCTTACCCACTTAGGTTGTGGTAATTTTCCTACTATAAAGCAATTATGTAAAGTGCCACATCCCTTTACCAGAAGCCCTAGCAAAATAGAGTGTATAATGAATGTATTTCACGACTGTTTCTTTTGCTTTTCTAGTCGATTCTGGCGTGGACGCGTTGGCAGTGTTTATGGCAAGCGGCAGCACGACGGACGTTGTGAACCGCAACAACCCCGCCACCCCACCAAACACCCTTAACCTGCGCTCTTCACATAATGAACTTCTGAATGCAGAAATTAGGCACACGGAAACCAAGAACAGTACTCCTCCGAAATGCAGGAAAAAATACGCGCTGACTAACATTCAGACAGCCATGGGTCTTTCTGATCCAGCTGCGCAGCCCCTTCTGGGGAACAGCTCGGCCAATATAAAGCTGGTGAAGAATGGAGAAAACCAGCTCAGGAAAGCCGCTGAGCAGGGACAGCAGGATCCCAACAAAAACCTCACTACCACTGCGGGCATAAACGTAACTTCTGAGAAGTTTGAAGGCAAAGAGCCGATCCCGCAGGATTCCTCTGGCTGTGAAATATTACCCTCGCAGCCAAGGAGGACCAAGAGCTTCCTGAATTACTATGCAGATTTAGAGACATCTGCTAGAGAGCTAGAGCAGAGTTTTGTTGCGATGGAAGATAAATCTGCGCAAAGCAACAGCCAGGCTTCTACTGTTATTGTCAATGGGGAAGTCCTGCCCCGGAAACAAAACAAAGTGTCAAGCCCAGAGGATGGCCAAGTTGCCACAGTGTCGTCAAGCCCTGAGACTAAGAAAGACCACCCAAAAACTGGGGCCAAAACAGACTGTGCTCTCCATAGGATTCAAAACTTGGCCCCGAGCGATGAGGACTCCAGCTGGACTACACTGTCCCAGGACAGCGCCTCGCCGAGCTCACCTGATGACACAGGTACGCCAGTAAAGGCTGTTTGCAGCCACTGGTTTAGAAATACGTTGCTTAACTTGTTGCACCTGGAAGGAGAGAGGTGATTTAGCAGTGCTTTCGGTGAGGGGGAGTGAATTGCATCGAAACACGAACGCTGGGCTTGCACACAGCTCCTTGTCCACATGGGAATGCTTGGCAGCCTCCAGCTCTATCCTAGCAGCTTTACTGCTGCTTTAGAAAAGGCGCCAGTGAATGCTATAGACAGGGTCCCTACCACTATGCTAACTGCACCTTTTGCTAGTTTATAAGTAATTGCTCTTCCCTAATCAGTGGGTGTATGTTGTGAGAAGTACATGATTATCTGGAGATGCTAAACTACTGATAGCTGTCTACGTGCAACAGACTTTTCTGAGCAATGATTTTTTTAGGTTCAGCAAAGATTTTTACTTTTCTAATTGAAATTTTTTTGAGTGTCCCCCCTCTGCCCTGTGTCATTTGATATTCTTTTATTTTCAAAAAAGTCCTCCCAGACCTTGGGTCATTTAATTTTCTTTGTGCAGCAGTTTCATACAGTAACTCAGAAGTTGAAATAATGGCATTTCATATCTTGGAAGCCTGGGCTCATTAATTATTTGTACAATAATGATGACTTTGCACTGGCTCTGTTGTGATTTACAACACATCTGTATTATTTTTAAAACTCTAGAGATCTCTAATTTACTCTAGTTACTGGACTTAGTTACTTTTTTTTATATCCAAGCCAGTATATAAAGTACAAAGTTGTCAAAATAAGGAGAGGCAATCCAGTTCTCAAGGGTGATATAGGGCTAAAGAAGTTTATCATACCTTGTTTGTATTTTAAGTGATTTCATTATTACAACACAGAGCTTATATACTGTTTGGAGGGCACCACAGTCCAAATCCACAGCTGCGTTACATGTCAGTTATGCATGATAATGACAATAGTGATTCTTCTTTTAATGTGTAGGGGTTTAAAATCACAACCAGAAATCCCCACTATGTGACATATAATGGATCTTCTGATCTTCTTTTTGATGTGTAACAAACCTTTGCATTGAGAGACAATTTTAATGAAGTTACATCTTCATGTGCAAAATGAAAAAGTTTTCTCTTTACTAAAATTGTTGTTTGGGTTAATATTATTTCTTGGGATACTTGATATAATATGTGTGACATCACTGATAACATTTTCTGGAGAAACTATCAATAGGAGGTATTTAGATAACTTCATGCTGAGCTTGTTGACTCCTTCTGCTTTTGTACTTGCCCCAGGTTCGGCAACGAGAAACTGGATAGAAAACTTATGTTCACTGAAAACTAAATTAATTTCAAGTAGTCTGATTAAGGAAGGGTGGCCTAAGATTCTAAGAGCTAGCTTAAGTTTTGTTTCTTTTTAAATAATGTTTTCAAAATTTTCTTCCCACATGTGTATTGCCACTGTATGGTGGATGACCTCCTTCAGCACTATTTTGAGGGGTCAAGAAGCTTGCTTTTTTAAGTAATCAAGTGTTAGCTGAGCTGTGGTTTGTTTGCACTACGGGAATAGAGGGGAACTTTCCTCTGCTGTGTGTGGGGGTTTCCTTGCTTAAAAATATAATTAAAACACATAAATTAATAAAGTCCTCAGAGCTCACCACGCTTCTAAACTAGAATAAAGAGCTTTTTATAAATTCTCCTCTGCCTTCACCATACTAGCAGTCAATGTATTATAAACAGTTACAGAAAAGCAGATGTGGAGATATCAGAGTTTAGTCTCTATTAGGAAATAAACAGAAGGCCTTGAAAAATTTACTCTTAAGCTTAATTGTTTGCACTAGGTATGCAACACTAGACAAAATCCTTCTGAACTCTCCTTAGGGCAGGATACTTTTATTTGTGGTCTAATGAAAAGGTGTTCTCAAGAGACTCGACTCTTTGTCTGAATGAGGAGGCAACAATAAGACAACCAAATTTAAAGATGCAAAACAACTGGCTGGATATTAAACAAATGTTCATGTTGTTGATTTGTAATGTTGCTGAACAAATGTAGTAGAGCCTGTTAATAGAGGACACTGAACACCACAAGCATAGTACAGTATAAGAATTGTGGTTTGGGGAAACTCTTGTTTCTCTTCCAAAGAAATTATCTATATCTGCTTCTTGACAAGAACTACATTGGCTTCAGTTTTCAGAGTGTTTTTTTTTTAAGGACTTTTAGCTTTCCTCCACTGACATCAGGACTGACTGTACCCATCCGGTTGACTCTGCTGTCATTCAGAGAGCGTGTTGTGAGTTACCAAAGACCAGCTCCAGAAGTCTTTAAAACTGCAAATGGCACAGAGCAGGTTTTAAATCACAGCGAATGCTTCCTCCACCTCTCTCCAGAAAATTTCCTTAGTCTAGTTTTCAAAGGAAACACATCTTGTATTATTACACCCGCTACCTGTTCTTTCTCTCCCTCTCTATGTATTCACAAGTTTCACCTACATTTTATGAACATGTGGGGGAAACAGCAGGAGTCAGGTCGATACTCTAGAGCCCAAACCTAGAGGAGAGTGAGGGTGATGCCAGTGCTATTTTCTGTTTGTGACTACTTTTTTAATGAAGCTCACCAGAACATCTGTAGAAGGCAGGCACATTTCTTCAACTTCCTATCACCTGAAAAACAGTTTCAGTGGAAAGTTATCCCTCCTTAGTAAGGTGCAAGTCTGTATGTAATAATCTCTAATGAATTAGGAATGAGAATTCTCTGGAGGAAAAAAAAAAAAGGAATTCTATTTGCCTCAAAGCCAAGAAAAATGCTGGAATGTGCTTTTGCTTCTTGTTTTATCTTAATTTGAACAAAACCTACTCCTTCCAGAGCAGGCAATAACCCCATAATTGGGAAGGTCCCTAAGATGTGGGACACTCGGCGCTGGAGAAACGCAGGTTTTCTTGCTCTGGGACAGTTGCCCTCCTTGCTGTCTTCAGAGCTTTAGGAGACTGTGCAGGGCCAGCAGCCACCTCCGGCTCCCCAGCTTCTCAGCCTTTGGCTCGCACAACGGCTTGTTTCTCCCTGGTTGAAAATGTCATTCAAAGGGGTATCCAAAGTACAAGTGTACTCTTTTTCAGGGAATGCCACCACTGTATGCGACTGCCATGAGCCAAATGCCTGTCTGCTGCAGGTCTCTGAGCAAATTCAGGAAGGCAGTTTAATAGCTGGTTACGTATAAACAAGTTCAACCCAGTGCAAAAATGACAACGCTGAGACTGGCCCTTGGGGATCAGGAGTGCCACTCTTGTAAATAGAGCCCAATATTCTGAAATAACAGTATGTCTGGGTAGAATAGCCTTCTAATACAATAAAAAGGACAGCAAGTCATGAACTAGTCAGAAAGATTTATACCAATGGTCAGTTCTGCCTCTGATTTTAACCAGCATCTTTGACAAAATTAAAATGCATGTCCTCTTAAAAGCCCCATTTTTCCTTTGCAGTATCTATCTGATACAGACAACAAGTATGTTATTTACTACAGGGCATGTTTTCTGTGCTCCTGAGTGTGGAAGAAGATTTATGGTAGTAGAAATACATTCAATTACACTGTGGATAAACACAAGTCCTATACTACTAGAGGAAGACTATATTATCACCTATACAATTGTAGGGTTCTGGGTAAATATCCAGTTTTCAGATTTTCAGGAATAAGAGGCTCTAGTTTATACCCACTATGCATCTTAATGGCCTGTCAACTTTGAACTGTTTTTTTTAATCCTGTGTCTTACTGATAACCACATATCAAGAACAGCATGTATTTTATACTCTCAAACTTTACTTGACCATTTGCTGACTGCCTATGAAATAGAAAAGGTAACTATTGCTGTATATCCCCAGCATATAGGTAATGTTCTGTATGCGGAATAAGTAACTGCGTGTTTATCTTCCTTTTAACTACCCCTGTAAGAGGATTTCAGGGAGGAAAAAGTAATTCAGTTTAAAAGAAATAAAACCTAAAAGGCCACACAGTTACACAGTGTTCACAGTAATGATCAGCATTCAGGCTCTACTGGTAGAAGGCCATAAAATAAATTGAACTTGAAAGATGACTCTCGAGTACACGTTGCTGCTCTCAGTTGCACAGGGAGGCCACTTGCTGCGTTTGGGCAGTCAGGTCGGTTTTACCCTGTGGTTCTCAGTGTAGCTACCTAAATCCGTATCTTGAACGCTCAGATAAGTGCTCTGACTTGAAATACAAAGTTTCCATGGTAAAGAGTGGTGATCAGCACACTTTTGCATTGGGATAGTCAGTAAAAATAGGTATGTAAAAGTGAGTTAATGTGCTTAAATTCAGGAATGGGAGGATAGATATTTTCTAGAATAAGTGATTAGCATCCTCTCCCAAACTCTACAATTACCAGAATTTGGGGCTATAGAAGAAAGAGGCTTTCCAGGATGTGTTGTATTGTCACGGTTGCAGTTTCATACTTACTGTTTACCAAGACGATAAAGAACAATTCTTTATTTCATCAGAGCCGTTCCTTTTCCTAAGGACAGCTTGATTCAACTACCTGCCTGGCGGTGTCCCAGACAGGCAGCAGACAGGAGGCAAGAACTAGGACTTGTGCTCTGGAGAGGCAACCGCAGGCTAAGCGGGACACACATCAAGTAACACTTACAAATAAAATAACCAGCTGGATAGAGCCGGCAACATCTACCCTGCAGTACAGAAACAAAATTTGTTCCTTTTCTGGGTCTGGCTTTGTTTTAAAAATCACTCCTTGGTTAATCTCTGCTATATTGTGCCTAAGGGTCTAGGATGGTTTGTCATACTCTTTCCGAACACAGCTCTCCCAGCATGACATCTCTCCCTGGGTGCTCTGAGGCCAGGGGAGATTGAGTTCAACGACAGTTGCGTTCCAGTGGCTGTGTTTTGACTACCAAAGCATTGATGTGCCTAGCTCAGTGCTTTGGCTAAAATAGTGTCAATGTGGCCCTGTCCTAACTGACGTAGCTTAATTAATTTTGATGTTATTCCAGCTGAACTTCTGGCCACTGGGTGGGAGTTTAACAGGCTGGCTTATTTTGCCCTTGATATCTCATTTCTTGTTTGTTGCTTGTCTTTTCAGGGACACTTTCTTTGCTAGCGTAGTAAACCACATAATTCCTAGTCTGGATAAAATCAGAGTGCTGCTTTGTATAAGTGCAGTGCTATGATTTTGAGTGTTTTAAAAATGAATATTTTCTACTCAGTAAAATGTATAGTTGTGAGGTAAACAAATATCTGCAGGCCTGGCTGCTGTAACACGTGGAGTACCGGTGGGGGAAAAGTGAAAGGTGACAAGAGAGAATAGAGATTGTGGTGAGACAGTGCGGGCATGTGAATGCCAGCATCGTGCTGCTGCCTGGGTGGAAGCTATGGAGTAGTTCACAAGATCTTCAGAGCACCGCAGGTTTCCCTTAACTCCATAGTGTGGTTTACATTGATGTGTACACTGTTAAGAGATATTAGGACATGCTTTTTATACAGCACTTGCGTGTTGTAGTAAAGTGGAAGACTCTTCTGAGCATCTGTAGGGAAAACTCAAGTTTCAGAGGCGGTGAATAGCTCAATCATGTCTGCTACTTAACTTGACAAATTACATTTTGAAGTTTTCCAAGCTTCTGTTTCAGGGATGGACAGGTGTAATTCTGGATCCTGCATGTCTTCACTGAGGTTGAATGTGTCTTGCCGAAGAAGTTATTCTGTGCCTAGGATTGTACATCTTCACAGGTCTCTCCTGAGACCATGAAAGAGTTCAGGTGCAGTCAGACACAGGACCAAGCAAAGAGGAAGGGAAAACAAACCACAGAAGACAAACCAGAGAAGGTGATGGGGAAAAGTCAGGATCCTGATAGCTCTTTTAGATGGTAAGGCAGGAAGTTGCACAGAAGAAAAGCCACCATCAATTAATACCAGAGTAACCACCTCTCCTTAAAAAAAAAAATAAATTCCCAGTTCATAAAGCTGTGCAAGTAATAACAAATTACTACAAAAATCGATCCAGTAAACCTCTGCCTCAGCACTTCTGAATGCTGCATAGAACTCAGGCCAAACCAGTCCACCTGATTGATGCTTTGAAATGGGTATAGAAATCTCTGAGGAAGGGAAGGAAAAAACAGCGTTACCTTTGGGAGGACTCCACCTGTGGGCCCCTGTTCGTTAAGGCAAGCTGAGAACATGAGTATATTCTGCTAGGTGGGTTCTGTGTGCTCCGGAGCTCTTTGCAGCATGGTTGGGTGCTTGTTTGTGGTCATCTGTGCTCCTGTATCTCAGCTGCAGGAGGTGTGGTAAAGAAACAATATTGCTGCTCAGCAGAATGAGTCTCCAGTCTTTACAGTGGCCCCTGAGCTTTTGGAGGATCTCACAGTTGCTGGGTAGCAGCGATTCACCTAGGTGTACAACGCCAGGGATGGCTGGTACAGTTTTGGGAGTTTCCTGCTCCAGAAGTGTTTCCTGCCTCATTAGAGCTAAATACCCTACAAACTGGAAACCCAAAGCCTGGGCCCCTGCAGTTGTTCCCCTGAGTATCTGCAGCGATACCAACGTCAAGCCCTAGCAGCAGTGGTGGGTTTGTCTCACCACTGCTCTCAGCAGAGGAGAAAGCCGATGGAGGAACAAGAAGAGTTGTGGGGCAAGAAGGAAGGAAGGGTCGGAAGATGGAAGTGTGACCTGAAGGCTTGTTGAGAGGAGTGACCCATTGGAGGGGGAAGCAAAAAAAAAAAGAATAACTGCAGCTGTGGAGATAAATGGCACAAACTGAGGGGAAGCTGGAATAAGCAGGAGCTGGAAGCACTCAGAGGTGTTATGGTCAGCAGGCTAATGCAAGCGGGACTAGCACAAACACCGACAATAAACAGGATGAACTAAAATTGAGAGTAAAACAGCAGAAGAGAGTATTGGAGAGTTTGCGTGTGCTTGAGGCTGGGATGATATTTCACAGAAGTTCTGAAAATTTAAAGCAGGTGAAAATAGGAGAGCTCTGGGTGAAAGTTATTTAATACTGAAGTACTGCTAAAAGAAAGTAAAATTTTAGCTCAGGACTGGATTCAGGGCCTGGTGGAAGATGTCTGTGCAGTGAGGGACACAGACCTAGATTCCCCTCGAGTTCCTGCCCTTGTATACTTGCACGTGTAGGTATTCTTTTAATCTCCCCAAGTTAGTGGCTCCTTTAGACCCCAGTTTCTCAGTGCACTGGTTCCTCATGTGTTTAACTCTCACACAAGTCAGCTTTAGCTGACTGAAATTTAATTCAGCTTTAATTAACGACGTGGGATTGGCTGAATTGGGGTCGTGGATCTCTTCAGGCATAACTATGTTATTGCAAGCTGTGGTATTAAACACACAGAAACCTATAGCATGTACCACCAAGACGTGGACTAGATGGTACTGCAGGCAGCCTTGGGTTCGTTGCTGCTGCATCCAGAGAAGGTGGGTAGATCCAGGGCAGTACTGAGCCATCTCCGTGGGCCAGGAGAGGTCTTGTATGATGGGACTTGGCATGCCGCAGAGACCTTGCTCTGAACTCAGTCCTCACGTGAGAGTGGATGTATGGTCCCTGCCTTAAGGGACATGAAGCCTTTTTTAAGCAATCCCATGAAAGCACATGCATTTGCCATTAAGGCTCAATTGCTTCATTTTGAGATGTATGGAGCCCCTGGGTACTCAGCATTAGATCGTAAATGTCCAATATCAGGATGCCACAGAGCTCAAGATAATAACATTAAGTGGGTTTCTTGTAATGTCTGAGATCTGGATTTCTAAAGCCTAGCAGTGTGTCCTTTGGTTTGAACAGTAGATTTATCCATGATACTTCAGCGATGAGAAATCCTTGGGGGGAGAGGGGACGGATGACCCCAAACGTGAATCATATATTTTTGCTCCCTGTTCATAGTGTCTCTGGGGCATTTTTATCCATTTTTATATGGTGTTGTGTTACAAGGCTTGTTTTTAACCACTGTTGTGTTGATTGTTTTACATGTACATTATTTGATATACTGGACTAATTTATTACCTAATGTGTTTTTAAAGGAAAAGCCTTGAAGTAGTCAGTCTCAACTATTCATGAAACTGTTTCTTAATTAAACTATTTTTACCCAAACAGTGACATAATTTAATATTAACTAAATTCATTTTTCCCGTTATTTTGTTTTTAATTGCTTTTGAATTGAGATTCTGCAGGGCTAAACTTAAATATGAAACACTTCAGTTATTAACTTGGAGGTAGCTGCAGTGCACTGAGATAGGTGTAGTAGCACTGTCATAATACTCAAGTGAGAGCTGTTAACTCTGTAGAGCATGTTTCTTGCTTGCATGTAACTGATAAAATAGTCTAAATCTAAGGTTATGGCTACGTTTTCTTTTTAAAAGTAGATTTTTGTCTCTTTCCTGACCCTGAGAAGTTTTCAGTAAGGAACAAAGGAGCCCATCCCTCCTCCCCTTCTCAAAATGAAAGCCAAAATGCACAACTGAGATTGGCCAAATTAATTTCTAAATTAGAATACATTCCCATTTAGACTTTAATTTAATTTTACTTCTACTCTGCAAGAAAGAGACCGTCAAGTTACCCTGGTCATTTTGGCTGACACGATTCTTGGCTTTGCTTAAATTATTGATTATAGCAAGGGGAGGGACTTTGCGATGCGAGCAGCGCTCTCACTAATAGAAGCCTTTCACTAAATCAATTTCTACCATTGCTGCAGTGCACCTTCGGGGAGTTGGAGGTTAGCAGCCTTAAGAAGAATTTTGTCTTCAAAGAGTGGATCTTTGCCATTCATTTTTCTAAGCCTTTTCTTTTCATGTTTATACAGGCAGCTAAGGAGAAAAAAAGAGCAGAAATATTTCCAGGGGTTGATTTGCAGGGTGAGGAGCTGTTCTGGTCCAAAGTTGAGCTGATTAAATCTTGATGTGATTGATATCTAAAGGCTTGTGGGCTGAAAGTACTGTTTCAAAAGCTTGTCTCTTGAGCAGAGTCAGTCAGAAAATACATCAATGTCTTGCAAGCTGGAATCAATTCAGTAGAGAACGCACTGTATGCACACGCTGCTGTAATTCCTGTATAGCCATCCCTCTCATTTTTTCCTGGCTTATTAGAAAACACTGTCATTTATATGGTCAACATGTAGTGTTTCCTCTGTTACATCTACCGGCAGTTGAATGGGGGTGGCTTTTCTTTTCTCCCATCAAAGCACCAATCCTTGTTAGACTAATTAAGTAAGTGTCTGTTTAAACATAGCAGTGTGTTTTCCCATATTTGAGTTGGAGATACTACACAGAAGGAGAATATGAAGCTGTTGGGACATGTATATAGCAAACTTAAAGGATGCTGGTAGCAGATCAGTACATGTTGAACTATACGGGAGCATCTAGTAACTGTAAGTAACACTTCTTTTCTATTTTACTTTTTTGTAGCTCTGGTTGACAATGTCACTTAGCTCTGGATATTGAATACAATTATTTTATCTGTTAATAAAAATTCTGCTCAGTGGAAGCTCAGCTGGTATCTGACAGGTTAAGTTGCAGAGTGCATGGTGTACAGTTGATACTGTAAAGGTATTTTTATGGATGCTCATCATTTCAGTGGTGAATTGACAAGTGATGGTTTAGACTTGTGATCCATAGAGCTTGAAGGTTTTTATATAGGTTTAAAGTACATTACGAACTGGACTTCTTGTGACTTCACACGTCATGAGTTCCTCCCCTGGGACTGCTTTATTTTCCTTGCAAAGGGAAGAAAAAAGTCTGTCTAAATAATATGAGTAGTACACCTAGTCATTCCCTAAAGTTCAAGGTAAAGCAACTTTTGATATACTGAGTCGTGTTTTGGGGGTTAGAAATATGAGGCGATTTATAGCAAGTATTTGATTGGGATCTGTCAAAGAATGTTGGCTAATATCTTGGACATTTTTTTTTTGTTCATTTTGCCAGCCCTAAATCAATCAATTTGTCCAGGTCAGAAAAACAGTCTTTTGCTGGAAAACCAGTTCACACAAAACCTTTACACAACTTTTTGTCTTCATCTGTGGAATTGTAATTAAATAGTATAACCGTATTTGCTCCTTACAAAAACAAACTAGTAATAAGAAACAGTGATCTGGTGTGGCTTTTGTAAAATTATTTGAAATTTAGTTCAATTTTTTTTTCTTTTGTAGGCAAGCCAACATCATTTGTCACACTCTGTAGCTTTAGCAGACTTTCAAGAATAATATTTGGTGTTAAACTCAAATTACCTTATTTTCTTTTGTGCCTAACTAACCTAGAATAATGAGTCTCCCTTTTTTGCCACTGGAGCCTGTAAGCACATCGACTAAAGAACTTTGTGGTCTCCTGACTACGTTAATTTCCCATGGTTAATTGTGCTGAAACGTAACCAACGCTTTTTTAACAGAGATCTGAAAGGTAGGAAGAAGACATCAGAAAAACAGAGATTTCAGGGCAAAGTTTCCACTGGCATAAAATAGGAAGTTTACTTGATTTTTCATACAAGATTGTTCTTTTGCACTAAAATGAGTGTGTTGGGCTTTGTAAAATTGTATTGCCTATGTGTATTCAGGATACGTATAGGAAATAAGGCCCTTATGCAACTATCACAACAAATGTGTGATCGTTAACAGAAGATTATTTTTCTGTATTTCTCTTGATTTCATGTTATAGTTGAATTCTCACTTTCATAACTATATTTCAGATTTCTGTACTTTAAATATACCAGGTGTACTTCTTTATGGGAAGCTACTCTTTCCTAAGATTATCTGATCCTACAGTTACTTCACAGGGAAAATGTAGTTTCTTGAAAGGGGCTGCTTTGGGAGTAGGGTGACGTGCAAGTTGCCCCATTCTCTGTGCCTCCCAGTGGCTTCTGTCCACATCCACTTTGGTTTTAGTTTCAAGGAGCTGGTCCAAAAAACAGTGGTGCATGGTCCAGAGTGCTTAACACTTCCCACAAGAAACTTGGCTTTTTTGGGTGGTCAGGTGTCTCTAACTGGAGAGAGATTGTTGTTCATCTGTCCCAACATAAAATCAATGGAGCAATGACTCAGGAAGAGTTGTGGTTTTCCAGGAATGATGCAGAGGGGTGGATTGTCTGTCCGGTGTCTCTGCCAGAAGTAGGTAGAGATGTTGTTTACTTGTTTGACCAACATTTCAGGTTCACTACTTCCAAATGTCGCTAACATCAGTGCAGTAACTATTTGACAGTATTTATTTAAAAAAAAAAAAAAAGACAAAATCTACTGATTTAAAAGTTGTGCTCCCTGCAGACCACGCTTGACATATTCTGGTAATAGTAATTACTGGTTGTATTTTTTTAACCTTTCTTTTATGTATTCAAGTATGCAACAGAAACTTCACTGTAGGTGAGGGAATATATCTAGCATTTGCACAGTAGATCTCTTCTGTTTTCCACTGCTAAACCACCCCATCTGCAGACAGGGCAAGTGGACAGACTGTGCACTGGAAGCACAAAGGCTCTTCAGAAGTGAGGGGAGCTCTTTTATTATTAACACATTTATTTTACATCTTCTCTTTAATTGTACAAGAATGCTTAGAGATGTGCATTTATAAAGGCTATAGTACTGATGAATAGGAAAGAATAAATGCTTCAATTTACACCAAGAAAGCAATTAAAAACTAAATGAAAAAAGTTATCATTTTTTCTTGAAACAAATACACCTTGCCCCCAAACGGGAGTCTAGAAAGAATGTGTCTTCAAAAACAAGAATCAGTTCTAGTTCATTTAGGATTAAGCTTTCATTCTAATTTTATTATTTCAACTTTTTTTTTTGTGAGGGAGATATGAGAAATTCTGTGGGTTGTAATGAGAGGGTTTGGGGTTTTGGGGGGGTGTTAATGGACAAGCTGAAATTTTCTCATGATTCTAGGAGCTGGGGATTTTAAAAGTACTAGATGTCACAAAACACAACAAAAACTAAAAAATTTCTGTCAAAAATGCTGAAAACAAGCATAAGTTCACAAGAGTAGTATTTAATTTCTCTAGTGTGTTAAAAGTAAACTTTTTGAAAGGAATGAGCCTTGCAGCTTGAATTCTGCAATGATGAACAAACCTACTACCTCATTTGGTCATACGCAAAAGATCTTCTGGTAGGATGTGCTTTGTTATTTTCTGACTTGCTGATGGGTAAGGTGGTGGCTGAAGTTCAGAAGAGAGAGAAAACTCTATTTTTTTCCTTCTGGTAACATTACTGCAAAAGGGTCAGTGTAAAGGCCACCACATCAGGTTATTTTGAATTAGTTATTTTTCTTTTGGTTTATCACTTTACAGATGCTGTATCAGGATTGTATGTTGTGCTGGCCAGAGTCTTTTATCTGGGCTAATTCTGTTTTCAGAAGGTGGCAGGATTCACTGAGAATTCGTTATCAGTGCAGAAACACTGAATTTCTAACTAGCATTTCACATCCAGTATGTTGCTCTCATCTCC
Source organism: Aramus guarauna (assembly GCA_013400195.1). Taxonomy (NCBI): domain Eukaryota; kingdom Metazoa; phylum Chordata; class Aves; order Gruiformes; family Aramidae; genus Aramus; species Aramus guarauna. The sequence continues at coordinate 284,199 of VXBL01001527.1, read as the reverse complement.
CCTTCCTATTTCTGAATCTTTCTGGAATGCAAATCGTATAAGGGAAGCAAGACTGTAAACATTTACTAACATAAGAGCTCTTTTGAACTGTAATAATTGTCATATGTAAAAGCCTGTAGTTTAAGCGGGTGTTAATTACTTCTCAAGAGCAGTTGGCTCTGCAGTAATCACTAGATAAGATGTGCTTTTAGCTACTGTTCTTCATGGTAGTTCTAATATGTTCCCCCTTTTTCATAAAGATATTTAAGTCCAACAGATGTATTTGCCTATAAAGAAATCTTTACCTATTAGATGGCTCTGTACAATTTAGTATAAAAGTAATAACATCTTCCTTTTAGATACACATTTGTCACCTTCAATTTTATATTAACATGTAAGGAGAATAATGCTCAGTCCCATAGCTCCTGCATTGCCGTTGTCATATGAGGTTATTGTGTTCTCAGGGGATGAAACTCTGTACCTTTGTACTTACGAGAACAAATTTATCGTGGATTTTCCTTCTAGGAATATAAATATCCCTTAGAGGAACCATGGATATATCTGTTTGAGGGTTCTCATATCAGATGTGGCTTTTTAGTCTGACCCAGTATAATCATTGTGGTTACTTTGATAAAAGTCTTTCAATAATGTTAATGCCACTGTTTTCACTGCAAACTAATATATGGCCTGGAAGCTAGAGCTCAGTTCTACAAGAGTTACGGAGGTTGTAGTTCAATTTTGTACAACACCAGACAGTGCATCAGCCTGTAAGAACGGCTGTATCCAGCAGACCTTAGGCTCATGTAGTTCTTCATCGGTCGCCTCTGACAGTGGTCAGTAGCAGAAACTTATGGGAGCAATAAAAATAAAAAACAAAGCTAGCATAAAGTGGTGGTCCTCCTATTATATCTTACTCACTTTCAGCAAGTAGTGCTTTTAAGGGCTTTCAGACTTAGTATGTATGCATGTTATGTTCTTTAACTGCTCTTGATAGACTTTTCTAATATGAATTTGTTTAATAATTTTTGCTCCCATTTGTATTTCTGGTATCCACAACATCCTGTGACCATGAGATCCATAATTTAATTATGCGTTGTATGAAAAAGTACTTCCCTTTGTTATAAAATTGCTCTCCAATAATTTCATTAGGTGCCCATTGCTTTTCTGTTATAGGAAGCAGTAAATAATAGAGAATGATCACTTCCTTTCCATTCTTGCCTTCTTCCCACCGTTCATGATTTTACAAACTTCTGTGAAATCCATCCCTCCTCCTTGTCATTCCTTTGTCAAGCTCCAGAGTCCTGCTACGTTCAATGGCTCTGCTTGCGGAAGCAGTTTTACATTATCTGTCTTTGTGTCTTTTTTTGTTTTGCTACGTGCATTTTTATAATAGGGCACATGGAAGTGCACATGGTAGTCCTGTGATAGTTCAACTCTACATTAAAACAGTAGGCATCAGGATTTTCCTGATTTATGTTCCCAATATAAACTTTTTCAACTAGCAGGGAGTACCAAGCTGCTACTTTTTTTAAAAAAAACCACAAACTTCATGACTTTGATCATTCCAGAGTGGCAAAAGGTAATTAATTGCCTGCCATTGTGTATGAGGATTTTAAGTAGCAGATCAGAAGAGTAACAGTAAAGGAATGTGAAGAAATTAATAAAAACCAGGAGGGTGGACATCTGTGTGGTGAAGGAAACTGAAAAATGAAGGCTGTGCATTGGAAAAACAGCTCTTGAAACCATGTGTGTCCTAATCCTGTAGGATCTATTTGCAGTCTTTTATTTTTGCGCAGCAGCAAAGGTAAATATAAATCTAGAAAGGGAAATCTTCTCATCCAGTGCAACTGGTTTTCCTGTTTCCCAAGACCACCTGCAGCCCTTTGGCATGTCCACGAATTGTAACATTTTCACCAAAAATTAGATGCTGTGCTCAGCTGGGGAAGGACCATGCTGTTACTTGTGCATCTCTTGGTTTACTGTTTGTGACAACTTGTGATGACAACCAGTTGTGTCTTTTCCATAGTGCTAATAGATCTGGATGGCTGGTGGTGCATCACATGCTGGAGATCTTTTGTGTATCGTTTTGCTGTGCTTTGGTGTGTTTACGTTCTTACCAGCAGGTGTTTGTTTTGAGGGAGGGAGATTCTAGCTCCGGTTTCACAATAAAGGAAACTTTTGAAGTTGTTATATTCTGGACATATGGAGCTTTAAGGAGAGTTTGTCCTCAAGTTTTCAAAGTGAGTAGCTATTTTGCAATATACTTTACATTGAAGGCGGTGCTAATTGCAAGTGAAATTCTGTTGTGGTTCTGCAGAACTGTAAAAATAATCCCTCCTTCTTTCTCTTTCAAATGCTGTCTGGCATAGGACTCCAGTTGTTCAGCGTTAGGTTTGTTTCTGGCTACTGACTAGGATGATCGGTGACATGGCTATTTTTCCGAATGTTCTTCTAATTCTTGTTAGTGGTCAGAGATAGCATTTCTAGCTCCTTAAATGTAGATTTCTGAATCTAGCTTCAGTTATGTGTATAAATCTATCTCTGTGAAAAATAAATACGCTTTAGTGCTGTACTGCCATGAAGTAGATATGAGAATGAAAATAATGATATTTCTAATGCTTGATGGACACTTTCAAAGATGATTAACATCTCTGAGTTTGCTTAATACCAGAAGAGATCTGGATGGTATGAGTAAAGATTTAATAGAAAGTTTATACCAAGGTAGCAATGTGAAATACTTAAACTTCTGGGCTACGAGAGCCCCCTGTGCTCCATCAGCATGCTTCCCTCTCCCACGGGGGGTGAAATACAACCAGCTCCCCTGATGTTTGCATCTGCTGTCAGAAGCCCCTGCTCATAAAGCCTTCTTGTTGTAGTTGCTACATGTTGCATTTCATATATGTGGCTCTGTGCATTGTGCAGGAGAAGACTTAGTTCAACTGAAGCAAGATTACATTTGAAAAGGTTAAAGTGTTGTGGGTTGTTGGTTTGTGGTTGTTTGTGGGGTTTTTTTAAAAAGTCTCAAAGCCTGAAGGCTGGGAAGTGGAGCTGAGTTCACATCTTACAAGGCCTCAATACAACCTTTAGCTGCCTGATGTGCCCAAGCTTCTCCCTGAACATCTCTTTTTGCAGGCAAACTGTAGGCCCTGAGGGCCAATGCCTTGCTTCCTGTGCTTGTGCAGTATTTCATGTTTATGCGCCTCTAACGGTAGAAGAGAGGATTTCTGCTGCAATAACTTCTTCTACCTTCCCTTCAGTACTGTAGCAACATGAAATTAATTTGGAGGTGGGGAAACATTAGGTCTTCAGCTTCTATGTTGGGGAAAAAAAGGAGCCTTCAGTTTGTTCTCTAATGCACATTTGACTACGGCTTTAAAGTGGCAAACTAATCCAGATCATCTGGCTCTTACTGATAGTACCAAACTGACTGAATTGGGTAGGAAGGGGTAGGAATTACTTTTTTGCCACATCAGGAAGAGCAGCCCTTTGTGTGGGAGGGAAGGCGTCTCTGGCACATGGACACACTGGAGGATGGTGGCTGGTCTCTGTCCGTGCGCCTTGGTCTTGTGGTTGGTGTTTGGCTGCAGGGAGCCTGCACAGGTCCCAAGGAGCATGCGGAGCCTGGGCATGACTCTGGGCAAGTTATTCAATGCATCTCAGACATCTCCTCCTGACCCTGCCTGCCTTTGTTTAAAACTGGGCTCGCGCTCTCTTGCTTCACAAGTTTGGTGTGAAGATAAAGTCGTCATTTTCATGGCATCCTAGGGCATCTGCCACGCTGCGTGTGGAGCCGTGCATCCACGTGGGCTGAGGGATGAGCAGAGCTTGCATCTGAGACGGGAAATGGCTGTTCTTTGCAGGTTTTGCCTTTTTTTTAAGCACAACATTTAATTTCAGAGAGTAACTCCATTGTAATTCAATTTTATGTTCTGTTTTCATTGAATCATTAAATTCAGAAAAAGGTTTTTCTAATGCATTTTCACAGTGCTGTAAATGAAGCTGTCAAAGAAAAGCAATTTCAGTCAAGCCACCATTTGAATTGTATGTCTGTGCCACTGGCCAACTTCGCTGGCTTTTAATTAGCCAATCATATGCACAAAACTCACTAATGAGCACTTCTATAAAATTTCAGAATATATCAATATATTTATGCAGTACGTTCTCCAGAGAAGTAGTCCTTCCTTTCTCTACATTGTTGTCTCCTGAATTCAATAGGCTTCATATTTTAGATGAAGAAAATTATCATTTGCCCAGTACCTGACTTTTTTATGCAAATTTATTTTTTCTGCAGTTTCTATTCTAAAGGGAGAAGAAAATAGTGCCAGCTAGTCAGATTCCTTCTTCCATGCTCTAGCTTACTGCTTCTGTCATTCAGATTAGAGAGACATTCACTAACATCACCACATTTAAACTATCAAGGGTCTTTCTCTTCCTCAGTTGAAACAAATCTGATGAAAGTGTGAAGTCCAAGCCTGTTGCTGTTCTTTAGTATAGGATTTGATGGCAAGTGTATCGTAGCTAAGTAAGGGAATAAGATCTGTCTATCTCTCTTTCGTGGTGTGTGTCAAGTGAAGTAGCACCAGCTACTAGCAGCAGGTCTAAGGGAGATGGAACGCACTTCTGTCTACAGCCAGTCCCAGCAAAATGGAGAGTTACAGGTCAGGAGATACTGAACTCTGTAATGTTCAATGCTTATAAAGCAGAGTTTTACTTGGAAATAAAACGTTATGGGGCAGCAGTTCTAGTGTGGAAAATTGAGGCTGTTGAGGTGACCATGCTGCTGTATGCCATACAGCAGCGTCTACTCCTGCTCTGCAGGCATCTTGCATCTTGAAATCAGAAGGACATCTGTTCTACTGCTTTTTGTGTCAGTATTTATAGACTGAATCTTTGTGTTTTGTGTGATTATTCCAGACTATATTTGTTCATTGCCCAAAATGAAATCTTTAAGGATCTCTTCTGTGGATAGTTTGACACTAATATATCGATTTTCTTTAAGGGGAAAGGGGAATCAGGCTCTTTATTTTAGTAGAGAAATACATAAATTCACAGCTGCCACAAAAGTGATTTTCTTTGTTTTTCTGCCGAATGGTTGGCTACTGTTGCCGAGACAGATAAATTTTGTGGGGGCGAGGAAGGCTGGACTCCACACACGTACAAATTCATTTGCTGGGCATGCTGTGCAGTGTGTCTGCCGGTGCGACAGTGCATGTGCAGGCTTTGCTGTGTAAGCCCAGCAGTCCCTTGGCTGCGATGGCTTTTTAATTTTTCTTCTTTAGACCAGACAAACTCCCCCACCCCCCACCTTAATACAGCACAAAGTAGTTAAATAGGGTATGAACCCAGAACACAAGATCATATGCTGCAATCCTGTTCTCTCTGCAGAAAGGCATGGGAAGAAGGTACTATGCAAAAAAAAAAATACCATGCTGCTGGACTGTTTTAGCCCTGAAAGCTAACTCATAAGACCATTTTTAGTGATTTGCTAATGAGGAAGAAGATACTGCTCTGGATGAATTATTTGTTGCTTAGAGTCCTCCACGGTGAGGAGGTCCCTTGGGGCACAATCCCACAATACACGATCACAGTGGATTTAGACCAAACTAGAGGTACACTCTGCCGTGTATTAGACTATTACTATTTTTAAGTAAAAGCTTTTGCCATCTAGTGGAAAGAATAGAGAACTAGCATTTCAAATAAGCAAGAAACCCACTCATACAGGTCATATACAAAGCATATTTATAAGCAGGAATAACTTGCTAAAACAGTAGCAAATTATTCTGACTTCTGTGGAAATTAGTCGGTAGAAATCTTCCAAGGTAATAGTGCATTTTGTTCACGTAGTATTTGAGACTGTATCTCAGTAAAGCACAAAGTTGGTGAACAGGGTGTTCATGTGTATGCTGCTCTGGCTTGTTTGGGTCTCCTTTATGTTCTACCCTGAAGGGTACCAGCTTGCTCCTCCCTGGATCCTGAGCTTGGCCAGTGTGTTTTAACTGCCTCTGTGGTGGCTCACCACGTGTGTGTGTGTGTCTGTCCCCAATAGCATGAGGAAGAGAATCAGAAGGGCAAAAGTGAGAAAAACTCATGAGTCAAGATAAAGACAGCTTAATAACTGAAAGGAAAAAAACCAACACACAGACACACGAATCCCAAAACAAAAAAAACCAACCCCAAGTGATGCAAACACAATCACTGACGACCTCCCACCAGCAGACCAGTGCCCAGCTAGTCTCTGGCTGGGAGCAGAGTGAGAAACAGAGGAAGTCTTGGCCCTATGCCAGCAATAGCTAAACCACTGGTGTGTTTTCAACGATTGTTTTGGTCACAAGTGTAAAACACAGCACCTGACAGGCTGCCATGAAGAAAATTTAACTTTCATCCCAACCAGACCCTGTACAGCCTCTTAGTTGCCCAACTCTCCTAATGTTCATCAGCCTCCTAATCAAGAGATGGTGATCTCGTCACACAGTAATGTTTGTGCAAGAGCTGTAGCATGTGCTTCCACTACAGCACTTTCAGGTAGCTATTCATCAGCCTTTGCTCCAGCTCGGGTGGTCCTTCCTCTGTCTGCCATTTCATGTCACCACCACTGCTCCACCTGGCTAAGAAGCCACTCTCCTCCAGGTGGGACAGGTCTTCCCAGAGCTTGGCTTCTTCCTGGTCCACAGCTGCTGCCATGACAGCTCCCTTGAGACAGCAGTTCAGGTCACCTCCAAGTCTTTCTTCCTTCCTTTGCTGGACTGTTTTGTGGCTGGATGGTTTTGGTTGGTGAATGGGCTAGTCCTCTTCTTACCTATTTTTGGTCCATTTTCCAGGAAGGAACACATGGACCTTTGCTCACAGTCTTCCTGTGGTACTTTTCCTTGCTGCTTTGCTCTTGTATCAACTCCTGTAAACACAAGCTGCGGTGCTGGTTTCCCATGACTTCACCTCTGGACCTCAGGCTGCATTGCCCCTGAGCAGACACCTTGCAGAGCCCTGAAATTCTCCCACTTAAGCAGGACAGGTAGTACCATCCTGAGTACTCTTCCAGGGCTGTCATCAACAGTTCTGAGCTTCTCTTCTGAAGTCACTTTCCCTTGATTTTCTTTGGTTATTTTGCTAGTGCTTCAGTCCTTATGTAAACAGCTTGGGGTTTGGTGTTTGAAAGGGAGAAGCCAGGACATCAAAACAAGTGGGTTTAAAGGTGTGGGGTTTTTTTCTGAATGTTGACAAAGCTGCTTTCCTCTCTCTTCCTTAAGATAGTCATCTCTGCTTGAAGGCCTCGTATGCCTGTAGTTACTCATGATTTGTACAGCAGGATGAAGATCACATCACATGAAAAAAATAATACGGGTGATTTACCCCAAGCTTCCTTAGGATTTTTAAGAAGTTAGTCTTTTCTGATTATGGTTTATGTTAGAAGTGATCAAAATGACAATTCATTTTGGCACAGATTGTGTCTGGTTATGCGTATGCCTGTAAATCCCCCACTTCAGCACTTTTTCCTGGAACCTGTTTGAGAATCTTCCTCTCACAAAGCACATGCAGCTGGTTCAGCGATTCGGCAAGGAGGACTACAGGGTTGTCATGACAACCAGTTGCATACTGTGAGAAAAGATGATGCCAAATGACCAGCTTCTGGCTGTTTATCACTCCTCGTTGAGTAATGTTCCCCAAATTAGACAGACTTGTCTGACTTATAATTACTTGTCCTAGTGGCTTGCATTTTTGCTGCATTTGTTTCTGAGATAGCATTCGTGCTTCTTGCAATGATGCTTAGGCGAGACTACCTGCTGACCATTGTTGTTGTGAATTACGAGGGTAGGTGGTACTGTTGATTATGCTGTAGTGCATTGAAAGTGAGGAGAAAATTTTTCTTCGGGGTCTTTTTTTGTTAAACCTGAGCAACTTAAACTTGCGCATTGAGCCCACTATAGGAAATAAATGGAATTAAAATATTCAGGGACCATGTTCTTTCTATTGTGCTCTTTAATGGAGAGTGCTTCTTTATTTTTGTCTTCACTCATGAATACAATATGTCTTCCCCTTCCGTGTGCATGTGGAGTGGGGGAATACACTCCCTTTAGGATCAAATCCTGGATCTGCTGAAGTCATTGGGATCTTATCAAGAAGATCAAGTTTTTGTGATTATATTTTTTCCTTTGGTTTTGCTTTTCTTTAGGCCCAGAAGGCAGAAGGAAAACATTTTTTATGTCAAGATTTTAGAAGTTCAGAAGAGGAAAAATCCTACTTTTCCCCATCACTTCAATTTTTAATAAAACCTTTTTATCTTGCTGTCTTCCCAGCTCCTTTCTTGTGCTTCCCCTTGTGTGCCCAGAGGGACAGAATCTGTCACACGCATGTGTTGTTGTGAGCCAGCTCTTTTCTTAGGCTTCATTCCAGCAACGAAGCCATCAGGTTTGAAGCTAGTGGTTTCCCATTGCTGCATTTTGCACCCAGTGCTGGAATGTGAGCAGTGGGAGTGACAGAGACTGACACATGGATTTACAGATTTGTTATTGGCCAGATTACTTTTCTAGATTTGGAAAACTTTGAATGTGTCCCTGTTTGGACCCTTGTTAACACTGAACACTTCTTTTCAGTTCTTTTCACTGTGGAAATCTACTTTTGAGATGGTGGTAGATAGATAATCAAAGTCTAGCTCAAATCCCGTGTTTGGATGTAGCCCTTTTCTTCAGAGGATCTTTACAGGAGAAAAAGTATTACAAAACAGTCCTAAGAATTGAGATAGCTAAACTAGGAGTACAAAAAAGTGAGTTCTCTTATCTTTGTCTCTATAGAGTATGGGTATTTTATTTCCTAACCTATTTAGATAATGTAGATCAAGTGCTCACAAGTATTGTTGAGCCTTGTCTCACTTGGTCATTCTACCACCATGCAGTGGAAGGAGTCCTCCTTAGCTGGAAAGACTGACTGAAAATCAGGCGCCGCTCCAGTAGAGCTGCATTTGCATCAGCCAGAGACTGCTTCAGCTTCCAAGTAGGGGGATATGAGGCCCCTATGTTGAAATTAATCCCTTAAAAAGCAAAGCACATACATCCCTTTAATAATGCAATACCTCTCAGATTTACCTGAATACGTTTTCTGTCTTAGTGTGAGTCTACCATGGTGCTCTTTCCCAATTTAAAAAAAAAAATAAATTGCTTTTAAACTGAAGTAACACAGTTAAAATTGTCCCGTGCCATAGGTTATACTACTATGCACCTCCCAGGTACAGAATTTCCAGCACTCTGGCTCTCTACAGCACCATTACAGTGTCCATTTTGAAGTCACGTATGCTGCCAACCTCGAGCCCTTTGGGACTGCAGTTCCTCCTATTCAAGACTACTCTTCTTGGCCATGATTTGATGCCCTAGCCATGCTGGTTGGTGGGATTTTTTACTGAAAGAAGGGCTGTGCATCCAAAATACATGGGTTTTTTTCCAAGTAGATCTCCCAGTTCAATACAAAACTTATTGCAATAGACACATTGCCTTGCTTAAGAGTATTTTGTTCAGGAAGTAGGTCTGGTTAGCCTTTGGTAACCTAAGTTTGAGGCTTTAGTTCCCTCATGCACAAGGACTTCAGCAGAGGCACTGACAGTTCAGTCTCTGTCCCCAGCAGCTTGCTTATCATCACCACCAAATTCTCTCCGAAGTGGAGATAACACCTAGTTGCTGCTTTTATCTACCTTTGTTTAGTTTATCTAAAGGAAAGCAGAAAGTTTATTACAGTCTATTATAAACTATATTATTTTGTTCCTGTACTATTTTCCTTGCTGGTGCATTTCTCCTTGAGGTATCTATTACCAGCTTTTCTTTCTATCACATAATGTGATCTTTTTCTTCCAGTCCTATGTAAATATACTAGTCATCTTACCTCCAGAAAGGGAAGGAGCTAGATTATATTCCTTCCAGACAGGAGTGTTGAGATTTGTTATTGAAATAATATGGTATATTTCATGACTTTATCAAGAACAGATCTCGATTTATTTAATTTAGTACAAGCACAATGTCATACAGTCAGATTTTAGTACTGGACTGGTGATAAACCAACTTATGATGACATTGGGTGGAGTGTTTGGTTTGTTTTATGCTGATAAATACAGACTTTGCTAAGGATGGTGGAAAAAAGAGGTTTCTAATTAACAGAATTTGGTCCATAGGAAATCAAGTATCTTACCAATGTTCTTCCATTCCACCTTTGGTATAACACCAAATCATCCCTGATTTAACATTTTACTTCAGTGTAGTTCGTTCTTAAAAAAAAACAACAAAACTAATTATTGTCTCAAAACTTTTATCACAACTTGCTGTTAAATTAAAATATATTGTGCTGTACCTGCTCTTCCAGAAAGTGCCTCTGGAGCTCCTGCCATTCTCTTTCCATCCATATTTCTTTATAAATGACTGCCTTTGGTCTTCAGTGAAAGGGATTTCTAGCTGTGCCTGGGGAAGAAAGCCTGAACTAGTTCAAAGCTGCTCAACGTTCATGGTAGTTAGTCTCTCTAATTCTGAAATATCCACAAATTACATCAGCAGAGAACAGTGCCGACATAGTTGGGAACAGCAGCTGGAAAGCTGCATTGCGTTTAGATACGGGACATGCTGTTTGCATCTCTTGTGATGCCACTGAGGGGACCTGCGCTTGGTGGGTGTTGGCCTTGCCTTTCAGGGGATGCCTGTGGCGACGAAACTGTGGCATTGCAAAATGTTGGAAAAAAAAATGGTCTCCATCTGCTGCATGAGTTTGTTCGCTCTAAAGATCCTGCTGAACCCGGTAGTTTTAATGTCTATTTAACTGAACAAAGGCTAAAGAGTGATTCATAATGACAGCAATTTCATTACTATCCTTTCCTCTGAAAGAGCAATAAAATAAATGATAAAAATACTAGTTTTGCCAAAGAGCTTGGTCACCAATTATACATGCTTTTCAGTGAACTATTTGTATTGTTTAGTACCATCTCTTTTCAATACCAGAACACGGTTTTCCTAGATCAGCCTCAGTAGTAAAATAATTTTAACTTGAAATAAAAATGTAATTACTAAAACTTCTAATTATTATGCCAAACTTAACATCTGAACTATAGCTATAGTTTGGAATTTATCACTGCTCTATATCAGGTAATTGGCAGAAGCTGACATTTGGAGAAGAGAGTACAAACAACAGTATATTATGATATATGGTCTTTATCCTTTCTTCTTTAGAATACAAAGTGTGTTCACAAAGTTCTCCTAGCCAGAATTACTAGTTAAATGTGGCTGTGTTTATGGTTTTGTGGAGGTCCATCTCTGTTACTAGTTGTTTCATAAGAGTGAATTAATAGTTTCATTTTGTATGACTGGCATCATTTTTCCAGTATGTTTGAAGTTTTAACTGCTCTCCTCAGTTATAGTGATACCAGGATGAAGGCTGTATTAGGGTTTTTTCCTATTACAGGAGCTGTGTTTCAGCTATTCAGACAAAAATTCAGACACAAGCCCTCATTTCGGAGTGAAACTTGATCAGACAATTTCAGCAAGTGGGAATCTTTTCAGACTGTTTCACTCCTTTGTACATTTATTAAAAATGGAAATAACTATTTATACCAAAGAAAGATTTATTTGTTTGTAAAAGGTACTTTTCTAAAGCCTTACTGGCTTTTTGTGAGTTCATTCTTTCTCTTTATTTTAACTTTTAAAGATCAATGACTAACATAAATTCCTTGTTTGGTTTTAAAAGGGAATGGTAAGGCATTACAGGTACTGCCCTCCCTTTGAGCTCTCACTTCTGATTTTTTTTTTTCCATCGTTTTCCCATTCTTCTAAAAGCATTCCTATCATCGCTGTGTTGCTTAGTCTCTGAAGAGATGAAGTGGAGGCTGTGCGGTGGGGTGTAGCAAGCAGATTCCTCTCTCTGAGTTGTGTAGAGACCAGTTTCCAGGGAGCAGCCCAGTGCCCCACCATGTTGGACCCTGTGAGAAGGGACTGTGGCCGCCAGCTCCAAGCAAGCTTTAGGTAAAGGGGAAAAATGTGATTTCCTAAGAGACTTGTCAGGTCCTGGTGCAGGAAGGTGGTGAAAGCAGGAAAGCCCAGTGAAGTCCACTCTGTGTTTTTCAGTTTTCCTCAAATGAAATTAGCTTCTTGTCTTAAATCACATCTTTCATGGTTTTATGTGATATTCCATGTTAGTCCTCAAAATGCTGTTCCACATCTCTTTCACTGTCACGGTTTTTTGCCTGATTTTTCCCATGCTTCTTCCATAGTAACATCCCCATGAATAGCCAGTTTGGGGATCTTCCCCCATATACACAAGGCTTTAATCATCTGTCTTGAGTGTGGCAAAACTCCAATTGAAAAATATCAGTCCTCTCTTTGCAACCTGTCCTTTCATGTGAATCTGCCTGCAGAAGACTAGCTGTGAACTTCTAACTATGTTGACCTTTAAGCTGACAGCGCTGCATTTCTGAAGTTAGGTGGTGACAGCTCACACTTCATCTTAGGCAGATTTCCAGGTAGCAGCTTGCTGACAAGGACTGGCGAGTGTGTCTGGACCGGCATGGGCAGCTCTGGGATCAGAGTTGGCCAGCCTCACTGGTGATGGCTCTCATGCACCCTGTGTTTGGACAGAGATAGAAAGCAAGGTGAAGGATCAGCTGCAAGCTGACTGTCTGGTCTCCTGTGGTGAGGGCTGACTTTGGGCTTCGTCTCCGCAGTGTATGCAGGCACTGGGGCCAGTTCAGTAAGGTCTTTCTCCAGAAAAAGAGTTGGCTGTCAAAAGTCTGCAGTGCTGCCTGAATCTGCATGACACCTGGGTAAAGATGTACCTCATGGCTATACAGAGTTTTGAACTGGTTACGTCTTAAAGTAGTCTTTCCACTGATAAGAAGTTTGCTCTCTTGCTGTAGAACGACAAATTATACAGATAATATGAACCCAAGTTTCTTTAAGAAACCCACTATCTGTTTTTTCACAGAGCTTGCTACAGTGGCTCTCTTAGTCTAGTTCAATATTGTTTTTCTTATTCTTGTTGCTTTATGCATTTTATGTAAGAAATGTCTTACAGTATAGCCTTTCAGGACATCATGGTTTACTGTAATACACAGTATTGTAAACCCCAATACAAAAGGATACATTCTTTTTGTGCATCATGCTCTGATTTTCTGTAGTAAGCCATGCTTTCCATATTATCAGAGAAATAATACTTTCAAAACCAGAAGCTTTGAGCAACCATGTAGTCCTGGTTCATTGACCTTTCATCAGCAAATCAGTAAAGAGCAGCATGGAAAAGGCCAGGAGATGCCAGGCAGAACTTCACCTTTTGGGGATGACATGGAGGGAATGGGAGAAAAGTTCCTGATCATCATAAATCATCTGCCACTGAGGAAGCATGAAGGGCTTAGTCTTCCACAGACCAGAAGGAACCATTTCCATGTAATGTTTTTACCTCTAAAACCCTGCAAGCGTAAGAGGAGTTCTCAGTTTCAGATTAAGATGTCCAATGGTTCAGTTCTATTTCCTCTTGAGTTTGGTTCATGCAAGTTGTTTGATGCCATGTCAACGGAATTGGGTTGATTTACAAATCATAGAATCATTTAGGTTGGAAAAGACCTTTAAGATCATTGAGTCGAACCATAAACCTAACATTGCCAAGTCTACCACTCAACCATGTCCCGAAGCACCACGTCTACACGTCTTTGATACCTGCGGCTTTTTTCCCCCGTCTTGTGGCTGTCACTTTCTATTCAACAGGAAGACTGGGATTGAAAAGGCCATCAAATGTAACAGGATATATATACATATCAGCGTGGTGCCTTCATTTTCTTGTGGGCTTTGAACACTGCCCTGATAACAAAACATTCTTACATTAGCCTGTGCAACAAAAATGTAATACTTTGACTCAATGGCATTGAATGAGGTCTTTCAAATTGAGAAGAAACTTATTTTGCTACCTGTAATTCCATATTCAACTAAAGAAAAGCCATTGGTATCCTGTAGTAGGTCTCTGATGCTGCAAGCATGTTCATCTGTCCTCTCACATTTTGTGTGTTGACTTTTTTTTTTAATCTTTCTTGCGCTAGCGTCTCTTGCGATGGTTCATTACCTTTGACTTGCATGCTGAGTATGTTCATCTGTTAGAACAGTCAGTGAACTAGGGAGGCTTTCCAGTTCTTCCCAGTAGGAAGGCACGGTCTGTGAAAAGGTTAGTCCTGCCAGTCTGTCCAAGCCTGAGGTGTCTTCCCACATGGGCTGAGGGACACATGCATTTCATTTTTTTTTTTTCAAGTAGGTTTGTATAGCTGACACAAGGAATTGTGTTTCAGTATGAATACCTGTAATCTGGCACTGTCCTGTTCAGTCATGCTTATCAAATGGTTTGGGGTCAGTACCCCTGTGCAAGGAGTACCCAAACACCAGCAACCTGTGTCTCGTGCACAGATGTAAATCAGTCATTCTGTGTGGAAAATGCAGCTCTTTGAAGGTCTTGAGCTGTGTTAATTGAAGAAAAAAAAAAATCTGAAAATTAATTCCTATTTTATCTCCAAGCATATGCGAACATATTTTGGTGTATTTATTTTTGCTAATGGATAAGTTTTTGAAGTAAATTAATATTACTCAGCTAGGTGATACTTTCTTATCCCAGTGTGCTCCCAGCTGTTTTACATGATTTCCTTCCAAGTATTCATTCACATACAAGGTAGTTTCTTCTCTTCTAACCAAATGTTGCATAGATGTTGTTATTTTAAGCCTCTGGGTTAACAATTTTCTTTCTGCTGTGATTTTTGCCTGCTTTTACTTCAAAGTAATTTCTGTTTAGGTCTTCCTGGTACTACGTGTCATTACAACAATAAATAACAGGATGTTGGTTCCTCTGCATCTTTGGTTGATTGGTTTTAAAGGAGTAATTTAATGCAGCCATAGCATAACGCTTTGCTAACTGTGTGTTTAAATACATGTGTACACACACATATGTATGTATAGCAAGGATAGAAGCAGTGTCTATCTTAAAGTGAAGAGAATAATGTTTCATGTCCTAACAATGTTGAAGTATGGTTGTTTAATACTGTAAACTGTATGAACCTGAACTGATCTGAAGCTTTGCCTCTCTGCATAATAAAAGCTTATTATTTTCCTATTCCAGCATGCACTGAAGGGCCCAATATGTAAGTTTTATGAACACTGACATTATTGTGTTAGTTTGGAGTTTTATGAAACAGTTATTTAAATTTACTCATGTGTATCTGGACTCGCAGATGTTGCCACGCATACTTCAGTGTGATGTTTAGGTATTTGATCTTTGGATGTCATTTTTTGTGTGATGTGGTCAAATTATTGAAAGTGTTTTGCTTTTATTTTGCTTTTCTATGGTTGAGAAGAGTGCAGCTGAGTTGTTCAGTTAGAAAATAAAAATGGACAAGGTTGAAGATGAATGGGCTTTAACACATGTAAGACCTTGGAGTCAGGAACTATGTACACTTGAATGCAGTAGAGGCTACGACAGGGAACATTTAGAAGAGGATGTTTAGAATATTTGGGAGTTTCTGGAACTGATTACATTAATGTTGCTGATTTCAGATATTGGGCTGTGGGTGAGGCTTGTTATTGAATTTAAGTGTAATGATATTGTCTAGTTTTTCTTCTGCAGAATTTGCTTAGATTAGTCCTTAAGTGGTAAATCAGTAACTTAAGAACTCTAAGTGGCTCAGGGGAAGAAATAGTCTGGTTTGTGCCATGGAGTAAGAGTTATTTCAAGTTATCATGCTATTTGTGTGTAGCAGAAATGAGATTCAGAAATAAGCAACTGTGACAAAAGACCTAGTAAGAGACTTGAGGATTGACTAACAAGAAACTTTTTATTTGAAAAAGAGATTAAGAGCAGCAATATAACAGGTTATTCATCTATTGTCTGCTGAAGGCGTTTTGAGGCATCTACTGAAGGCGTTTTGAGGACTGGCTTTGAAGGTTGGAAACAAGTTGCCAGACTAGATGGGCCACAGCTCATTGATACGGTGCTGCCTTTATTCTTGGGGTTTTGTTCTTGCTAGCTCAGCTCACTGTGTTGGTGTCAGCCTTCATCGTGCCTGCTCAAGTGCTGGTGGAAATGTCAATCCAGGAGGTTACTTGTTTCTCCCTGCACCTTGACAGTCCTTGGAGTAGACCATAGCAGCTGGTTAATAGCACTAAAGCAGTTCAACTGGGAAGTTTAGAAGAGTGCTGGCTCCCTTCTGGAAAGCATCTACCCAGCAGAACGTAAGTGCCCCTGCTGGGGTACTGCAGTTTGTTTGCACATAGGTGATGGCCTTGCCTTTCTAAAAAGCACTGCATACTCGCTCTTATATGCATCTATAATCCCAGGTAAATCTAGGAATGTCTCTAATTATGATATGAATTGCTGGTGCAATTCTTAAGTTAGTAGGAGGTTTGTCAGGAGAGCCAGTATTTCATTTCTGTGTTGGCACAGATGAGTTTTTGACACACACACACACCCCCCATTATAAAACCAATTGAAAACAGTATGTTTGTTTGTAACAATCGGGGTGTGTGCAAAATGATCACTCAGCTCTTTTGTTCTTGTTGTTTTGAACTAGCAGTCTTTTAGATGTTTTAAGTAAACCCAGTGTGGGTTGTTTGATTTGGGGAGAGTTCTGTTTTAATAAGCTGACTTTGATTAGCAGAAAATTATGCTCTGCTACCCTGCATTGAGAAGGGAAGGTGCTGTGATGAAGAGGATAGAGTACATCACAACTCCAAATATTTCTTTATATGCTGTGATTTCATGTACTTGAAGATAAACCTTATTAGAAGAGCTAGTTTATCTGATGGTATTAGATAGCTGCCATATTAGAACAGCTCTTGGTAAGCAGTGTATTTTTTTTCCTCGCTTTATAGACCAGGTCAAACCAGGCTTTGTCACCTTACTTTGAGCCTCAATAATTCAGTATGTTTCTCTGGTATTCACTTATACAGGAACTGCACAACAGCAGTACCAGCTGTGCGTCACTTCATTGGGGCAGACTCATGGAAGAACTGTTTGTGTCTTAGTATGTTTGATTAATTTTCTTTTTTTGCTTTCCTTTCCTTTCTTTTTTTTTCTTTTTTCTTTTTTTTTTTTCCCCCCTCTCCTGTTCCCAGCAGATATATGGAGTGACCATTCATTTCAGACAGACCCAGACTTACCACCTGGCTGGAAGAAAATCAATGACATTGCTGGGATCTACTACTGGCACATACCAACAGGAACAACTCAATGGCAACGTCCCGTGTCCATCCCAACTGATCTCCAGGGCTCACGAAAAGGATCGCTTGGTTCCATTACTCCATCTCCTACTCCAGAAACTGAGGTAACATACTATGTCTCCTTGTGGGCTGCATACTGTAAAGAAAATTGAAATAACTTTTTGAACTTGCAGGTTTAACTGCTAGCTAAACTGAGCTTTAGAATATGGGTCCTAGTAATATCCCAAAGTGTAGCTATTTGTTGATAATACGTCGTAAGTATCTACTTTCTATGTGCGTTTTCTGGTGGCTGTGCCTCATGAAACATCCTAAACTTTGGATGTGTAGGATGATATCAGATGTATCTCAGATAAATTAGAGAGCCAGTGCTAGATGAATGTGAAACTACTGTGGTTCTGTAGCATGCGCTGAAGCGTTGTTGCATTATATGGATACAGGATACATAAAATTTTTGCACATTATAGCAGTCTTTTGGCTGGACTCTTTGTTTGCATCTTATTTCTTTTTGCTTCACTTGGTAGGAGCATCACACAAAGATTTGAGACACCAATTCCTTTACAGCATAGTTTCTATTGAATAAACATCAAGTATTCTCAAATGTAAGTGTCTTAACATCCTGCCAGTACAAAATATCTGCGCAAGTGGATCACTGTGTTGCAGTCAGTCTTTAACTAGAAACAGAAAGAAATGTACTCTGTCTTCCACATGTGCTGAAAGAGCAATAAGTGATACTGTGTTTTAAAATAATCCTTTCAGGCACAATCCAGGGGGTTGATTGATGTCATATAAGTAGAAAAATAAAATAAATTATCAGAAAGAATAGTATGCTTCAAAAAATGCAATCCCTTTGTTTTAGTATGCTGGGAAGACTTCTATGGAATGAAAAACTAATATAAAATCAAATTGTTTTGAAATTAATTCTTTTTCATACTAAATTTTCAGAAGAAGGTCTACAGTTCTATGAAATCAAGGGAAGTCTTTGTGCTAGCTTTGAGTTTTAGATCAGGCAATCCTTAGGCTTTATTTATTTAAAATGTATTTAGATAGGACATTTCTTCTGTTCTTGCCTTTGTTGACTTATGCACCAAAATAACTTAAATGAAAGTTAAGAGGAGTTAAGGACACTCAAGTATGCGTTACCATCTTGACCCTGAAACTTTTATCCTGTATAGGCTTAAACGTGTACGTTCTTGTTCATTATTTTAGAAAGATTGCTCCCACTTGTTCATAAATGCTACTCATAAGGTTTGCAAACTTGACCACAACATTTCAGTTATGGTTTACATCAGTCAAGCTCCTGTGGAATGAGCTGTGCACTAAGCGCATTGGAAATTATTTCTGAGAGGGTTCGTGGAGAAAGAACAGCAATTGTTATCATTCAGTTAGAAAACAAGAAAAAAAAAAATCCAGAAATGCTGAATGTAAAGTGCTGGACATACTTCCAGTATAAGTTCCTGTACTGTACACATGAGTGATATAACTTCACCATCACGTATTTTTCGTACTGTAAAATATGGAAAACAGGGCATTAATTAGTAAGTTATAGATGTCTTTCACAAAAACCCAGAAATCCATATGGTTGGTAAATTGCAGAGGGAAAATGTGTATATTCATTTCAAATATTTTTCTACCTCTGTTTAAAATGTCTTTACAATGAAAATTTCAGACCTGCTGGGAATGTGGCATATGTACCTTTAACCTTTCAAAATTGTGTTTGCTTTAAATGAAGAATAGTTCGTGATTATAAATAATGATCATTAATTCTCAGGAGCATCATGGAGAATATGAAATATATGAATTATAACATAGATTTTAAAACAGTGTAGTTGTATTAAATAAGACATTTGAGGAATCATTCTAAAATGCCATGCATGTGAGTACGTTGTAGGCTCATCTAGGTTTTGATATGGCAGTTCTAATTCAGCAAGGAATTTGATCCAGCAAAGATTTATGCATATAAAGTTCTGTGACAGCATCAAGACCGTATACTGTAGTGTAAAAGATGATACAGAAAATAACTAAGTTTCCAAGATTTGTATTAGTCTGATATTATGTGGTTATTTTAATTGTAGATATAGATGAAGGCATTTATCCCTTGAAGGTTTCCGCAATCATTGATAAGCATCTTACATACCGTTATTTAAACAATACTGATTTTTTGAGTCAGTGGTTATTAAAACAGCATTGCAATATAATACGAGCAGATTTACAGTAATGGAGTTCAAAGCAAGAGTGTGATTTGGGCTCAGGACTTTGTGCACTGCCAAATTGTGAAACTGCTACAAAGAAGGGGTGTAGCTGGAGTTATAATAAGAACTGTTAGGAAAAGTCTTGCATTTCATGAAACCACAGATGTTGAGCTTTATTAAGAATCCTTTGGGATTCAGCTGTTTTCGAGCAGAACCTTGGTACGTAGTAAGAGCAGTAAGAGGGAAATAAGCCATGGTATGGGATTAAGAGGTAGGGGTAGGTAATGAAACAATTTGTAATCCAGATTTGACAGTGTCAGCTATCATGAATCTTTGGTTCTACATCTCTCTGCAATCAATACTTGCCAACACCTCATCATCTCCAGGTCACTTGCAGGTGATAGTGGTTTCAGTCCCTGTTCACTGCACTGCAGCCTACCCCAAGCGCTCCCCCTCTCCCTCCCCGTGAAGGATTAACCTGGATGTCTGTGATACGGTCAATCTGATGCCTCATAAAAGAGGTGGAATTCGACCTAGAACAGGGGCTCCCAAATGCCTTTATCCTGGCGCTACCCTTGGCAGCAGCAGTTGTCGTGGACAGCTTCCAGCCCCAAGTTGGACCGCATGTGAGCTGTGTGCTGCTGGTTCCCTCACTGCTGTTTGGAAGCCTGTGCTCTGAGATAATCTGGTTTGGAAGGGCTGGTTTAGCTCATTCCCACGTGCTGGAATTTGTATTGCTTTCTTCTGAAAAGGTTGGGGGATATATAGGTTTTAGGCAGATGAAAGAATATAATCCGGGATTGAAGATGGCATGGGTAGTATTTCATATCTGTCCCAATAGGCTTCTGTGAGTCCATAAAAAAATACTTTTATCTTTATCACATTTGTCTGTGAAGCATCATGTGCTAGTCTTGAGTTTATTTGGGCTCTTACAGCTTTTGAGTTTATCAAAAAAACATTTAGAAACACTTTCTTTTTTGCAGAGTAATGCCTTTTTACCCTTTGTCTTGTTTCCTTCTTTTATTTTCCTTTTTTAAAATTTTATTTATTTATTTTGTGTCCCTGTCTCTTAAATGATATGATATACAGCAGCTTTGCTTCATTTGGTAGAATGTGGCTCACAGCTGAGGGCAGTCAACAAAGAACAGATCAAGTCAGCCATTTTTATGTTGTAGCTTACTCTGGATATTTAGCATAAAGAAAAGCAGTTACTTACTATTGTTGAACAGAGAATCAGAAAAAAATGGGTAGGGAGGAATGATGCTTGTAATGCATACAAATGGCAAAAAAGATTTCAAAAAGGAAAAAATGCAAAAATATCTTACTTTTGCACAGGCTGCAAGGCAATTTTTCTTTCACAAGATAATCAGTAAATTTCAATCCAAAGCAATTACGGGTTAAGCATTATGCATAAATCCTGCAGATTTAACAAAAATGCTAATGAATGCTAAATATGAATAACCTGGAACATTCCTTCCCTTCCTCCCCCTCAAAGGCATGAAAATGTATTTTAGTTTTGCACAGCTGATTAAATTTGACTTAGTTTTAGATAGCTCTTTTCTCCTGTGTGTTGCCAAATGACTTCCTTTGTGAATCCTTGTCTTCTGTAACATTCTCTTCCAAATCGTAGAGATTTTGCTGCCTCTTTCCTATTTCCTGTGCAGAGAAAAAGCTGTAGGGTTTAATTTTCAATAAGAGCTTCTTTGGCATCATGCAGAATTTGGTGATGTTAGTTGTGTCTTCTCATAGCCTGACTCATCCCAGGCCTGGATCACCTCTAGTTCTTCTGTAGGTGACATAACCACTAGCAGCTAATAATTAAAGAGGAGGACGGGCTTAGTAGGAAAACCTAACAACTCAATTCAAAGGCATGTTATGGAAGAGTTACTCCTGGAAGTTGTTTCTCACAAATCATTCCTCTAGTGGGGATGTACTGAGAACACATCTGATGTGAGAGGTCCACCCTGCAAATTAATGCATTGGGCCATATTAATGGGTACCACTTCATCTTGGGTCTGAGCTGGACAACCTGGGAGAGCACATCTTAAAAAAGGGCTCCTTAAAAGGGCCCACTAATAACAGGAATACTTGATTTGGTGAAACTACAAAGAGGTGACTCTGGGTCTCTCAGCAACCACATCTCCTGTCCCACCTGGCTCTTGTTCAGGACTGTGGAATTTTTGTCCTTGGGGGGAAAGGAGAGGGGCAACTCCAACATCAGCCGCTCCTCCCGGGTTTTACAGAGAAGGTTGAACCTCAGGTTGCTGTCACTGTCATGCTAAATGCACTGCTGCTTGTTTGATTGTACCAGTGAATGCCTCTGAAAATTTTGAGAAACTTGAATGGAAAATGAGAGGATGGGTGAGTTGTTTGGGTTTTTTGGGGGGGAGGGGGGCTGTTCTGTTTTTAAAAAAAACTGCTAGACTTTACAAAACTGGTTTTTCAGCAAGAAATCTCTCTGCACTCCTTACTAATCCTCCTTCCCTTCACTATCCTTTTCTTGTGCCTTCTCTCTAGAAATATTTGATTTTTACCTTGTATGTATCTTATCCTTGTATATACTGTCGTGTTTCAGTATTTCTAGTTCCAGTAGTGTTAGTCTTTTAACCAAAGTGTCAATCAAATGGAACTCCTAATGTTTCCCTTTAATTGCTGTTTATCAAAGGCTGTAGCAGCTGTGGCCAACATTCATATTCAGATTCATTTTGCTTGCTTTTAAGATCATAGTTAAAGAGTAATTTCATTGTCTGTTCCTAATTTATATTAACTTTCCTTGTTTCAATCATTTGTTTTGGTAAGTAACTGTTAGGGGCATGTCTTCTCTCCCCTTTCCTCCAAATGCCATGGTATAGTGGAGTAATTAGTTGAAGTTTGAGGTGATCTGTTCCCTAACCCATCCTGTAAATATCAATGCTAACAACAGTGTCTTGTGTTTTTTTTCTTTTTCTTTTTTTTTTTTTTATTTTATTTTTATCAATGTGCTTCTTCCTGTGTGAATAATTATGTGTCTAGAAACAGCCATGGAGTGATTTTGCTGTACTGAATGGGGGAAAGATTAATAGTGACATTTGGAAGGCAAGTATATTGTCAGATTTTAGAACCTTTAATACTATTACCCTTGGGTTTTGCATGGCAGTGGCTGTTTTTTTTCCCCTTTTATTTTTCCATGAATGTCATTCATAACCTAGGCCAAAGTGAATGGGGGTACTGCTAGGGATGTCTAGCTCACAAACATGCTGCCTTTTCTGATCTTTCCACTTGGAATGGATTCAGTCTAAACTAGCAGGGCAACTGCCATGACGTAACGAATAAGATGCCTGCACTGAATGAAATGCAGCTTGAGAATATATGCATGCCTCTTTTTAACTTCAGCCAGAAATACTATCGCTTCTTTGCAGGGAGGATTTAATTTCCCTTTGAAATAAGAAATAACATGATGGTGTACTTAATACTATATTAATAGCACTTAATACTATACCAATAGCGCTGCCTTTATCTCTAGGATCTGCACGCAGCCACTGTGAACCCAGACCCAAGTCTGAAAGAGTTTGAAGGAGCAACGTTACGCTATGCCTCTTTGAAGCTCAGGTACAATGACTTCAGAAGTCTCCATGGAGTGACCAGCTCCATTGTGTGCTGTGCTGTAATTTTTATATGATTTTAAGATTGATTGATGTCTTTTGTTTTGTGTAACAGAAATGGTCCACAATCTGATGATGATGATTCTTGCAGCATCAACAGTGATCCAGAAGCCAAGGTCTGTAAAAAGATCCACAATGGGATAATAATTAAAAATTTGCAATTGTAAACATAACTTGCAAGGTGGAGAATATCTCCTAAGTTTTGAAATTAACAGGACTCCTCCTCTTGGCACAATGTAGCTTGACCATTGCAAGACTAATTCCATCAAGGGAATTTGCAGATTTAAAGCTTCATTCAATTTGGTCAGGAAAGTGTGACTTATTTTAAAATCACGTAAGCCGAGAAATTGAATGTTACAGCTAAAGATTCTGCTGTCCGATTGTAATAACTGACTCCATGCACAACTAAGTGAGTTTTCTGCCCTGCGTGGGAGGGGAGTCTGTTGTTTGTCATGGCTGGATAGCTTCCTGGGGCATTTGGTGACAGAATTTGCTCTTTATTCTCTAGTTTGTCCCTTTTTTAGGTACTCTTCCTTGCTTATGTGGCTGCTTGAACTCACAGCTAGTAACAAGGAAGTTACTTTTTAGGACAGGGAACTTTGTATTTTAGAACAGAGAATGCAACCTAGTTTGAGGATAAAATTTATAGAGCAAAATGAGATCATTATGTGAACAAGCACCATAATTAAATCAGAGCCTTTACATATCTCCAGATTTGTCTTGTTGATGGTTTTGCCTTGTGCTTGCATCCATTTTTCAAGTATGTATGTGAATCTTTATAATTGGAAATGCAAGTAATTTAAATAAGTGTTTTGGCTGTGCCATACACCTGCAGTGACTGACAGGATCAGAAGCTACTTATATGCAGGAAGATAGTATGTAATGGAGTTAATAATTATAATAGCATTAATAATACATATTTAGGAGAGAAAACAGACTGATCAGGGTACTTAAACTTCTTTGTCATCCTGATTATTTGGCTTGTGATGTTTAAATCAGATGTGAATAAATGTGTTTTGCTTGGCAGGCTGGCAGTTAAAAAGCAAGGGTTTCAGCTGCGCTTGTCGCAATGACAAGTACTAAATTCTGAGCACAGTAACTGGAGTTGGAGGAGTGATGAGCAGTAGGTACCTGTCCTCAGAACCAGAAAGCTGTTCCTTTCAAGATACACCTTACGGTATGGAAAGCATTATAGGGAGGCAGTGTTTTGGTATGTCTGACTCTTTAACAGGTGATTTGCACTGGGTAGAATTAGGAATCCTTCCTGCATGGAGAAGAGTGGCAGTATTTGTATAACTCGTGTCATCACCTCTCTTCCCTCTCTGGCTTGATGTTAAAACTTCAAAATTTATGGATCTAATATCCATCTGGTGTCTGTGAAATGCATCAATGCCAAAAGCTTGTCCTCTGTTGTCTGTCACAGCTGGTTTTGTTTCTCCTCTTCAGGCAAAACCATGCTGATGACACTTGAATAAGTATTCAGAACTGAGCACTGTAACATTCACAGAAGTGACTGAGAGGAATGAGACAAGAAATAGAGGAGAAACTATACGTTTGGTTTGTTGGGGTTTGTTTTTTTTTAATCACTTGAGTCAAAGCACGTTACCTGCTGGCTGTCACTGCCTGATGGGGATATTGTGCAGGGGCAGGAGTGACCGCGTGCATGGTCCTGTGGGTGAAGCTCAGCAGCGCTGATGTTGCTGTGCAGTGGGAGAGGCTGTGGGCAGAGCTGTTCAGTGCATCTTCCTCTGCCCCGAGGACAGGACAAGCCGTACCTCTTGAGTGGCCATACCTCATAGGGATGGGAAGTGGTCTGGAGACAGCAGGGAAAAATCTTCAACTGTGGAAAATGTTCTGGGATCTTTAATTCTCACATGGATGGGAAGGGGGTGTGGTAGGTGGATTCCTTGCTAGCCCATCTGCCCAAAATATTGAGACTGAAAGAAGTTTGATAGAATGTGAAACTGATGACATGAGACTTGGAAAATCAGATTATTTTAGCCCTCCTCTGCCAAATGATGTGCCTTAACTATATTCGATTGAAGCTTGCTTTTGCGTGGCAGTAAGCAGATACTTTTTCTTCATTTCGGTATAAGAGAAGGAAGCTTTTTTTTTTTGAACTCATTAAACTCTTTATTGGAAGAATTTGTTAAAATTAACCTTGTTAGAGATATTTTAGACATCTTAAACCTATTTAAACCTATTCATGACAGTGGCTAGTACATTTGAAAAAAAATAAATTAAAAAATTAGATTTCCTCAATGGCACCAAGTAATGCTGTCTTTCAGCAAAGGGAACCATGCCACCTGGTGGAGAGCTGAAGTAATTATCTTCCCACCAAGCATCAACTTCTGCAAAGATTGTAGCACTGCAAAAATGTCAGTTTTGGGAAAAGTGTGTCTCATGATTAGTGTAATTCTTGTAAGAGAAGTGATTTATGCAGCAATACAGTTAAGCATTCAAAATTCTCAATAAACAACAAACATTTCTCTATACATCATGTGCTTAAGATGCAGTTCAGAGCTTCATATCCTTGACATCTTGGTGCAGGTTGTCTGCATGAGGTCATAAAAGTGAAGGGGAAGCAGGAGAAAGGGGAGGATGATTACATCCAGCTTCTTGATTTCAGTAATTTATTTTGGTAGGAATTTCTTGAAGACATGGCTCATTGTGCTTGACAAGGATCCTAATTCTGCATGTGAAACATGCACAACTGGAAATGAGTTTTGAATTGGTACTTCCCAGGAGAGAGATCATAACCTTCCTGGTTAATTTATAGAGCAACCCATGCCTTCCTAATTGAGTTTCAAGGGAGGTAAAAAAGATGCTTTTACCAATCCTGGACTGTAAATTCTTCTGGGCTGTCTCTTTTTACATTGTTGTAAAATATGATGGCCATGTGTCAAAGTAGAAAAATGCTAAATTTTTTCCTTGTGATCAGGCAGAGAAACTAAACCTTCTGGGAAACCTTACTCTTTCCCTAGGAATGGGATGAAAAATGGAAAGCTCATGTAACTCAATTTCTCCAAAATCTTTTCAGAATTGGCCTGTTTGGCCTGACATTTGGGCTTACCTTTATTTTCTCCTTTTAAATGTGGGTTTCTGCTAAGGCTTAATGTAGTTGTCTTGTGGATTTTCGACTTCCCTGTCCACATTACCCTGTTCAGCAGAACTTCACTTTCCAGCCTTGCAATTTTAGAGTAGTTTCAACTATATAGCCATGTCTAAGAATGAGACGAATGTATTCATACCTGCAAAGTACTAGGCAGTTGCTCCAAAAGTCTGTTTTCTACTTTAGAAACCAGTAAGTGCTTAGGATCTCAAAGGAAGAGAATGAGACAATTTTCAAGAAGGGTGGAGGAAGGAGATGCTGATACCATTTATTTAAATTTAATAACTTACCTACAGGTGAATGAAAACACAGTTAAAGATGTAGGAAGTGAGTTGGTGATTAACTCCTACGGATTATCTGGGTTTTAGAGATTAACCAGTTGGGCTTTTTGGAGTGATGAGGAATATTTCTGACAAGCTGACTTGTCAGACCACTTGTGGCTGTCTTGAACATGGCCTGTAAATAGCACCATCCAAAATAATTTTATGAAATACTGTGTCCCCCCCAAAGAGTTAGTATCCATCTCTGCTTTTTTTCTTGCCATGGAGGCAGGTATGTGGGTTTTGCAGACATCCTGCATTTGCTTGTTTCTGGTGTTCTCCAGCAGTAAATAGCCTGGCTAGACACAGGACTATTTGTAAATAATCACCATGTCTCCTTGGTAGTGGTAATGATTCTGATTTCTCATGTAAGTGAAGACTTCACGAGAGAGGAGGAGGTTTTGTCATGTGTAGTAATTCCAAGAAAGGATCATTTTTTCACATTAAATCCATAATTCTCTCTCACAGTCAGAGTAGCTTCTAAAATTATTGCTGCAAACAGGGAGTATTCAACATTTTCCAGCTGTTTCACAGTCCACCTTGTGCTGCATATAATCTTCTCATGAAGCACTACAAAAAGCCTCAGTTCAATTCATTTCAGTTAATGGACTCAATTCAATTAATTAAATCTGAGGAGTTTATTCCAACTTAAGTCTCCTTACAAAAGAAAGATGAAATCTAAAAGAAAAATTAGGCATCTTCAACAGTTTTTTTTCCAAAATGGTACTTCTGCTTGGTTTTTGACTAGGAACTTGTTTCTTTCAAAAACAGTCTATGGTTTTCATTCCCTAAGAAATAGGACCTGTTATGGGGCAGAGGACTAGAAGAGGTCTTCAATCCATTCCTTTACCTTTATAGGGAACCACAATAACCCATATATTAATTTCAAGTTTTTTCTTAAACATTTTTGGTTTGGGTTTTCTGGGTTTTTTTTTGCCTTGACTAGTTTTACTGACAAACTGATTCAAGTATTACCTTCCTTTGATGGTCAAAACCCCTTTAACCTAAACTTTTTGAGGCCATTTTTTATCCTGTTATCTATGTTTAGCCATCTTCTAGTGCATTTATAGCAGGCAATTATATCTCCTCTTCAACTTAGTTTTATTAAAGTAAACAAGCCAAATGCTTTTAATTATTTATAATGAGGCTTAGGAGGGTTGCCATCTTACCTGTTTCCCTGACTGCTGTAGCAGCTCTGTGTTTTCTGTCTTTAATTTTTAACCGTGGGCAATAAGATTTGTTACTTTGGCTGGAGTTTTTCCGGGGTCTTCTAGGGTAGCTTTCAAATGTCCATATTCGCTATTGGAAAGTTCTTGACACATAATTTCATTTACTTTTTCAACTCCTGAGTAGGTAATCATTTTAATTGTAACTTAAGTCATAATTATAAGCAGTGTTTATAAGAGTGAGTGGAAGAAAAGTTCTGGTCTTCATCTCAACAATTGGAATAGCGTCTTGATCAGGAGGGGGGAGTTGGTTGTTTTGTTTTGTTTTTTTCAAAGAATCTTTCTGCCAGTAGCTGAAAGTTTCTCATGAAGAGCAGAATTTTGTATTTTGGAGATTAGCCTAAACAGCATTTCTTTTAACACTGAGCTACTGCCAATACAAAACTAACTGCATCTTTGGATTTTTGCATGGATGAGACAGTGTGGAAATGGTTTCACAAAATGTAGGAAAGCAGATTGCGCTCAGTGCTTGTGGATCTTCCTTAAATGATGTTCGTGAGTGTTTTAAATCAAAAGAACTATAGAGTAAGAGTTAAGTAGTTTTACAAAAATTGTTGCCTTTTGGTATTGGCTTATCTTAGGCTTTCAGAGGGAGGAATGACAATCTGGGAATAAAATCTTTTAAAAAAACAACCAACCAAAAACTCAACCTAAAACCAAAATAAACATTGTAGTGGAGCTTGAGGTTAGGGTTTTTTCCTTGTATCTTTCAAAAATGAAAAGGTGCCTGTAGTTTCTTTCCCCTCCCACGATCCAGGTGGTCATTTTAGTAGCTTTCAAAACTAAGAGTCAAAACACAGATCATCTGTTTGAAACATCCAGTGAATAATGAAAAAGAGGTCAATCTTGACAGTTGCTATAGTATAGCAAAAGTTTATTCATCTTTCCATCCTTGCAGTTTCTGGGTAGCAATGGTGAGTGATGGGAATGGCAGCTTCTAAGCTGGCTGGTTGGTTCTGAATCTGGCTGTCTGCCATTAGCAGCATAAGGCACCTTCCCAGCTATGGAGATGCTGCAGGTAGATGATGCAGATGCTCAGAAATATTCTGCTCCAAAAGCTGTTTCAGAAATAGCAGACTAAAGCACTAAAATGCATCTCCTCAATACTTTTTTTTTTAAATAGTGTCTTTTTCATTTTGTACATTAGAACTTTTGGAGAGCATGTTTGCTCATTCATTATCTCTCCGTGATTGATACTACTATTGACATCTATTCTGTCATTAGGTGATGTTATAAGTGATAATGTCATGATGTGAGGTACATCATAATACAGATTTCTACCTAGAGGATATTTTCTTCTACCTTGTCCCTAAATGGAGTCTTGTTTAATCAAACATGAAGTTTAGTCCAGGGCAGAGGAAGATGTAGTGTTTTCCCAAATCTAAGCAATTTATTTTTTTAATGGTATACAGAGTTACAATATGTTTAATTGTTGTAATATATGTATAATATAAATACCTTGCATATTGTAGTTTAATTTCTTGAGTCCTTCAAGAGTTATAAGTAGATCCTGCAAAACTTTACATGTCTTTCACTCTTAGAAATTCCACATATCTCTGGGATCTAATTAGATGCAACTTTTCATGCAGGATCAAGACATGGGTGACTGAACAGCAGGAGAGATGTAGAGAGAGCGTTTTTACTTGTAGCCCTCCTTAGAAAAATATATCACAAAGCCATTCCTCATGTGAAAGAGAATGGAAACTGCTTTAAAATTTACCATTAATTCCCAGGTTTGTAATGCAATAATTATATCTTGAATTTGGGGGCATTATCAGTATTTGTTGTATTCGGATATACTGTACAAAACGATTGCATTAGATTGCCAGATTTCTACAGGATTGGGAAAGGAAAAGATAAAATATAAGAACACTTTTGTTTCAGATCAAACTATCTTCTTGGCCTGTAAAGTTCCACTATTGACAGCAACTTTGTCTGCCGCAGGTCTGTTGACCAGGAATCATTTGAGTAGTAGGAGCATAGATAGCAGTTACATTGCAGGAGGATAAAAGATGCAGATGGGAGCTGTGTGGGTCACACTTTTCCCTTGAAGCAATTCCTACCTTGTGAGTGCCATGACCAGGTTGCACAGGTGGCTTAAGTGCACGCCAGTGCCCGCTCTGCTCGTGGGGAGGTAGCATCCCTGGCTGCCAGCTGGGTGAGGCGGTGCTGGAGCCAGCACGCCCTGTCTCCAAAATCAACCGTGGGGCACCGAATGTGCTGGTAACAGGAAAGCATTTCCAAAGTGGAACAGTGCTGTTAAAATTGTCACTACTCTACCAGGAAGTGCTGGCCATGTTTGAAAAAATATGAATTTATGTGATTTTTTTATTTTATTTTTTTTTTTAACTGATGCTGTTTTTTTCCAGTGGTGGATGTTTAAGAAGAGTTTTCTGTTACTTCACTGGGTCGAAGTACCAGTGTCATCTTCAGTACTGTTTCTCACGGAGATGCACAGTGCAGTTTTTCTTAATTGGGGTCTGTGTGCTACCATTTAACAAACCATGATTGTTGAGCAGAACACAAAAAAACCCTAGCTGCTGCTCTAAGAGATTTTTTTTTTTCTTGGAAGAATCTGCACTTCCTAATATTTTAATGTTTCTTGTTTTTAATCACAATAAGATTTGTGGTGCAGTGCAATAAACTCTTTCTGGGCCAGCAGTACTTTGTGTATGAGTGATGAAGGAGCCCTCAGGAGTGGACAGAAACTGGGGGAAGAAGCAGTTTTCATCATATTCATGTCCAAAGGGGAAAAAGCTCCTGTTGCCGTTCCACAGACCGCTGGATTCAGTGCTGTCATGGTTTAGCCCCAGCCAGCAACTCAGTATCATGCGGCCACTTGCTCGCTCTCCCTACCAGTTCCCCACTTGTACAGATCAGTATCTCAGCTATTAGGAGTAACCGTTCCTCTGCTCAAGAGAGAGGGTATAGAGGGTCCACACCACAAGGCACCCTGTGGTTTTACCTGCATGACCACAGGGAGGACATGAGGAAGTGGGATGGAAAACCTACCTCAATCCTAGAGTCACGGGTACATGAATTACAAGGAGGAACAATTTCAAATGGATGTTCAAATTGCTGTTCCAGTCTCCAGTGGACAGTTCCCCAAACAGAATAGGAGGACTGATCTTTCTTCTGATCTTATGGAAGCAGCTTCTGATTTGTATTTACAAGAAGTAAGTAGCATGTGTGGCACAGCAGCACTCAGCAGCAACATGACTTAGTTCAGGACACAATAGTCTACTGTCAGTCTCCACTCTCCATTGGACTTTCGCACCGTCCATATGAGACTATTAAAGGGTGAGCAGGTTCTGCTGATTGAGTCCCTGGCTCTCCAGTTGACAAACCAGCTTATGGATGGGAATCAGGGAGTCTCAATTGGTGCGGTATTGTGCCGGTGCACCGTTGTGTTAGCTATTGGCACCTGTTGTTCTTCAATCCTCAGCAGCCCCACGACAGAAGGGTCCTTTGGGAGACCAGGCAAGGTAGACAGCCATTCATTTCCTCCATCTCCAAGGCAGCTATGCCAAAAGCCCACCAGTACCCTTTTGGGTCCTTGAAATACCCTCTCCAGAGGTAGTCTATGCCCAGGATGCAAGGAGCCTCTGGGCCAGTCACAATGGGGTGCTTTTGCTACTCATTCCCAGTTAGACTCACTTCAGCCTCCAGTACAGTTAACTGTTGGGATCCACCTGTCACTCTAGAAATACAGGTGGGTTCTGCCCCTTCATGGCTCGATGGCATTAGGGTACACTGTGCACCAGTGTCCACTAGAGCCTTGTACTCTTGTGGGTCTGACGTGCCAGACCATCGGATCCACACTGTCCAGTAAACCCGGTTGTCCCTCCTCCACCTGGTTGGAGGCAGGGCGCCTCTAATCCTGCTCATTGTGTTTGTTACTCACTTCTTGCAAAAATGCCTTAGAAGTGCCTTCAAGAGGATCCTAAGTATGATCAGGACTTCCGCTAGATCTGGGGAGCTGGCTGCTGGAAACTGGAACAGCGTTTTTCCTGGAAGAATCCCCTTTTGTGATTGGTTTTCCTTGCAACTCATCCCTGTGGATAGGGAGAGGATCAGAAGATAAAAAGGTAAAAACTCATGGGTTGGGATACAGACAGTTTAATAGGACAGCAAAGGAACAGGAAAATAATAACAGTACCAATAAAAGAATATATAAAGCAAATGATACCCAATACAATTTGCTCACTGCTCAGAATCTAATACCCAGTCTGTCCCCGAGCAGCAATCCTTCTTCCCTGGCCAGCTCCCGCCTTAGATACTGAGCATGATGTCATGGCTATCCCAGCCTAAAGCCAGGACAGGTACGCAGGCAGCTCCCAGTTTAGCTTGGCCTCTGCTGATATTGCTGGCAGACCTCCCTATCTGCTTGCCAGCATCTTTGCTCATACACTGCAGAGGTAATCGCAGCTTGCAGCCCTTCATATTCCCCACTGGAGACCAACCATTTCACCTCTAAAACAATACATAACCTCTGTCAGCTCCAGCTTTAGAATGGCCTGTTGATCATGAACTGCCTCTGGAATGTCTGTTCATCTTCTTGCTGCTACAAAATGAACTGATCAGATGATATTTTTGTTATTCTCTTCAATTATTTTCATTAGCTTGCCAGTTTAGCATAGCTCAGGGAAATAGCCTGTTCTAGTCTGCAATGTCATAAGATTTACCATTTCATCACTTAAATTTTTTAATGAAAAAAGCATATAGAGTGTGTGTGTGTATATATATATGTTATATATTGTATATACACAGTTTGAAAACAGCATGATACAAGCTTGGTGGGTTATTTGTCCATTGTGGACCTCCTGAAAGGTACATTTATGGAGGAAGTTAATTTAAAAATCAATTAAAATGGAACATTGTGTTGAATGACAAAGCAATATTTAGATAGTTCTAGCCAGCATGTATATTTATTTTGGTATTAGTTCTTGCTCTAAATCTCACTTTAAAAAAAACCAGCAGTCTTCCTTGCCAAAATTTCCATCATTTCATCAGCAAAAAGGGAGTGGGAGGTAATATTTAGCTCTTAAGAGGTTTAAAAGCATGAGATATGCAGTACATCATCATGCCATGTTGCTCCTATGTGGGTATGTATTATTCCTTATGCTTGAAGATGGTTGCTCTATGGTGCTGCAAGGAGGCAGCATGATGGTAAATGGGTCATCAAATGTGGGAGGCCCACCAGGGCTCAAGATTTCGGGACTTGGGATTCACGTTTATTTGAGTCTTCTTCAAAGAGCAGGAATCGATCAAAAGTAATTTAACTTCATTGACTTTGGATCGTGTTGTAAACATAATTTCTGCAGAAAACAAATTACTCTTAACAATATTGCTTTGAAAGAGACATGAAATCCTGACTCTAGGGAAGTCGAAAGGTTTTTCTCCATTGATTCAGTAAGGTTGAGAGTTCACCTAAAGGTTTAGTTTTGGTTTTGGGTTTTTTTTTTTAAGTTGGATGCCATATATATTACCTTTGAAAATTATATGCCACAGTACTAAATAAAGTGCTGCTGGCTGCATTAGAACTACTTATATCTACCAGCCTGCAGAACAGCCCTTATCAGAAAAATACAACATTTAAGGTTAAAGTTAACAAGTGCAGAGCATTCGCTTTTAAGAAATGAATGCACACATTCTTTCAAGCCCTGTAAACCCCTGCAGGGCTTGTCTTTACAGACAAAGCATGTGTGTGCCTGTTGGGGTCATTTTTGTGTGTCACAGAATAATGAAACCTGCTTGAGTTATCCTAACGGTTCAGTAGTTCTACAAGATCGACCCTAATTTGAGCATCATTGCAACTATCATGCTTTATTAGTTTCTGGTGAAAAATATGAATATCTTTTCTTCACTGAGGAAGCATGGGTTTTATTTCACTGTATTGAAATGAAACCCAAAACACACTTAGCTCAAAGCAAAGACCATAAACTCTTCAGAATGTGAAGTAAAGTTATCTGCAAAGCATCTAAAATCAAAGCCTGTTCTTTACTGAGAAGACTGGAGAAAAGATTAAGGGGATTTTAATTTCTTCTTCAGAACTACATATAGTGAAAGGGTATTAGCAGAGAATAATAGTTTCCATTCCATTATTTTGCTCAACTGAGTAGATTTTTTACTTGATTCAGAAATACAGTAATGAATAAGAAATTTGGATTCAAAAAATCTTGAACCAACACAATGATCCTGCAAGATTTTCTTG
Source organism: Aramus guarauna (assembly GCA_013400195.1). Classification (NCBI taxonomy): domain Eukaryota; kingdom Metazoa; phylum Chordata; class Aves; order Gruiformes; family Aramidae; genus Aramus; species Aramus guarauna. The sequence goes on along the minus strand of VXBL01001527.1, from coordinate 250,317 downwards.
CCTTGATAGAGCAGATTTGACCTCTGGCTGTGAGCCAGCAGGAACCACTGAGACAGAAGTATTAAACTCAAAACAAGAGAGGGACTTTTGTCGTTCTATGCGTTCGAGTCTGCAAGTCTGGAAAAAATGAGACTGTAGTGTCTTGGAGAATGAGTAAGGGACTGTGAGAGCAGAAAGTTCAATATTGACCTCCTCTAGAGAAGTAATTTATTATAAAGGTGATTTTACAGTATTTTAAAGCCCTTGTATTTTATTCCACAGAAGTTTAGTTTATAATCATCTGCTTGAAAGAACAATTATTAGTGGATTTCTGAATTCTGTTGTTAGCTGAATATCTGTGTGCTTATTTTTGTATTGCACTCACATTTTCAGCAATTCAAATAATACAACATGAACTGCAGCAGAAAGCTGGAAACGTTGAAAAATCTTATTAGTGCGTTTTTGATTCTGCATTTTAATTTTTTTGTAATTAAGGATTTTTATGTGACAACTATCAGTATTTCTCTGAGAAAATATATGCATTGCAGTGTATTCGTGTCAATTAAACAAAAATGTTTGCTTGTGTATTAATTGCAGTTACTCAGTTTAGCTCTGATCATCACCAATATTTTCATCTGGAATCAATGCGAGCTTTCTTGATGTGTAGCAGGCAAATATACTGGAACATACTTCTTTCTCGGAATAGAGTGGCTATATTTTATGATACTTAATCTTCCAAAGCATAAAATAACTTGATAGTTTGTTTTATTTTAAAACTGTTAAAGAAAATGTAAGTGGAATTTCCAAGATTGTGTTTGCTGCATAAGAAATGGTTAATTACATGACCTACATGCTGTGTCTCAGGCACAAGCCTGCTCAGTGGTCTGTGATAAAAGGCCTTATTAAATACTGTAATGATTTATATGTGTCTGCAGACAGATAAAACCTTTAAAAAGGAAACAAAGGGAAACTGCTCAAAACCAAGTCTTATAGGCTCAGAAGTAGAGAAGAAATTAGTAGCACAGATTTAAATCATCAAGGCAAACATACTCTAATGTAGATGTTCATAGTGGCTACCAACAACTGTGCGATCTGAAAAACAATCAGTCCATGGTTTTATAATGTACATTAGATTGTTGTTCTCAAACTGATGTTCTAATCCATTTTCTCCCTGTAATGAGATCTTTTCTACCCATGCCCTTATGAGCCATCCAGTTTCCAATACTACTCTGCTGTCAGTCACTGTCAGCAGTTAATACTAATAATGTAAAACATGATACAAGAGTTACTTGTTTATTCTCTAACAGAGAAAAGAAATCAGGTAGACTACTGTAAGCCAAAAGTTGGCATCTGGATTACTTGGAAATTATGATGGGCCAATAATTATGATTTGCCATCTGCGAGCCTTGAGTAGAGGTACTTAACCAGCCAGCATTACCAGGAATGTCTGTTTTACTGAGCTCGTAGACTCTTAGTCAAGGAGAGCTGCACTCTGGTTTTCAGCTTGGCCTGTTTTGACTCTGGATATTAGGTCCAGGAGAAAAAAGGGTCCATTAGTGAAGCTCTTTCAGGTCCATATTAGTGTGCTAAAGAACTAAGCAATTCTGCTGTTGGGGCTACTTCAGCTAGCCCTGGTTTAAGAATTAGGTCATACCTGATTGGAGACACTAGGTGGTTTGTTTCTGCTGGGTTTTGTGCTCTTTTGTTTTAAAGAGAACCTCTGAGTCAATTAAGGGGGGAAAACCCTACCAACCATCCATGAAGTGGATCTTTTATAAAACAGTTGCTGGCAATCTGCAGGCAGAGGGAGGGACGCAGGCATGCGTGCATGCACTTCCACCGTTCTCCCACCCCTTAGATGTGTGCATTTATACTTCTGTTATACTGATGATGAATGAACTGTGGTAGGTATTGCATGCTACTCTGAATCCTCCTATTTTCTAGTGCTGAAATCTGCATGAAGGCCCACCATCGCTTCTGAGTCATGCCAGCACATGTATTCATTTAACCAAGAAGTTGAAGGGGTTTGATCTTTTTGCGCATTTTGAACAAAGGAATGTTTCTTGTATATGTACATGTTGCCTTGTGAAGGGATGCTGAGTCTTTCTGGGTTTTATTGAGAGTGTTTTTGTTTGCACTGTGTCTTTGGGAAATGGGTTGGTTTTGATGAAGCTGTTCTGAAGCATTTTATTTGGGTTATAGGAAGGGCTCCTTGTAAAACACAAAAAACTTGTCAGGTACCAGAAGCCAATGGGGTTTCTCACATCTACCTTGCTTGGAAGGACCATGAGGGAATGGAAGTTGGAAAGGAAGCTAAGCTCTTCACACAGAGAAGAATATGTGGGATGGACAGGAGTGTCCCATTCAGCTCGCTCTGCTGGCCTGACACTGGGCTGGGAAGGAAAAGAAATATAGTGGATGTCACCACTGGAGAATTTTAAACATAGGATAAAAATGGCCAGGAAAAAAATACCAAAGCAGTTCATCATCTTTACTAATAAGAGATTTACCTGCTGTCAACTTCAACTGATTGTCTTTCATTGGTTTTTTGCTTTCTTAAGATACACTCTGTTCAGTGCAAGGACTATATTTATCTTTGTGTTCAGAAAGGAGCTAACAAGTTGCAGATGTGGTGGAGATATGAAGAGTAATGAGGAAACAATAAGCTTATTATATATATCTAGTTCTTCACCTCAAGATGATTTAGAAAATATTTCTCTCTGGTAGGATTCTGTTATTCAATTTAATATTGAAATACTTGTAAAAAAAAAAATCTTTCTCCTAGTACAGTAAAAGTCTGTATTTTGAAAGCTTGCAAAGATAAATATTTAATACCCCAATGGGCATCGCAGCACTTTCAGCAAGATTCATGAGCATCTGATGTGCCAAAACCAATTCTGCAATCTTGAGATTAGATGACCTTAATAATTGCTAAAAAATGGATATTTTACTATCTGATGTAGCCCTGAAGTGAAGAGCACTCCTGAGTGGTGACCGTTCCTTTGTTTCCTCTTTCACCACCTTCTTCATCTCCCTTTAAAATGTGAAATTCAGCTCTTTTGTGGGTTTCCAGCAGAGCTGGGTCAGGAATCAGCAGCACAGGAGAATTTGCATATTGCTTTCCTTGTTTGCAAAGCAAAATAAAACATAAAAAAAAATACATCCACAAAAAATCTGGAGGCATGAGAGGCTTTATTTTTTTTACCCACACTCTCTAAAGGGTGCGTGAAATGCAGTTTGCAGAGTATATTTGCTGTCTGATGCCTTGGATGAGGTGCATCATTAGTGACTCATCGGAGCAGGTACCAGTGGTATGAGAGGCAGGCTCCTAGGCTGGGTTTTCTGCTTGGCGAAGGAGGCTGGATGAGGGTGTTGTGCAAGCTGAAAAAAGGCTCAAGGAAGAGAGGAGTTTTAAAGGGAAGGAGGGAGAAATTCATTAATCTTTCTACCCATTAGTGAATTTTATTCTTCCCTTAGTTTGCCAAAGTTGACATGTTATACATATTTAAAATGCCTTGGTGTTTTGGGGTCTTTTTTTGAGGACAGTGGTTCCCAAATGGCACACCAGTGATGATCATGAGCTTGATCTACTCACTGACTTCATAGCAGTTTTTAGAAGGCAGCAGATGAATAAATATTCAGTGTCTGCTTTTGAACTCTGAGACTGATTTATTTACTGCATCTCAAGAAGAGGGATTAATTGATAACTCCAGTGTGGACCTGCTGTTGCTGCTCTTGGGCTGTGTGCCCGTGTGGGCAGGGTCCCACTGGAGGCAGCAGGGCTCCCAGTGGTCACCAGTGCCAGCTACCTTAGAGCAGCTCCCAGGATCATTGCCTGCTTTCCCAAGGACCCACAGGATGCTGCTGACAGCAAAGAAAGCTCTGTGGCACAAGGCGGCAGCGCTGGACAATGAGCGTTGGTCTTTGGAAGGTCAAAATTCCACTGAGTACGTAACGGGGAACTGGGTTGACTGAAATGATTGCAAGTCAGTTTGCCAGAACAACGCGGCATTTCAGGGCAGCATAACATTTCAGAAGCAACGTATGAATAACACTGAAGCAAGCAGGGTACCTAGGACTGAGTACTAATTGATGTCAATACTTGATCTGTCCTGGCAAGGGGAGGCTTGGGGTGAAAGAACAGAGATGTTATACAATGGCAAGTTTTCAGTTATTAATTGTAAATTGTCTCATTTCTACTTTTGGAAATTATGCATGCCAAATCCTGTACCTCTATAGACAGCATCCTGGTTAGCAAAGAGGATGTATATGTAAGAAGTGAGTGCAACTTTATGTCAGTGCTGGTGTGCTATCTAATCACTGACTCAAGCAAAGAGTCAACAAGGAAACCAGAGCTCAGAGATGGGGTGGGATTTGATTTGGCAGCATTCAGTGGCAGTGTCTGTTGCCACATTAAATACCTAGATGGTAGCAGGAATTTGGAATGGGGTCATTCAGGAGCTATTGATGAACCTTTAGGGACCATCTTTAATGTTTGGTGTGTCTGTTAAGGAGGTACACCAGTAAGTCTGTTGTGTGTCCTTCGCTGGTGGTGCATTGCCATTTGAGAGTGAGATACCCATAATGGTTTCTGGAGGGAATCTTGATCTAGTAGACAAACTCCCATTGACTTAGTGTGAGGTCTGTATTTCACCCACCATAAAGCCTGAGAGCAAATGTACAAGGTTTTTTTTTCAGAATTAAAGCTTTTTATTCTCTACCCTAGTATATATAGGTGCCGTTCAATTTCTCCCATTTTGTTTTGTTTGCAAAAAGCACCATATGTGCAAAGTAATGTCGCCTTGGCTTGTTCTGCCAACTGAATGCTCTGGTTGGCTAAACATCCTTCTGCTAAAAAACTGTATAATTAGATTGTTTTATTTTAAAGGTCATTTTTTTATTTCTTCTAGAAAAAGCCTGCTTTCCTCTTATGATAGCTTATCTTTTAGCTAGTGCTTTGAATTTGTTATTGTTTGCTACCTTAAACTTACTGTTGAAATGATTGCTGTAATCCACAAAAAAATTAAGATTCTGGTTAAAAGCCAGGCAGTGGGTGTGAAATCTCACAACAGACGTAATCGAATAGTATTTTCTTTCTTTTCATTAGAGGTCTAGATACTACCTAAAATTTCAATTCTACTGTATCTATAGTTTTGCTTTTTCCTTTATTTCTCTGCGTTGGTGTGTGTCCTACTATACTTACTGCTCTCTTGTTTCCTCCTTTATATTAACAAAAGTATATTATTGTAAAGCATTACTGTTACCTCCACAGAAACCTTTCCTGGCACGTCATGTATGCTTCTTTGTTCCTTCAAATATTTTCACCTTGCCATTCTCAAATTATAGTTTAATTTACTTACTATCTTTGAGCATAAGCTCATCTATAAGGCCTTAATTTTGTTTCCCTCCTAGCCAGGGATCTTTAACCTTAACTGACTGGTTTCTGTTGCATGACAAGATTTCCATAGCTGGATACAGCAGTGTGTTGTGTGCTCCGATACACGTTGAGATACTTTCTGGTTTCTTTTTAGTGCTTTGCTGTGCGATCTCTGGGCTGGGTAGAAATGGCGGAAGAAGATCTGGCTCCTGGAAAAAGCAGTGTTGCTGTGAACAATTGCATCAGACAACTCTCTTACTGTAAAAATGACATCAGAGACACTGTTGGCATTTGGGGAGAGGTAAGAATGGGGTAAACTTCTCCTCTTCTTGGAACATCCCTTTTGTGTCATAAAACAACTTGAAAGAACAACTCTGTAAGCAAATATGTCCATGCTCTGTGTTTGGGATTTCCCTATCCTAGCTGGCACTGCCAAAAAAAAATATAAGAGAGTTCAAGGAAAACGTTGACCTTTTTGTTCCAAACTGCTCAGGACAGCAGATGCCACAAAGATCTCACCTTTGTGTTCACATCTGTGATAGTAGACACCTGTGCAATAACAGTGTTGGGGACACATGAGCCAAACTGTTGAAATCAGTGGAAGCCTTTCTCCTGACCAGAGGTTTGAGAGTGGTGCTTTGGAACAGCATTTCCACAGGGTTCCCAGTAACAAAAGGGCTTTAAGGAAACCCAGACTAGTGTGACCAGTGCTTCTGGAATGTATGAGATGATGGAGACTGATGGACAGATGGCTTATTTTAAGATGATTGTTTTATCAGTGTTTCAGAAGGAAATTAATTTTATGTCATCAGTCTGTCTGTTGGTTCCTCTCCAGTAACTCTTGAATCTGTTCACTAATGTCATCCAGTTTTGAAGGATGCCAAATTCCCACACATTGAGGGAAAAACAGAGCTCCCAGCTCTCCTCTTTCTTGGTTTGCTGATGGGTCAGTACACCTTCATCAACTGAACCATGCAAGCTCTGTCGTTATTTCTGAATTAGCAGCAAAGAGGGGATAACGCTGTGGGAGCTCAGGGGGAAACATGAAGGAAGCTAGAGGTATTGTGGTTTGGAAAAGAGGTGTGCTGGGGACAGATGAAGGAGTGGAAGGTGTGGAGGGATCAGTAAGTGAAACAAGAAGAAAGGAAAAGGTGAGGTTGTAGTAATGGGACATAGAGAGGACATAAGAGACCAACCCATAGAAAAACGTCTTCGCTATTTGATTGTTCATGGAACAACTTAAACTTCAGCCAAATCTTCAGCCTCTCTCCTGCCATGTTTTCAGGAGGGTTACACTAATGTGGATTTACTACATGAGATCTGAATGCAAAAGTGACGTAAGAATAAATGTTGTAACCTCCACTTGTGTGATCTAAGGGAAATGGCACTGCCAAACAGAAGAGGAATTAAAAGACAGACTTGTCTATTTCAGTAAAAATTTCAGGAAAAATATCCTTCAGTCTCCCAAGTTACTGTTACAGTCTAGGGCTTGAGTCCCATGTCCTGGCTATGACCACAGCAATGCAGAGTTGCTTCAGAGAAGCAACTGAGAGAAGGAGCCTGTTTAAAAATGGAAGTGATGTTTCAAGCGACACATTTAGAGTGCCCTATCTATTTAAAGTAATTTCAGAAGGCTTTTTCTGTCTAAGAAATGTCTTTTGTACATATAAATGAACAAGATAACATTGGTCTCCCTTTTTCTTGCTTCTGGGAACAGTTTTATTTAGTCAATGTAGCTAGACAAGCAATTAGAGATGTGTCAGTCATGGACATTGGACTTACTGCTGACCCCATGAGGGGAAAAAAAACCCCACTCTCTTTACATCTGTGTAATCCCATCCATTTTTCAGATGACAGAACTTTGATCAACTTGAAATACATTGTTTACTTTGAAATCATGTGCTTTATTCTAGTTTAAGAGTAAATGTTCACATTTTTCCATATTTCTCTCTGTCAGTCCGATTGTTCTTTGTTGGAAACCCTTGCAGGTCTTCAAGCCAAACTGGTGAAAAGTTTTGGTCCTCCTGAATGGAAGTTTTAAATAAGAATGCTATTCATAAAAAAATTTAAAAAAATCAGCCTGACAAAACAAGAGAGACACTGTGCTTGAATAGGTGGCCCTTGAAGTAAATTGTCTTATTGATTTTAAAAGAAATCATTGCAACCACATTTTTCTGCTGGTAATGTAATGCTCCAAGAGTGATTGGAAGAGGCACGGTTTAGAGATGAATCTGAAAAAAGCGTGCTTGTCACTGACACATCAGATGGAGCACATACAGCAGAAATCTATTATGAAGCTAGAAATGATGACTGCAGATAAAGGTTTTAAGATTGCCTAAAGATTTATTTTAGCTAGAATGTAATGAAAGTGAAACTGGGACTAAGACCACCCCCAATTTTTCATGATTTAAAAAACAGAAAACAAAACACAAAAAACCCACACACCCTGCATAAAATTGTGACCGTACAGAAGCTTTGTCACTGGCTTTAATGTAGGATTCCATGCCTTCCACTTCTCTCCAAAAGAAATTCCCTGTAAATATCTAATTTCCACAGTTCTGTAAAATCTAAGAAGAAAAACACAACTCATCTGTTTGTGTTGCTACTTTGCCATGCATTATATTCCTGAACATTACAAAAATCACTTCCATGATACATTGTTGCCATTGACCTATATACCACAGTATATAACACTTCCCTGAAAGACTGAGTCTTTCTTTCCTTCATTCATTCTTCCTGCGTGGCTCTTCCCACAAGAGCCTTCCTCATCTGGGACCATCAGGTCTCTGCAGCTCTTCAGCAGTCTGAGACATTGAGGCCTGTGTTCAAGCTGTCTGTCTAAATTATTTCTTCTTGCTCTCTGCAGTGTTTTCATCTCTAAAATAGCTTTTGTATAAGACGGCAACAAAACTTAGCAAAATATATTGCTTTTGGCTGCGGCCAAGCTATCCCTTGAGCATCGTAAGAATAATTTTCTGTGACTTATGTTGCTTATCTGCCTATTCTCCAATCTTTTCCAACTAATTTGGATTCAGTTTTATTACCCTAGTCCTAGTGTATTTTGCATGATGAACAGATTTTACCTTTTTGTAATAATGTCCTTCTGGAACAAATATAGAAGTAGAAAATGGGTCCAAAAAGCAATCTTTGTGACACTCAGTAACCTTCTTCACACAATCTGTTTACTGCTTCTGACCTCCAAGTAAATTTCGCACCTTTTTTCTTTGTAATGACTGTTTTCTCTTTGGTTTCCTTCATTATTTTGGTCTGCCATCCTGGCTTCTGTGTTTTATTTCCCATGTTTCTTTTTCTGCATGCCACAAGCAGTTCAGTGCTGCTGATTCACCCCATTTACATGCCTGGTTATCGCAGCTACATCTGTTTCTGCTTCTCTAGGAGCAGCCTATATGTCTCAGCTGTATTTTTTCCATCAGTCAAAATGTTCTTGTGTTGGCATCAGATATACCAGCCTGTGTCCCTTTCTTGTCCCACACCCCTCTCGGTGCTTGCGCTGCCAACTCCAGGTCACAACTCCCCTTTAAATCCCTGTTAGGAGATCTGGGGGTGGGAGAGGTGAGCGGCACTGCCGCTGCCCCTTGCTGCCTACCCTGGCAACCCTGGAAGCAGGCCCTCACAGGATGACATGACAGACACAAAATCAGACGTCATTAAGACTTCAGCTACTGTAACCAAGCAGGAAGAGGGTTTCTGTGTCACTGAGGTGAAGAAAAAGGTCATTTTTTGGAAACATTTGTCAGTAGGAAGTCAGACCCTTTCCATTCTTTCTGTTCATTTAAAGATTCTGGCACAATAGAGAGGAAACAAATTGCTCTATATTTAGCTGATAGCTCCCACCTTCTTCTTCTTATCAGCAGGAGCTTGTCTTACCTCTTGGCAATATGTCCATGATCATTTCCATGGGATCTCGCGGTCAGCAGAGTAGATGCACAGCTTCTGAGAAGAGAGCTACTAGATGTGATAGAAGTGGCAGCAAACCTTTTGCAAATGCTAGCCATAGGAGGTAGATTAGCATTTGTGAATTAGCATCAAAAGGAAAATTGCCTCTAAATTTGTTTCCTCTAAGGGGACAAAGCATTCTCCTGGTTCTTACATGCCAGAAGAATTAAGGAGAAATCCTGGCTCCAGGATTCTGCAGGCACCAGCAGAATTCACATTCATGTCTTAAATGCTAGGGTTTTCCCTTTAATTAATCTTTCTTCAAAGAGCATTGTATAAATCCTTTGACATGTACAAATTGCTGTCTGTTCCTATGATCCATTGCTTGAAGTTTATGGCAACAAAGCACGTTGTTTGAAGGAAAAAAATCTGCCTTAAGAGTGTAAGTTTTGATGTAAGCTTTTCCTATTAAGACAGTTCTTGACTTCTCAGGTATTTGCAAGAATTTACTGGATAAACACATAATTTGTTGAATAACTCAGTAGCTTGGAGTTGAATGAGTCTGTTTCATTTAAAAGATATCAAAGCTTTTTGTGATTGGGATCATTTAAAAATATAGTAGTAGCAAGATACTGTCTTAGATATTTTTCACACTAGAAGTAAATGAACTTGTTGCTCTTGGAACAAACCGAAACCTTGAGTAAATTAAGAGGACGCAAGTCTAAACAGCATAGGCATAACACCTTGATCCCAGTCAGTTTGAGAGGGGGATGTACTGTGTAACTGTACTTTGTCTGGAGTTGCAGGGCAAAGACATGTACCTTATACTGGAAAATGACATGCTGAACCTGATTGACCCCATGGACCGCACAGTTCTTCATTCGCAGCCCATTGTGAGCATCAGAGTCTGGGGAGTGGGTCGTGACAACGGCCGGTGAGTCTTCGCTGTCCTTATCCAACTTGCTGCTTGCTGATACAGAGTACGCATACACCTGGAGCAAGTTAGTTATCAAACCTATTCATTTGATTGAGTAATTGTGTCCCAGGGGCTATGAGAGGATGGGTAAATTCTTCTTTTTCTTGTGCGTGTTACTTTTTAAAATCTCTGCTTTTCATAGTTTATCATTTATATGCTGTTTTGCTACACCTGTATTGGGCAAACCTTTCAGATTAATTCAGCCAGGTGCATAAAACTGCACATGCAACATTATTTTGTTTCAGATATATATAATACTTTTATATATAAAACCATGTTTTCAAGTATGTCCCGTAGTATGCTTCTCCTGGCTACGTGAAAGCATGTCTTCCGGCTGGTCTAAGTTAAATGCCCTACTTATACTCTGACCGTATGCGTTTGTTTCTGCTTTCTTAACATACTTGATGGAGGAAAAAAGTTGGATTAAGGGCAAAGTCATGGTTTTAAGCCATTACTATTACTAAAAGATCTTGATGCAAGAAAATTCCTATGGGTGTTGCAGAAAACTAAGGTTTGTCCTGAAACCTGACTGCCTGCGAGCTGAAGTTCTTCCTTGTGGTAGGGGGCAACCAGGAGCGCATGCTAAAGGCCTTCCTGCCCTGCAGGCAGTCTTTCCTTAGCTTGCCCTCCTGGCTGGACTTCTTTTGGTGGCATCCTTCTTTGTCATGTAACATTGCTGTGGGAACAGGATTGTGAAGGTGACTTTATTTAGAGCAGGACAGCGAGCTATCTCCCTGTCTTGTTGAGCATTTTGATCTATCAAAAACATTTCACATTGATTAATTCCAGGATCTTTGGGCAGTATCTGTCCTGACACGTGAGCAGTAAGGATTGAATCATGCTGGTGAACTGCTGTTTTTTGTGACTGTGCTTGATTATTGAGATACTTGGAATAATAAGGATGGGGTTTTTTGTCTCCTGACTTTTGATGGGAAATGTCATTTTGGACCTGAAAAATCTTGCTCAGTAAAATATTTTGTGAAACTTCTTTAATCCCCCCAAAAGTTTCTGATTATCTCTGGCTAAATTTCCAAAGAGAAAGGTGATCAGTGTTTCTGTGATCCAATTCCATCTTTCTAAATTTTTTACTTCTGTAAATGACTGATGGTTGGATGAAGTGGTTGTGGGTTTTTACTGTTTTTCACTTCCATTGGTGCAGATTTTTGAGAGATCTAAAAGGGGCAAATCCAGTTTGAAATGGTGGGAAGTAAAGAGGTTTTAACTTCTTATGAATAAACCATTACAGTGTTTGGCTCAGAAAATGAGTGCATTGCACATTTCCCTTCAAGTCAGATTTTGTAGTAGCTTGCTTTGGTCAGGAAATAAATAGAGCATCTTAAAGGGCACCTAAATGTGATGCAGCTTTACAGAGTAAAGGAAGCCAACTTTGCTTTTCATTAATTTTTTGGAAGCATTTACGGTTCTTTTTTCAAATATTTACATTTCTTTGGAAAATAAAATCATTCCATTATGTTGTTTATAAAATAAGATAATGAGTCACATTTCTCCAGACTGCATAAATAACTTCTCCGAAAGACAGAACTGGTCATCGAAACGTGAACATTGAAAGGGGACATTTCAGAGAAATGTGCCTTTTGCATCATGTGGCACCAAGACTGTCAAAAGCTCTTGGTGAAACCTATCCGTGGATGTGAGGCAATAGCAAACTCTCCTAGATAAATAAAAGCCCCATCAGTAGGAGAGGATTTGGTGGGAAAGGTTGTGTGTGTGCAGGTCGTTCTGTTCTGACCTGCCGTGGTATCCCATGACATTTGCCAAAAGGTACGTACAAGGCACAGGAAATACTATCTCTGATCCCAGTCCTGGCCGGTTTTGTGCCATATCTGGGGACCAAAGATGAATTCCAGTTCTGGTGAGACTTCTGCAGAAACTCATGTCTCATAAGAAAAATATTGTGCTTATGGAGTGCATGGGTGAAGTACACATCAAAGTTTAAAAACAAAACAAATCCAGTGATCTCCCTCTTAGCCATGAAAGGTAGAAGCTTCCTGTACTCTTTGCCTGAAAAGAGATTTTATTTGTGACATTGACAATACAGAGAACCTAGCAGAGCAAATAAACTAATCTTCTTATGTTTCTACTATCAGAAGAGGGAATTGGCCTTTCTGTGTTGAAAATGAACATTTCTTGTTTCTAGAGAACATGACTTTTCTTGATTGGTCGCTGTAAACAACAGCAAGAAATAACTTCTTGAAGGTTTAATACGTAAACACACCATCAAAAACAGCCTTAATATTTCATTTGCTAGCACAGTAATGTTCTTAGACATTTTCATTGGAATCTGGGGTTTTTAATCAAAAGAAGTTTGATTTCAGAGCTTTTCTAGTCTTAGCCCTTCATAAGAACTTTGATAGATGCTTCTACAGAAGTCTTATGTCCAGTATGGCTTTCAGGACTGGAGCCCGTTCTTTTTGAAATTTAATTTATTGACCCACTTTAAAAAATAAAAGTGTAAGTAAAACAATGTAGCCATTATTTGTAAGTAAAGTCAGACTGTGTGTGATGTTAAATAGCAGGTAGAAGATCCAAAAGACAAGCAGAAAGAACACACTTATAACTGAGTAGTCAGATGTACAGTGTGTTTTGGGCATAGAGAGGTTCAGTATAGAAAACATGCTTTGAAAGCATAGCATAAATAATGTAGAATTTGCTGAAGAAGTACCAAAAGACAAGAAAAAAGAGAACCTGAGCTAAGAAAATCATATTGTTGAGCTGGAAATTGCACTGTATCTCTTTTTTCATGTATACCTTAGCATGCAGTCCTTGGGCTTATTGTGGTAAAATTACATATTGGTCCTGAGGTGAGAAACACCAGAGCCATTCACTGATTGTAAAAGCAGCTTTGCCTCATTATGAATTTGCTATCATCAGAGAAAAGTGAGAGGAATGCATTGCAGCTTTAGTGGATTAATTGTCCAGGAACTTGACAGAATCCCAGTTCTGGGATGAAGCTCTTCCAGAAGTTGTTGCACATGAATGTTGTTAATTAGCTACATCTTCTGGTCCAAGAGCCTGGATAATAAAATATATTGGATTCATTGGGAAAGGCAGTGTTTAAATTTTAAAATATTGTAGAAATGTATATTTTTCCTCTATTTTGAGCTATTTCAACCCCATAATGATCTGCAGGCTCTCCTTTTTAACTGTATTTTGCTTGTAGTATTTTATTTGAGTATATTTTACTTTGGAAGATGAAAAGGTTTTCTAATGGCACTTGACCAGATTATTTTCTAAGCTATGCCGTAATGAAAGATTGATGAAATAGAGATCTGCTGATGAAAGTTTAATCTAAGGATGTGTCTGCTAACTCACCTCAGGCAGAAATATCTTCCAGGAGTCTGTAATCATTCTCTCCATACGTTACACTACTATCTTGACCTCTAGAGTTACTTTATTTCAGACAGTTCTGTGAGAAGCAGAGGCTTCATCGTTTTGTTGACTTAGACTGTGTGGCGATTTTGTGTTTTGAAAGGTAGCATCCCTTGATTTCAATTAATCAGACAGTAACATATGTTTGACCTTAAGAAAGGCCAGAGTGCTTTGATAAAATCATGAACAAAAGCAGGTTTCCACAAGAGAAGTTGGTGGTTATGTATGTATATGCGTGTATATACGTGTGGACTCTGAGCACTGATGTTTGATACGTATATACGGGCATTAAAGGAAAACAAACATATCTGTCCATCTTTTCAGCAGACTGTTTCTTGGGTGATGTCCTATGGGTTTTTTAACAGTAAAAGCCACTGTACTGTTTGTAGAGTCTTCCTCTCCTACTGTACTGAAACCAGAGCCTTGATGATTCATTTAATATTATTTGTTAATAAGAAAAATCCTCGTACTTGCTTAAATAGCTTGATTTCAAGATGAGTAAGGTCATTGTCACATGGATGATTTGTGGTGTCACCGGTATACAGTGAGTAATTGTCAGTGCCATGTTTGCTTCTTAGCAAGCAGCCCATGGCATGTTTTTTTCCTGGTCTTTAAAAGCATGTTGGAAAATATTAGCCTACTGAAGCTATAAAAGGGTTATTCTTTTCACTTGCGAGCTGCGGGACTGTACATTAATCATTCCTCAGGGTGGGTTTTGTCTCCCCTTTTCAACTGCTGGTGCATGCCCTTTGCTTCCTGAGCAGCTCACTAACAAGGAAGAGAGAAGAGGTAATGGGCCATCAATTCTGTAAAAGAGTTTCTGTTAGCACATTTCCCTGAATCCTTCTTATCTTCATTGCTCTTCCACCAATCCAAAGCCTGCCTCGACCTCTATGGGACTTTAATTGCCTGAAAGATCACGGTTCCTTCTGTCATGGTGTCTCCATGCAACAGCAGTATATTCCAGCTGAAAAATTTAGCCATCAGCTGGCCAGGAGGGCTGTGGCTGGATTCAGGAGACAGCTTTGATAGGACTGAATGTGCAACTGGTTGCTGGACAGCACAGGCACCTGGCATGTTGGACAGAACACGTAGCACATGTCTTTGGTCATCCACTAGCTTTGTCATCACATAGCCCAGGCTTGTTTTTTTCTGTAAAGTTTGTGTGTTTCCCTGGCAGGCTGAGGAGGGAGGGAGGTTGCTCTTGCTTCTCAAGTGGTGGAGAGGCAGATTCTCTGATCTTGGGGTTTTCTGATCGTAGGCTCTGTGACTAGACAGTGTAAAAGCATTGTGGTCCCTCCTCTGCCCTAATAATGCCTGTTTTGGCAAGTGGTGGTGGTCGGGATCTCTTTGTATCTGAGGATGTCCATTGCCCTGATGCTTTGAACCACTGCTGGTTTTCTGCTGCTGAGATATCAGGGAATAAAATGAGGCTGGGAATCAAAAAGGGGAGAAAGGCAGAGAGGAAGAGAGTAGGATGATGCATGTACCAAAGATGAGGCTCAAACCTTAAAAAGGGACAGCAGACTGCTAAATGGATAGATGCCCCAAGTCAGATGGATATAATCCTGTAAGGCTGTAAGATAAGAAAGTCGTAACAACAAAACAAATTATCTGAGCTCTTTTATCTCAGGAGTTGTTAGGGCAAGAGCTGTAGGGGTGACATGAATGAGAAAATGGGACAAATTTGTGTAAAGATGAGGAGTGATGGCTCAGATTCCTCAAAATATGGGGAATTAAAAATAGTATCCTATCGTGCTGTTTCAACAGCTAAACAAAAATGGCCTGGCTTCACGGGTGTTCAGCACCTGCACTGTAAGCTGACTTCAGTAGGATCTCCATATATTCAGTGTCTCTTGAAAATCAAATGTCAAAATGCAGATTTAGGAACCTTTCTCTAGACATGCAGAATTGGAAGTTTTCACTTGAGCGACAGTGCTACAGCAGGTTAAATGTTTTATCTTTAGTTTGAGTGTGTCTCAGACTTTGAGGGGTAGGCACATGTCTGAGCAAGAACTGATTTATTAGAGGACAGAAAAGGGGAGAGTGGGGAATGTGGAAGCTGTGCTGCCGGTCAAGTGCCTGTCTCATGGGGTTATGATCTGTATTTCCTGGCTGAAACTACATCTTTACAGTTATTACCTGGCCTGAGCTCCAGTGCATGTCTGTCATATGGACATGAGATTTTAGGAGGGATACCTGGCCTTAATTAGACAATTAAAAGCTAAGAGAAGAACAGACAATAAATACAAATTTAGCATAGTTGGGGTATCTGTAATTTATTGTTCCCCCTTTCAGAAAATACTTTGTGTACAAGCAACACAACATCAGGCTTCAGTGATGCAGAATGGCTTATAAATGCGTCGTTCAGGCAGGTGTTGTTTAGGGTCTTCAAGGTTTGCCTTCCCTTCAAGGTGATGACTGAATGCCCTGTGAGATCGAGTCTTTGTGTGATTCCATGAGAGAAGCTTATAAGGCTGTACAAGATGATGAATAATAAAATTTTCTCTTCTGCATTAGAGAGATGTGGTCAAGAAAATCAGAAAATAAAATAAATTAAAACTGAGATGCTATTTGCACCGGCTCTTTTGAAAAGATAACACCCTTGAAAGAATGTGTAATTCCAGCTGAACTCCTCAAACTCAGAGATACCATTAATCAATATTTCCTATTCCCATTGGTCCCTGTAACCTTGGAGAAAGGGCAAAATGTACGGTGAGGAATCACGTAAATAGGGCATAGGCAGGGGATTACACTGGAAGAAAAGGATTTTACTGGCTCTTCTGACCCATATTCTTAGCTGGTTTTTTTAGAGTAATCTTTTGCTTTATCCTTTTCCCTTTGCCCACTGCATCTGAATATGCTTTTCTGTATGTTTTGATAGCATTTCCCCCTCTCACTAAGAAATAGTTTAGGTGATTATTTATACAATACTTCCCATTTATATCCATAAGGCCTGACATCACTGTTTGCAAGTGCAGCGTGTTCCAGGAAGGGGTAATGAAACAATACAGCTGTGAAAGGGGAAATCCAGTCAAGCTTACAGAATTAATGTATTTTCAAACAAATATAGTTAAGTGAGTGAAAAAAGCTGTGTAATTGCTTTCTTACTTTGATTAATGAAACTGGTTTATTTTAGTTTTGGGATGTAACATGAAAGATATGGTAGACTGAAGATGCATTGAAATAGGCCCATATCAACTTGAAATGAGTACCCATAGTTTTGTACCGATGGATGGGTTTGTATCAGTAGAGACTTCATCTGCATTAGGGCAACATCACTCTATCCTTTCTGCCTAATACCACTAATGAGATGAAACATTATGACATCTGACAGCAAAGAATTTTTCTGTTTTACAGATGAGTCATGTGGGCAACTCAGGTGCTTACAAACAATGGATTCACCCTTTGATAGCAGCTGAGAAAAAAGGATATGCTTAGGGAGAATTTTTTGGCCATGGAGCTCTAGATATTTGAAAAGCTTAAATGCAGAAAGAGCAGCCGAGAAGCATAGTAGCAGTAGTGTAGGCTGGTAGATGAGCACAAGTGCAGAGAAGTCTCATGGACCAAGAGAACTGGGACAAACACAGACAAGGAGAATTGTAAGGATTTCTGTGGGAGGTGGGGAGAGGAACAGAGGAGAGCTCAGGGTTGTACTGTGGCATTTGCTCGTAAAGAGGTGTGAAAAATGGCAGGAGGGTCGCTACCCTTCTTATTAGAAAAAACAACCAGACAACCCTTTAAAATGTGTGACTTGCTGTGCTAGCGGCTGGAGCATGACAACAAATGCTTAGTCACCTTAAACAGAACCTTGTTTAAGTATTTTAGTGTAGAATGTCTTTAGTATTCTATATTTGTTTTCAGGAAATAATGGAGAATATCGCCTATAATTTGGAAATTGTATCTAGTGTTTCTTCTGGGAGGCAGACTTTAAATTGCACTTGGAATTGTTCAACTGTAAAGCTTTCAGTTAAGACAAATGATATGTCTAAACCTGGACTACAAATAATCACTGTGATGTAGTCAGGTTGTCTCAATTAATAAAAAAGACAGCATACTGACTGAGTCCCTGGCTTAAAGTATTTCTCCAAATTTGTGCTAGAAAGTCTCCACACATTCCCTGCGATACAGAACTCCAATGCTTTAGGATACAACTAGGGCAATCTGTGAACTTCGGTGTCTATTGCATGGGTCCCTCGAGAATAGCCTGAGCCTCCTGTGAAAGTGTCTGTGGCTCAGGAGAGCTACTGGCTGCCAGTTTGGGGTGGAAATCCGATGCTTTCTTCTATTATTCTTTTCACTGTATGTTAATCGAGCAGTTGCTACATCCAGGCTGAATTCCTATATTTAACTGCTCCTTTTACTCTGGCAAAACAGTGATGTCAGTGATGCAAAAAGCAGCTGCTCTCTGGCTTGGTAGCTGTGAAGAGAAAACATCCCAATCCCAGGCTCTCCCCAGGCAGCCCTCCTTGTTTTCAACACCCACTTGGAAGCTTTGGTCTTCAGTGATGATCAAAGGTGGTTTAAATTTACCTCACTTGGATGCGTACACAATCTGTTACTTCCTCTTACAGGGGCTATGCTAACAAAAACCAGCATCCTCCTTCCCAAACCACTTGGAGTGGATTGAAGGCGTCTGCCTTTCACACCTCATCTTCAGCAGCAGTGAAGTTCGACTCTTAGTTACACAGCTGCAACAGTAGGGACTGTGTATAGAGGGAGCCACCTATGGAATAAATTTTCACAAGAGAATTGGGCTTTGACAGCCTTATGAAGGCTGTCAAATAATATCAAGTCAGTAACACTTTTCTTAAAAAAAAAAAAAAAAAAACAAAAAAAAAAAAAACTTAACTGTATTTTTTGTTCTCAAGACCTTGTCTAGTCTAAGGCCTCTATAGCAGGTAAGAGAAAACCAAATTAATCCACAGTGATTTCACTTTGTTAGTCTAATTGATGTTGAAGCTGTTCAGTTACTAATAAGGTAGGCATATAAAAACCTTCTGAGGAGAAAAGCCACAGAGAGCATAGACCACTGAAGAAAAAGAGCAGTGTTTTAAGAAAAATTGTGCGAAGAATACTTAAAAGCACCATGCTGGCTGAGATGTTCAATACACCTCTTTGTTACCTTGATTATACTATGTTTGTATGAGCAGTAACAGACTTTTCTATTGCGTGGTGGATTATTTGAAAAAACGTCAGCCTTCTGTAAGATATATATTTATTACGCTTGTTATTTTCTATTGTAGACAAAAATTTGACTTCCTAAAAATTGTTAATATACCGGGCAGGTAGTTTCTGAAGAAGTAATTCAGAGGAGAAAACTTACTGTGCAACGGAAAGGGTTTCATTTGACTATTTCTCTTATGCTACTTAATGAAAAGGGGCACATTCACAACTTTCTAACATAAGAAATTAAAAAACAAAAGTACAGCCACATAATTACCTGTCTCTAGTTCTTCTTCCTGTCCACATGGTTTATGCTGGTACTGTACTGGTGGGTTAGAGAGAGCTAGGATGTTTCTATATATGCCTTTACTGTGTAAATATTTATATCCACCTATATAAACACACTTTTCATGTTTGCATCAGCGTTACACTCCTGCTATCAAGGGAGCTAGTGACATGCCTATGTATTTGTATACCACTGAAGCTCTTCTGGAATTTGGTCTATCCTACAGTAAAATAAGTTCCAAATATTGTCCTGTGTCTCTCTAAGCACAGTCACAAACTTGACTGAACTGCAGTGGTATAATAATTCGGAATTTGTCTCTAAAATATAAGAGGATGCTCTTGCTATCAACTTACCACTTCAATTATTTAAATGTTGCGTCTGCCTTGGGATGCTTTTCCATGTTTGCTACTAGCTGATTGCAATTCAAATATTTATAGGTGGTACATCTTTATGTAAATCATAGTATATACTGTCTTATCCATTACATGTATTTAGAAAGCATTTTCACTTCAGGCTTTTAATTCTGAGGATGGTCTGTTGGCCTGATTCCTAACATTGGCTCCATCAGGGAAAAGGGCCTTTGTCCGTGGCATTCAGCACGACTTGCCCTTTGGCAATGGAGGTAGATGGCTACTGAAGTCTCTTTGATAGGTGCAGACTGTTTAGCAGAAACGTAAACACTAATTTGAGGAAGCTAAAAAATGTTTTTCCAACAGATAATTCAAGTGTCTTAAATATTTAGGGTTTTTTTTTAATGTCTGAGTTGTTTTTTATATTTAGAAACTGTTATATGAACATCTGTATTTTTGCAAAAAGAGAACTGTACTAATGACATTGAAAAATCTGTAGGTATTATATCTCTCGTGATGATGGTCTGCTTCACGTAAATGCTATTCATCTTAATGCCATAAAAAGAATTTCAATTTATAATTTGAATGATGCATTAAACATAGAACTCAATTGTCTCTAAAATTTCAGTATTTTAGTGCTTGAAGTTCCTCTCTCCCTATCTTGATTAATTTCAAAGCTTGGGCATATGCTTGTGTGCCCGCTTAGTCTGACCAAATCCCCCTTATAATTGATGGGAACTTTTTTATTAACTTAAACATTAATTGGGTTAGTCCATAACTCACAGATGTGGACCTGGAAAACCTGGATACTGCTTAGCAAAATCAGTGTAATACCTCTGGGAGTGGCAGGATTTTGTAAATATTGTTTCTTAGCAGGGTTAGGGCTCTTCACGTAGAAGAACAAAACAGCAAGTGGAAAAGTAAGGAGCCTGGTATGAATCTTAGAAGAGTACGAAAGAGTTTGAGGTCTGCAAGATCAGGCAAGGTGGCTGACCTCAGTATGTGACCTGGTATGCTGCTGATCTTATGTTTACCATCGATGAAATAAATTAATTTTTCCACTTCAGACAAGCAACTGTAAAAGTGAGCTTGCCTGTGTTCTGGGATGCTGTTCCTGGCTCGTGGCAGTGTTTGGAATGTTGCTGTATTTGTCAGGAAGATGCAGGAAGAGGAACTGTCAATTACTTAAGGAATAATTTTTCAGTAGCTCAGAGTAGAAGGGTCCCTGGGTCCTTATGGCCTATCCTCTGCAATTGCAGATACAATCTCACAGCAAAGGTCCTTCTTTTGGCAAGCTGATAGCAGCTCTAGTTCATTTTGCTAAGGATGTATTGAATAGCTTTTGCTTTGTAGTCATTTATTATCAGTCTTTCTTCATGGATTAAGGAGTTTATTTCCTGCCTGCTCCTTTTGGTGTTGTCTGAAGAATCTAAAGTTTACATGTGTATCTCTGAAAATGTACGTATACATTTCAAATAAAATGTACCCAAACCCACAAAAAAAATCATGCACACTAAGGAAGATTCTTTTTCTTTATCTTTTGTTTGGGCACTCGTGTGTATTTTAGGAAAATTACTTTGCTTTGCTTTTGCTCAGCTACCAATAGGAACCTGATGAGATGAATCAGACAAAGCAAACTGAGCAATTGCTCGTGCCCTCTATTTGTTTATGAAGTACATATGTGGCTTCAAGGGCCTTAGCTTAAAAAACAAACAAAGCCCTTCTGGGATATTGCCAACCCAGGCATTCATAAATGGTATTCAGTCTGTCACTTTTGAGCCTTTAGGATTCAAGGTGTAATTTCAAAAAGTTTCCTCATCCATCCACAGGTGCTGGAAACTTGTTTTGTGGTATGTATGGAGAGTCTCATATCCCTGTCTGAATCCAGGTTTTAAACTTTATGAAATGTTTCCCCACTCATACCTCATCTTGCCCCCCCCCGCCCTTTTTTTCAAAATAATGTGAAATTTCAGATAAATTAGAAGATTTGGCACTGCTGTTGCTGCTCAATAATTTGTGATGAAAGTAGATGATTACAGTGATGGGGCAGGAGGTTTTAAGCTTCTAGGCTGTTAATGACTAAACAAAATCATTGTTGTGCTCTGAGTTTTGATAAAAGGACTAGATTTTTGTTTCCTGGAAATGTCAAAATGTTTTGCTTTGGGATAGGATGGACGCCTCAGAATAGCAAAAATCGGGGCAAGCTTGGGAAACGTTTGTTTCTCTTCCAGTAGGGCAGAAGTGGAGCTTTGCTGCAGGTGCAGGAGCTGGGACGCAAACCAGCTTCTGCTTTTATCTCAAGTGTAGGACTACAAGTCTACAGGTCTACAAATGTGAGCCAGCAGTGTGAGTGCAGCTGCTAGGGCTAACTACCGCTCCACCCACAAAAATACACTTTTGGCGTCACAACATGAATTCATTGCTGTAATACAATTTTCCTTTTGTTCAAACTGAAATAAACTGCAACCTGAATCCACGTTCCTTATTCATAAACTCATTTTCTTTTTTCCTCAAAATTTTTGATACGTGAAACCCTGGGATCTAGTCCTTACACACGCTCAGGCTAAGTGTGAAGATCTCAGCTGCTAATAGTGCGTTTGTTTCTTTAGTGCAGCCACAGCTCTGCTGGTGTTACCAGGGCTGCTTGTGATGGCATACTCGGTATTTTGCTCTGAGGTAAACAGCTTCTGGCCATGCAATTTGAATATTTGATCAATTTGCAGAGAACGTGATCCCACCCCTACGTCTAGAGTATAAGCTAAATTCATTTACTCAGATGCCCTACTGTTCACTGGCAGTTTAACCAGAGAGTTGGGCACATCGTCACTGCCAAGTGCATGGAAATCTGCCCAGATTCTTTACAGTGTTAAATATCCACTCCCTGATTATGGGCTTGGCTCAACCTTATCGCTAGTGAGGAACACAGCAGCTTGGGGACATATAACCCACCTGGGGACCCATGAGAGGGCAGCACATGATAGCTGGGAGAGGCTGGAACAACACACGTATTTATACACCAGGCATGCCCCCAAACCCGCCTGCTGCCTTGAATTTGGCAGTTTTGGCAATGCAGAAGTTGAATTTGTTGGATCTTCATCAGCTGAGAGCTCACCTGGGCAGTTTTCATCTTTCCAGGGCTGGCTGCTTGTAATGGTTTTGTCGGTGTAAATGTGACCCATTACCTGCTGCAAGCTCATTTCTTTTGCAGCCTGTAGGTGAAGTACAGTGAAAAGATGCCTCCTGCCTAGGGATTTGGCTGCAAGCTCACAGTGCTGGCGGGCACTGGGAAGTGGGGCTCAGTGTAATGTTTGCACTGGAAATGTTTTCACGTGGTAGCAGTCCCTGCTGAGGAGAGCCCATCACCCAAACTCGGCAGCCGATGTTAAGCACTGCAACTTCCACGACTCATTTCACAACTTCAGTTATTGATGATTATTCTTTAAAACCCAGCTCAAGAAAAAAGGCTTCTCTTTGAGTTTCACTTTTTGTTTTCAGAATATGTATATTCAGCCAAGTAAACTGTAAGGAATCAGAAATCAGACATCACCACCCCCCAAAGCTGGTACATAAAATTTTAAATTCCTGTTTGAATTCACATTCTTGGGTGGGATTGAGGATTGGTAAAGCTAAGTTTTGCCATAACGACAACAAACACGAGGCACAGTTGTGGTTACTAAACAGATTGCTTGTGCACAAACAGGAAGACATTGGGCCCAGATTGTTTTTCATTTTCAGAAACTGCCTGCTGGCCAAGCCCTAGGAGACTTTCCTGTTGCTGGTGGCAGAGGTAAACCTGTTGCCCTTTCTTCAGACAGCAACTAGGAACAACGAACTTAGAGGAGCAGAGTGTGGGGCAAGGGAAAGGAAGCTGAACTGTTCATACAAGGCAAGTTATTTCTCAGCAACAGAGCCAGCTTGTTTGTATCTAGCCATATCGTTACTAAAAGTGCACAAGCAGTACGTATTGCATCTATCACGTACCAAAATACACAACCAACACAGGTTCAGAATTCAGTCCCAGTTCATTTATTTCGATAGCCAGCTAAAAACTCAAAGAGTGGGATGTAGTTTTAATGATGATTGTTGTTACAGGTTTCCAAAGTTCTGCTGAATATCTTTTCTTGTACTGAAGAGAGGTTCAGGGAAGAGTGGTTCTCTCCCACAAACTGTTCCAGCATATTAAAACGGCAAAATCTGGCTTCTCTCCTTAGAAGCCTTTTAAGTCGGAGTGCGACATTGTTCTCATGAATGCTGTCATTTGGCCAGCTGGAAAACTACCATATTCTGTTGTATGCTACTTGCTGAGAGTAAAAGAGGAGAACAGCAATGGAGAGGATAGTTGTCAGAGTTACCAGATTAATTCTGTCTTCATCTGCAAATTGAAACAAGTTATGTTGAATGTATATTGGAACCTGGATTAAAACTATAGTGCATGTATATTTTACTGCATTTAACCAGTTTCAGGTGCCATTTTGCTTGTCCATAAAAATGCTCATTTCTTTCCCCATAAGGGAATTCCACATGACAAGACTTCTGAGAACTTACTTGTTTGCTTCAGTGCAAAAAATTATTACATGGCCTTGAATTCTGTTAGTGTTGGGCATCCAGCACATCCAAGAAAGAGTTGGATCTGTTTCTTCTTAGGCAGCATCAACAGATTTGTTTATTAAATTCCAACCTGTTATTCCCATGGAAATCGGCAGAAAGCTTTCAGGATGGCACAGGTTGTCGCTTGAGCGTAACTGGTCCTGCCAAACCTTGTTGATGATGCGCAGGAAGGAAGGAAGGAACCTCACTAGACTCTCAGGTTATATTTAGGCTGTGAACAAACATCCGGCTCCCAATGCATCTGTGCGGCTGGAAGAAGTGACTGCCAGAAAACTGTCCTTAACTGCTTTTCACCCTCTCAAATCGCTGGTAGAAATACCTGTGGTGTACATGTTCCCTGCCCTGCTTTCACTCACAGTGAGCTCAGAAGCTGCTTGGTGGGCATTTCCCATGTCTTCCTTGAGGAGGGCAGGGTGTGCAGCTCCACTGGCATGTTTGAAGGAGTCATTCCTTTGGATGGGGAAGAGCAAGGTGCAGGGTGGTGATCCATGTCCTCACACCGTTGCAGTTGTGCCTTGGTTGAAGTTTGCCTCCCCCCAAGTCCTCCCCTGCATCTAGGAGGAGTGATGTGCAATGCCGTGGGTAGCTGTGAAGGCTGAACACCCTGGGATGGGGTTTAAGCTCTGCCACGTTTTGAGTGCAGTCCCCTTGGAAGTGGCTCTTTATTGCTGATTGAGCATATTTGATGGGGACTTTTGCTGAATAAAAAACGGAGCTCCGGGAGCAGTGTGTTTACTGTCACCTTTAGTGCAAGCAACACCTTTAAATTAGATTTACTGTTATTGCATGTGTCAGTTCTGGAAAATCAAATTATTAGGTGTGTTTGTTTTTACAGCTCACGGATAAATCTCACTTCTAGCATAACCAGGTGTAATTTCATTGAAGTAAATGAAGTTGTACTTCTGTCTGAATTCTTGGATTTGGCCATAAATCTTTGCTGCCTTTTAAAGAGGCTTTCTTTCTCTGTTGCATTCAGTTCAGAGTCACACTGTGAAAGCTTTGCACTGGTTTTGGAAAATTGGGAGGGGAAGACTCCCTGCATTCTTCCGCTTTCCCCAAAAGATTGCTTCTGTCACAGCAGATTAATCTTGGAAGTTTACAGGCTAGAAACACAATGCGTAGCAGTGAAGATTTGTTGAAGGGGGAGGAGAGGGGCCTCTTCTGCGGGTCAGAAATGGTAAAAGCGATGGGAAGGGAGGAGAAGACACACCCCTGATGGAGCGGTGCCTTCCAGGGAGAAGCACCCACACGCTCACAGCTGGAGCCGGCAAACACAAGCATGCACAGTCCGTGAGGAGAGTAGGAGCTGACATGATGTGCTTCAACTCGATGCAAAATGAATGAGCTGCTGTTCTCGGGGGTATTAGGTCCCCATCGTTGAAGTACAAGTACACGGCTACGTCAAGTGAACTTTGCATCATCTGATGCATAGATATACGCTAACGGAGACGGGGACCAGGCAGAGTGTTGGCTTGGGTGTTTGCATATGACGTGCTTGGCATTAAATTCCTGTTTGCTGCAATAAAAAGGTAAGAAACTTTAAAAGTGGCAAGAAAAAAAGCTCAGCCTCCCCCCTCCCCAGACAAACAGTCTCACATTAGGAGTAGCCTTTGTCTTGAGCTGTATTTTCAGAGCTATGGTCCATTAGTCTAAAGCTTCTGTGTGGATGCCTGCAAGGCAAATTACAGCTCCTAGTGTGACAAAGGCAAGTCAGATTTCTTTTCTCCAAGAGCTGACACTTAACAACCTTCAGGAGAGCACTGTAGCAGAAATGCTGGACTGTGTGCTGAGCGGTAAGTATTTAATGCTGTTCTCCCTCTCCTTTATCCCTTCAGATGTCGCTCATTTGAGCAGTAAGCTAACTAATGGATGGTGATGATTAATAGGTTTGGGGGGGTCTGTGTTCAGCTCGGAATTACATGTTCCTAAACTGGCTGCGGTTACTGGCTGCATATTGACCAGCCTGCTTCCGTAGAGGATGATCATAATTTGTTTTTACTGGTAATGCTGTGTTAATGGATTAAAAAGATGCTGTAGTTAAGAACAGCAGAAACCTCATTTACTGAAGAGAAGAAACCTCCCTGTGTTTTCCCCCTATTATACATACAGCGCCTGTATAATAATTTATGTGTAATTCCCAGCTAACTTCTAGCTAGCCAGTCTGGGCTTTCTTCTTTCAGCCTGTAATTGACAATGGAGATTGTGCAAATTGAAATCTTTTTAGAGTTCCAAAAGAAGTGAACATGTTTGAAGACAGAAGTGTTACACTGTGTGGGGATACATGCATGTAAAAAATATATTTAGTTGAAGTGAAATGGTTAATGGCTCTTTTGACAGAAGAGGAAACTTCATGATTTAAATGTAATATGTTGCCTTGAGGTCTCTGTGCTTGCCTAATCCTATCTGTATTCATAAAGAATTTGCAGCAGGAGAAATTTCATTGATTTGTTAATTGATATATAGCTTTGAATCCTCATTACACTGGGTGCAGAGGGAAGGGAAGAGAGACAAGCACATTTATCTTTTTTTTTTAAACTCAGCAGCTTCACTCTTAAATTAGGTTTCTTGCATGTTATGGAACCTCGTTGCTCTCCCTGTTCTGTGCAGTAATTTTTGCTTTCATAAAGGATAGCAAACATTGCTGAGTCGTGATCTCTATCAGGGAAATACATGAAGTGTTTCATCTCTTAAAACTATGGCTTTAATTATGTTTTTGTAGCTGTTGCCTTGCAGTTAATGTAATTATAACAACTTGTGAGTGAGGAAAAGGATATTATTTAGCCCTGGAGCATTTCTCAGTAATTATTTATTTTCATAAGGAGTTAAAAGAGAGAAAGATAATGGGGTTTTATTATGTAATACCATTTAGATTATTTTTTTTTTTTAAGTACAGGTTAGTTTTCCCTTCTACAGCAATGGATTTATATAAAGAAATAACCCTATTTATGAAGATATTTTAAACACTGATCAGTTGGAATACAGATGAATACAGATCAAACAAACTGTGTGAATTAGTATTTTAGATAATTAAGGTGTGTATTGAAGGTCTGTGGTGTTTCTTGTATTGTTACAGTCTGCTGGGTATCCTGTTGGGCAAGGCTTTCTGGTTTGCCCTTCGGAGTTTCCTGTGTTTCGTGACGTGAAGTAAAACTCTGGTACTGGGGACAAAATTCTGATCTAATTGATACTAGAGTGCTGGTATTGATTCAGCTGCTCTGAATAGCTTTAATTTGTGTTAGAGTACAGAATCTGCCCCAGTGTAGTTTGAGATAGGCTGAGGTAACCTTATTCTCTGGGTGAAGTTAATCCAGGTCAAAACCTGAAATTTAACAATTCCAAATCAGGGAATATCGAGTCAGTAAGAAGCATTCAGTTTCATTTCCTTCTATTAGAAAATAACTGGCATGTTCCTGAATTTGAATTGGTAGCTGCCAAAGAAAACAATATCCTCTTTTGTTGTGGTGGTGTTGTATTCTGATGTGATATTAAAGCATTGTCTATATGTTTTAAGATATTTAAGAAATATCTATGGCTGAATTTAATAATTCTTAAATCAGAAAATCTCATCTCCAACTGATCCATCTAAAATGGTGATCTAGTGATTTGGGGAAAAGGTGGCCTGCCATTCAAAGTTCTTTTCATGCTTCCAGAAATGCGTTAGTTTTCCCTAACAAGCCAAATGTAACATTTCCTAAGGAGAGGGAAATGGTCTGCAGTGAGTTACGGAAGATGCTCCTGGTTTACATCTGGCGAGGAGGTGCCTGTGGTGGCCCCGTGCTTCAGGGAGCTGTAAGTGCAGCCACTCTTTCATCTCAGGTCTTCAGTTACTGTCATTTAGCGTGTGCAGAGGAGGGGAAACCCTGAAGAAATGGTAAAGTGACCTGAGGTTGCTTATTTATGGAGAGGACCTGAGGAATAACAAGGAACCAGCTTGCCTGTTAGATACCAATGTGATGTCTAGCACCTAAACTATCAGTGGGACTTAATGATTCAGAGCCTCTGGTCTTAAGAGTACAATTTGGTCTTTACAAAATGTGGATTCATATAATGTGTCAGGTTGCTTCATATTTTCTTTTTATTTTAAAAATAGACTTTGACTAGGTTGTAGTAGTCTTCATAATATATGATTAGCAACAGAAGGCTAGATCAAGCCATCAATTTTTAAGCAGAAATCTTTGCTACCAGTGGAGAATTGCTTAAAAATTAATGGCACAATCTGGCCTACAGTGAACAGGGGAATTCTGCAGAAAGCGTTAGTTGTACTTCTACTCAGTCTCCATCCTGGTGGTGGCAGGGACACAGAAACTCAAGGCCAATCTGCTGGAATAGTCTGATACTTGTTGGAAGACAAAAGACTTAAGAACTATTTAAAAAAAAAAAGTTAAAAAGCTAACCAAATCCTTAGAAGCATAATAAACCACAGTTATTTTCCTCTCAGTGAAAGCAACTCTATTTCTCTGATGGCATACATAAGTGAAGGACATAATAATTCTCTAAGCAACAGAGAGACTTCTGAATGCACAGAAATGAAGATTGTTTCCTTTATTTGTTCGTGTTATGTTGTTGAGGTGTAAATACATTTTACATAAACATTTGTTGCATTAAGTGCTGCTAGACTTCATAATTACAAATTAGAAAACCAGAGTAGGGCCTCTTCTGTGCCTCAGAGGATATACTTGGACATGTGCTTATAACTGTAAATAAAGACAAAAGGCTCGTGCCATGCATCATTATTTTCAATCAAGTAAAATGTGGTTTACTCCATTAAAACTCTACAGTAATTGAAAGCAAAGACATTTCAGCTGGTCATTACCTCTTAGGAAGAGACATGGTCAGGGCTGATGGTGATGATGGGTATAGTCCCACGTGAAAATGTTTAAGGACTGTGGAAGTTGGAGAGCAGACCTCTATACTTGCTCAGGGTGTAGGTGACACATGGCAACCTTATTTTCTCTGATGTGCTCAGAAAAAGACAACTGAGGAAGTTGCAGTCAGGCAAACTTCAGGGGAAGCTACAGGAATGAAGAGGTCTGAAGTGTTAACCTCTTCACCCTGTTAGCTGACTGCATCGGTCATGAAAATGGTTGGGCTGTAGACTTAACTCTGCCAGGTACAGAGGAGTAGACTCCTAACACTCCCAGGCTCATGTGCAGTGCGCTGCCTGCTAAAACATTATGCGAGCGTGGGAGCATCAGCTTGATCCTTAAATACCTTATTGGAGACTCCAACAAGAACAAAACCTGTTTGGGTTTGTTGGTGTGATTTGCTCTCCGTCACATTGTACTCTTACAGCAGCCCTTGTTGGAGTAGAAGACACAACAGTAGCAGCTGTGGAGTATTTGGAGTCCAGGATGTCTGTCCCAGTCACAGGGATGGGTGAGCAGGCAGGGAACCTGAGCTGCCGGGTTTCGGGCATGTCACTTCACCTCTGCCCACCACTGAGACAGCCTGGTCATCTGTGTAAGCATGGCATCGCCACATCCATCTGCGCAGCACGTCTCTGT
Organism: Aramus guarauna; assembly: GCA_013400195.1. Classification (NCBI taxonomy): domain Eukaryota; kingdom Metazoa; phylum Chordata; class Aves; order Gruiformes; family Aramidae; genus Aramus; species Aramus guarauna. The sequence continues at coordinate 220,784 of VXBL01001527.1, read as the reverse complement.
CTTGTGGGTTGAGGCGTTTCTGTTAGTCACGGGGAAAAAAGTTACCCTGGAAAGGACCGCAGCATGTATATCAATGATCAGCCTCCAGGATGCAACTTGCATCAGACACTGACCTACAAAACCCACGGCTGGAAGGAGAAAGTGTCTTCTACTCAAGCACTGTCACATATTCTGCAGACCTCTCCACAGGAAAGTGCCCCATCAGTAATACCACACTCTGCAACCATCTTGCCTCCGCTGTGTCCCTGGGCCGCGTATGACATGACCCTCTGCAAGAGGAGGGCAGGTGAAAGGGGGTGACGAGGGACGCAGGCACCCTGACCAGTACTGTAATGCGCTGCCTCCAGAGGTGCTAACGGGAAAACAGCCTGGAATAAAGGCCTGGCAGAATTGCTGGGGAGAAGACGACAGTCATCCCCCTTCCCAGGGAGGCAGCGTCTTGTTGGGGCTTGCTTTGGAAGGGGGCTCCTTTCTCACACCTCTGCAGGCTGGAAGGTCACGGGCTGTTTTCCTCGGAGGTCTTGCCCTTTTCCCCTCAGAAATGAATCTCAAATCCTGCATAGCAGCCCTGACACAGTTTTCAGGTATCATCTTCCCACGTCTCTGGCTTGACCCCTTTTAGCTCAGTCAGCTTGGAAAAGGATATATAGAGCAGCATACCGAAGCACTTGCACAGCTGCTCTTGTAGCATTTCTGGCACTTAGAGCCATCAACAAAATCTGCCATTTGAACTGAAAACTTTCTATGTCTGCTTTGTAGCCTTGAGGTGATTTATTTATTCATTTATTTATTTACGTATTTTAAGTTTGAAGGTAAATCATTCAACCATACTTGAGCTACCAGAATGTGAGGGAACACAGGCGAATAGTCTTTTGTGTGAAATTAATCACAAGATTACAAATTACAAGACATACTATGAGGAGATGTTGGATTAATTGGAAAACTGTAATTAACTGGTTAGAAGCAGGGTCCAGCCCCCCTTGATTCACATGCATCCCATGGTGCGGGAGTCCCTCAGCTGGAGCCCCGTTCATTTCTCCCTGCCCAGGGAACTCCAGCAGCCCAACTACTTGTGTTTTTCTCTCACCTTCCTGAATTTCCGCCTTTGCTTTTTTTCCTTTGTCTGTGGTGGCAGCTGCAATGGTAATTGTTCTGTACAATTGTATCCTGCATAACAATAGGGGAAGGAACAGATCTGCCTTCAAGAGTTTGCACCAGCAGGTCATGTTTTGCCTCTAATTGTACAGGGTTCAAAATGTGCTACATCCAAGACATTTCTTTTCCCTTTTTTTTTTTTTTTTTCCTCTAGTACATTGTGTCTAAATTGCTGGAAGATTTTTCCAATATAAAGCTTTTTCTGAGATATAATCTCTGTTTGTCTACTTCATATAAAGCCAATGATTAATGCATGAAGAAAATGATATATATTTTGCTTCACATACTTAGAAACATTGACTATATTTTCTGGGAAAGTAAAAGTGATACTACTTTTTCAATTCTGATTTTCAAATTGGCACTGAACTATAGAATCAAGGGCTGTTTAGACTTGAAAAATTTCCAGTATTTGCAATACTGAAGTCTAATTTTCACCTCTTAATTTATAAAATGTTAGCAATAGGCATGGCGAAGTCCTTGTTGATTCCGCAAAGCCAAGCGGAAAGCCCATGTAGCTGAAGTGAAGGAGTGAGTGGGGTTTTGGCTGGGGAGATCTACACAGATCACCACTGGATATTGAAAAGGTGAAGCTCCCAGTTTGCTGCGTGGAAGGAATTTGAGCAGGGCCCCCTGCGTTTCTTCTTTACAATGAGCTTAAGTCTCACACTTCCATTGTAAAATTTCTGGGAATGTCCACTACATTTGTAAATAAGGATCTTTGCAGCTTGGCTGCTTTCATAGCATCATAAAAAAGCCCAGATCGGAAGGAACATCAAAAGACCATCTGATCCAACCTTTCATGGGAAAGGGTGCCTAGGTGACGGCATCTGGCATCCTGTCCAGTCACATCTTGAAAACCTCCTGTGATGGAGACTATACCGTGTCCCTGGAGAGGTTGTTTCAGTGAATAATTTTTCTTCACAAGGAGCCACATGGAGTTTACAAAGGGCAACAGGTAAAAGTTGCAAGAGAGGTTTCATCTCAACATAAGAAAGAAATTAAACCTCTAGCTATGTACATGTGTATCAGTGTGTGACTTGCACTCCCGTGTTGGACGGATGCATTAGCTAAACCATATGCACGTTTAGTTAAAGCCTGGCTTAGAAAGCCTGTGTTTGTTCCAGATCTACTCACTAAGCCATTTCTAAGTAACAGTTCAATCCCTGTAAGCTTTGCAAGCTTGCTAAAGTAAGATGTCTAATGGGAATTGGATCCCTTCCCTTCAATGTGCTCTGTCTTTAATCCTGCCCTTATTACCTGCGATGGGATGATTCTTCTACTCCTCTACTTTTTTCTCAGTTACACACTAGGATGATGTAGGATCTCGCATTTTTGTGCACAGGGTGTGAACCTTGCTCAGATGCTGACTGGAGATGAGCCCTTCGTAAAAGAGGGGAGTTGTGAGGTGGATGCAGGAGGCAGGGGTGGGAGAGCAGGACTGAGCAGCTCTCTTCTGGACAGTGGTTGTTGTCCATGTAGAGACACTATACGCTGCATCAAGTGTTTTTAAGGAGGGGTGGGCAGCAGCAGGCAGCAACCTTGTTCCCCAGTGCAGCTTAACCCTTTGTGGTAACGTCGCGGGAAACTGCATGCTTTCTTCACGACAGCTCCAGAAGTGCGCGCGTACCTGTGAACTCACACTGCTGGTGTATCGCGTGGCTGGCATGACCCGGAAAGCAGGCAGCTGCTGTGGGTGCCGGGGACCTGCAGCGAGCCCTCCCCGGGGCTCAGATGGGGGAGCAGGGCAGGCAGAGCAGCTCTGCGGGAAGGGGGAGAAGGGCAGCCCCCAGTCTGGGAAGCTTGTGCCTCTCCTGCCTGCCTTTGCCTTTGGGAAAGGGGTTTTGGTTAAGTCGTACCAAGAGTTAGGGGTTGCTGAAGGGCTTCCCTAATGAAGGTGTGAAGTGGTTTTGTACGTCCCGGCTTCAGCTCAGTGCTCGTGTGAGGTTGTTCCCCAGGCTGACGCTTCCTCAGGGTGCAAGTTTCAGAGGAACCCGAGTGACCTTGAGGCATGAGCTTTTGGAAAAGGCATTAAAAAAACCTCGTGATGATCTTTCTACTCTTTCAGTTTAAACAATGTAAGGTTTAAAAAATATAAGGTTTTCACTGCTGGAAGAATTATTCTTGTTTGTTTTGTCAGTGTCTGCTTTAAATAGTGTTATTTTGGAAGAAGGAAGGTTCATGCACTTTGTATGTCTATTTATGCTTTCTGCATACTACTTCCCGGACTTGTGTGTGGTATTTCAAGCTTGATTACCTCCCAGTGTTGATATGTCTGCGCTGCTTCTCTGAATTCAGCTGATGCCTGTTGGCTTCATCGCATGTTTCCAAAAATACAAACTTCAGAGCAACAGGATTCAACCAAAATAAGTGTCGAAAGGAAGTAGTGGCAGTATGCTTAGATACCCTGTGCTACAAACAAACAGCAAATGTTAAATGTACAGCACTTCTTTCAGCTACCCTGTCTCATCGTATGCTGGAGCTCTGTCTGTGTGAGTGCTTTCTAACTTGCTCTTTCTGTTTCTTCATGCTCCCCTGGATTCAGAGAGAGGTAAATGATTTTCGTTTTTCCATTATTCTCTGTGTTTATCCTTCTGGCATGCACCAAATAATGCTTGTGTCGGTTTGCTTGTATAGTGAACAGAAGCTAAACTTCAGTGAGTATCTCTCTGTCCCCTTTTCACCTTGCAGTATTTGTCACGTTGATACTGCCTGTTGGGGGTTTTTTCCCAGGTCTCAAACTCTCAAGTACTAGAACAGTTTTAAAATCATGTGATGCAGTGATTTGATATTTGAGTTTAAAATTTAGACGACGTTGTTCTCTGTAATCTGAAATGCAGGAAAGTGGTATTAAAATCCCACCTTTTATTTAAAAAAAATAAAACTTGTGATGCATAGAGCAGGGAATTTAAGAGCTGAGTTTCGCAAGAGTTGGAAACAATGTTTATTTCGTATTTTTGGTATTTGTTTCAGATCCAGCTGGGTCAGTTGCTTGTCTTTCAAGTTCGAAGAAAAGTTGTCCCCAGTATGTTTGATTTGTTTCAGTGTACAAAGCGATCATTTGGGATTCTCTACAATGCTTCCTGTTTTACGGGAGCGCGGACAATAAGGCATTGTAGTCAGGTGCTTTGCAGCACAAGGGCTGCAGCCACTCCAAAGGCTCTTACTGATAGAATTGCATCCCTCAGATGAGATTTTGGGTTTGTTTGCTCTTCTAAATTGCAAGGACTTGATACTGGGACTGAGCAGAAGGAACATGGTTTGGAGTTGCAGACCGTTCCTCGTGTTTGCTTTGTGGAATATAATGAGAACGGTTTCCAGGCATGACTGGTTTTTAATCAATTCTTTAGGCGGCGCTGGCCTAGGGAAATGTTTGAACTTTCTTCATTATGGCTTTGCAATCTAATGTAGATTTCATGCATGTGGGAAGCGATGATCCTCCCAGACTAAGACTGGCAAAAGTGTGGTGCAAGCAGATTCGGGGGTAGTGTCTGTGCATGGTTGCTGTGTTCGCTGTCAGAATAATAAAGAGCAAAGGAGAACTAGTAAGCATTGCTTATAAAACAAATCACACTGGAGAGATTAACTGTTCTAGTGTAGTCTTCTGTCTTCTGCAGTTAAATCTGTAGTATTGCTTTGAGCATCTCAGCTTGATGTATTTCTTTATTAAATCTTTAAATATTCCTTATAAACAAAGGCCCATGTCTTCCAATTAGATCTGGAAGATAGAAGCATTGTCAAAAATATCTAAATACTAATTTGTCAAAATCAAATTTACAGGATCTGCTGCAAAGAGGCTGTTCAGAGGTTCACAGACATAATAACACATTGATTTACTTCAAGGAAATTCAGCATTCATCAAAAATGCTAGGCTGGCCATCCTGAGCAGCTAAACCACCACTTTGTGATGCTACAAAGGACAAGCACTAACTACGATGGCTTTGACAACCTACCTCATTTGTGTGCCTTTTCCTTGAAAACTGCTGCACAGGATAGGAAGGCAGCCTTCTGCCCATGCACTTTCCATGAAAAATTTGTGGCAATAAAGTCAGTGGTCAGTGATTTTCATGGGATCTGCCCCGGAAGTTCTGTCTTCCTGTAAGTCCACTTATAAAAGAAGCTGAGGTCTAAGCTGCTGCTTGACTTTTCAACTTGTCATGTCTGTTTAGTAGTTGGCGAGCAGCAGTAAGCCCCATCTGACCCTCAAGCACCAGCTGGATGTGGCACACTGTCAGCTGGGTCCCCACCTCGTGCTGCTGGTGCTACAAGAGCACAGAGTCTCCAGGGCAGTTTTGTTGGTGACCACAGCACGTGTGATAGACTGTCCTCCTTGCCCTGACTGTAGTACTTCAGATCATGAGGTGAGGCTGGGAATGAGGACCAGCATGGAACGTAAATCTCGGCTGTACAATCTGAACTGTTGTCACTGTGTTAACACAGCTCATGGATCTGGAGAGCTTAGGTAATGAATCGCACTTTGACACGACTCCGCCTATGTACATCTGTGGCCCTTTGCAGGGGTGGAATATAGCCCTTGGTAGTAGAAAGGGAAATGATTTGTACCATCTCACCACCATCTTTCTGGCTAGTGAGGCAGCAGTGGCAAGGCTGACAGGAGTCCTGTCCCCTCCCCTGCAAGAGGAGGAGGTGGGCAGTGTTGAGATGTCGGAAGCCCTTCTGGGAGAATGGCTTCTGCGGCTTCCTGAGGATCAGTCTGCAGGAAGGAAATTGGAGTGAAAATCGTACAAATGCTTTCAGGCTTGGAAGTGCTGGGCTCAGAAGGGCTGAGCTGGGTATCGGACGTATCAGCTCTGTGAGGGTCTTAACAAATTTTGGAAGCACGCAGAACTGTGGCAATGATAAGACATCAAAGAAAACCCGGCAGGCTGTGTGTTTTAGGGCTGCCAGATTAAAGCCTCTGAGTATCACACAAAGTAGCCATAGCTCCTCCTTGAGAGTTAGCAAGTGACATTATCAAGGCATGAAGCAAACAGCCTTTCAGCAGGGGATAATTTGCCCTACAAACTTTATGCATGAATTAGAAAAACAAGCTACGCTGTGTCAATGCCAGACCATTTGAGGAGAATTTAATAAATGCAGAACTGATGTTTTGCTGCAAGGAAACCCATTTTCAAGTTGTGTGAGAACTGAAGTAAGAAAAGTCTCCCAAAAGTCTCCTCTTGGGAGGGCATCTTAACTACTTGGATCAAAAATTAATGACCAGGGTAATATAGTGGTGGCCAAGTCTGCCATTCTGGGTTGTAGCTGGGGAGCAGCCAAAGAGGTGCAGGAGCTCTTGGAGGGAAGAAAAATTGCAAGGGTTTCATATGTTTTTAGGATTGCCAGCCATTGTCAGAAACGTAGGGAAAATTTATTTCCTCCCACAGCTCTTCCAACTCTAATCACTGAGGAGAGAAGAGTACATGTGGTTAAATGCACCATGACTATCTGGGAGAAATGAGACGGCAAAAACTCGTGGGAGTAGTTATTTTTCTTCCTCCTCCTGCAGGATTTGATTCCAAAGTGGTTGGTATAGTCACCTGGAGAAGGGCCTGTGTGTTTTCTTTGGAGAGTGTGGAAAGGAAGCAGTGGTTTCATTCGGTGTCTGTCTGGTATCTGGTAGGTGAAATGCAAGTTGAAAGGTCTTCAGTAAATCTCCTGCAAACAGATTTTGCAGTTTGTGTGAATGCTGCTTGTTTTATCTAGTTCTAGTTTCTTACCTTCAGATGTTTCTCCCTGGCTTCGCAAACTCCTTGATATGACCCTAATAAAAAGACAAGTGAACTGAACAGAGCCCCAGACTTCATTTCAGCTATAAATCTTTCCCCTTTCTTGTATGCAAGAGAGCAGACTCAATAAAAAATTTAAAGTGTTAATCCAGAAGATTGATTTCTGCCATACATACTACTGCAGGGTTTCTTGCACCTCATCTTCTCTGCTGTTTGTGATACTAGAGTATTTGTGTGTCATGGAAAAACCCCATCAGAGCACGGTCTTGTTTGCATTACATTTATCTGCTTTTTTTCTCATGTTTCTCCCCTCACTTTCCTTGCTTTTCTCCTTCTCTGCTCATTTACTCTGCTCCCATGGACATTTATGTCTCACCGGTGAATGGCAGCCTCCTGCCAGGTGCCTTCTGACCCTACTCTGCCGTACTGGTGGCTGCTCTCCATTTTTTCTTCCTCCTTTCACAGATCGCTGGTCTGCTGTGTGCAGGAAAGCAAAATGAAGCCTGAAGGTCATAGACTCAGGAGACGGTTTCCCCACAGCCCAGAGATGTGTGTTCTGTGACCCCGCAGTCACAGGAGTCTGTATGGTCACACCAGTACATAGAAATCAACAGTCACCTTCTGTAGGCTATTCTGGATGAATTTCAATCAATTTTAAGCCAAGCCCAGAGGATATAATTTTCTGGTTCAAGGATTCTTGTTACAATTTGTAATACATAGATCTGTACAGCAATTTATATTTTTTCTGCATGTGTATCATTTTAATATGGTTGTTTTAAATAGCGGCAATTTAATTTTCATTCATAAGAGTAAAAAATTTTATTTCATACTTCAAGGCTAGGGTGTTGGGGTTTTTTAACGAAAGAAAAAAAGGGTTAATGCAGTTCTACATGCCTTTGAAGAAATAAGTTAATAGTGAGAAGGTAACGGAGGTTGTGCTGCTCTTTCAGGCTGTGCTTAATTGGGATGTCTCCTAGGACTTTAGCCTAATAGTGGCAAATGGCTATGACTGCTACTCAAACAGGATAGCATTAGCATAAATTGCGTTTAATGTGATTATATTCATCCAGGGTTGGGCAGCTAAGTGATGCTTAGCCAGGTGTTAAATAGGTATGGCTATCTAAGTTTCAGTCAATTACTGTACACATTTGCCAATTAGAGGGGGTAAAAGAACAAATAAAAATGAAATTCCGTTCTACTTAGCACCTTACATTGTCTTTGTAATTCTCTAAATTGCTTTTTAAAATGTCTCTCTGTAGTCCTGTACTCTTTCAAAATTACAAAATTTCTACTGAATTTTTAACTGTTCAGCCCATTTGTGCAGCAAAATAATATTCTTACCTATTTTTTCTGATTTTCTAGCTTTTTTCCACAGTACTGATTTATATCCAGTTCCTATAACCAGAAAGATACTAGTGGATCATGTAGTACATGCACAAATGATTTAAAAAAAAAAAAACAAAAAAACAAAACTATGGTGCAGTACCCCTTCTCTATAACCCTGTATCAACAGAACTAGTGTGCTTGTGTTGTGAAGTTTTAAGAATATACAGCTTTTTTCTGCAATGGATAAATGATTCTCCTACTAAACACTTCACTGCTCTCCCCACTGACATGGAAGGGAATTTTACCGGGAGGTGCGGTTCAAATCCCATAGATTTCATGTGCACACACACCCTATTGAGACAGAGAAGGCTCCAGCTGGATGAGATGTGATCTATTAACCCAGTGCTAGTTCTTTATCTAGGCATGGGCTTTGTAAAGGCTTTTGACTTTCTTTTTTCCCTTGTTTTCCCAGCAAGGTATAAAGTCAGGAGAATGGTAGAGGGCGGCATTTGCCCTTTTCCATAAATTTCTATTGCAAACACGTTACTCGGCACTTCTTCATTATCAAAGGGGCTGGCTGCACATAAATCTCACTTAAATGTTAATCAGCTTCAAGTGAGCTGCAGTGGAGTGAAGGCTTACAGATGAAGCGACCCAGAAGGTATCTGAAGTGAAAGAAGTATCAGAGAGCAGCCTTGGGGCTTATTTGGTATTCAAGGCTTTGGACAAACAAGAAGCTGTTGCCTTCTGGTCTTGTGTAGGGAAACACAAAACTTTTCCAAGTTTTATTTTGTTACTGAAGCTGGTGGGAGCAGATCCCCAAAGCCATGCCCTTCTTTTCCAAGAGTGTGGAGCTGGGTTTTGTTTTCCCAATGCCTAAAAATGCCTGAAGGAAGGCTGCAAGGCTCCTGCTGGCGTTGGAGGAGCCAACTGCTGCCAGCCTGTACCACCATCTCCAAGTCCTGGCTGCTGGGCTGCCATGTAGGACCGCACACGCGAGCACATGGGCATCTATGTGACTTCATGAATTAATGAGATCCGTAGTATTGTTTGCGTGCTGTCAGAAGGGAGAAGGATGGTTCGCTTGCTAATTTTGATTGATGATTTGAAAACAGATGGTGCTGGCAGGGTTGCGCATGATGTAGTACCACAGGTTTTGAAGAACTCAGATTTCCTCCTCTGTCTCAGCAGATTTACAGATGCAGGCCCTGATCATCTAAAGGTTTATGTATATTTACAATCCGTGCATGTAATTAGCTGATTTACTTTGTTCAAGCTGTTCAGGTACTTAAAGTGAAGCACTGGTGTGTGAGTCTGAACCACTACCACAAGGGTTTTATTAGCTCTCAGTAGTCAGAACTGAGGTACTAGCTAGTGTTTCATTTTCTTGTGCAATTGTGCTATACCACCTTCTTTATGAATGCATACCGTTACGTGCAGAAATATTCCTAGAAGCTGCAGGACCAAGTACCTGCAAGACTCAACGGAAGCATTATGTACATTGCTGCAGCATTGAGGCAGTGTTTGCTGAGCTGAGGAGAGGGACAGGTGCCCCCGGCAGCACCTTCCCAGCACCCACCAACACCCCTGTGGGCGGGAAATGGCATTTCTGGCGCTTCTTCAAGTTGATTCAACATAAGTGGTATTTCACGGGACAAAAACGAGATGGGAGGGCTTTCCAGGCCACACGCCAGAAACTTGCTGCAAACAGTAGAGGTTTCAATGTTTCTTCAAGAAGCCGCCCTGCGGCAGTCCATGGAGGAGAGTATTAGGTGGCCCGTATGTAGGGGTTGCTACCAGCTCTGCCAGAAAATCAGTGCATTGCCTTTTGACTAAAAAAAATGTCTTTGTGGGCAGTATCTGCCCTTTGGCAAGTGCGGAGCAGGTCTGTCTCATCAGGTCTGTTGTCATCCTCCTCTTGCAGGATCAACAGGGTTGCAGGCCCTTGGGTGGCAGGACTAAAGTGGCAGGTGAGCCCCCTTGTCACCTGGAGTGTCCCACTACAGATACCACATCCATAACTCTTATTGGGTTCCTTCTCCCTGCCCTCACCAGAGGTCTTACCACTCAGGGAGGTTACTGAGCTGGGCTCTGCGTGGTGGCTCGTTCATTTGGCTGTGATTAGCCTTCCAGGAACAGAGCAATGTACTCACTGAGAAGCGCATGAGCTCATTAAATGTCGGCGCTGCCCTCCACAGTGGTCTCCTTTGATCAGAAAAGGAAATTTACGCTTGTGAGAGAAATGAGGCTCAGCAGACTGCCCCAAATCCACCTCTCTGCCTTTAAGATGCTGTTGAAAATACTCCCACCTGTGCCCTATTCCCACTTATGGGGCATAATTATGAGTTGTGTTTCTTTATGACCAAAATCTTTGATCCTGACTGACTGACTTCAGTCTTTACTTTAACACAGTTTTAATTGTTTTGCTCATTTTTAAGTCTGCAGTCCTTTGAGTCCTTCCTCCACTGGGAGATAACGTGCTGACTAAACACATTTAATATTATCTTGCAGATTCCCTTAAGGCTGAAAATCCTTGTATTTGAGCTTGAGTCTCAGATAAACTCTCTGCAAGGTGAGATTTAATGTGGCTTCAGAGGTTGTCCTGTAACACGCATCAGGGGCTTGGCAGCACAGTGGAGATGCCCTGCCTGATGTGGTCTCCTATAGCAAAGTATGGTAGTTTATTGGAGCGGTCATGGTGTGCCAGGGCATTGCACTGATCAGAGCTACTGATCAAAGATTGTGCCACAATTTCTTGGCTGTTACAAAGTTGAGTTTTGCCAGCAAAAGTTGGATGTTACATCCTCCAGGCCCAGATGACTTGTTTTGTTGGCTTTGTCCTATCTTGGTTTTTATTAACGATAAAAGAAGGTTCCAATGGAGAGCTGTGTGGTTAACAGAAGGGGCAAGTGATCTTCTGTGTTTGTGCAATTCCTTGAAGGTGATAGCCTTATCTAATCCCAGTATTGTACAGTGCTCCTGGGGCTGTGCAGGTTTCTGTTTATTTAGATGGGTTTCTGCACAGCTCAAGCAACTTGGAACAGGGTGCTCTTCCTAGGATCTTCTTGTAAAGGAATGTGTAGATCACTTGTTTACAAGTCTGTCCTGGTTTCAGCTGGGATAGAGTTAATTTTCTTTCTAGTAGCTGGTATAGTGCTCAAAGGAGTAGTATCGATTTGAGGTAAATGCTTATAAAGGGTAATAAATAGCCATGTAACGGTCATATAGATAGCTTTCAAAGTTATTTTAGGTTAATGCAAACACAGGTTTCAGCTGTTATATCTGCATTTCGAAAGAATAGATCTCGATCCAATAGTGAGGTGTACGCAGCAGTCTGTTTGTTTAAGTGTCTTTGCTACCCTGCAGTGATGGTTGCTGCCAGCAAGTTTTTCTTGCACGTAAAAGGGAAATTTTTATGAGGGTTTGGTAGCAAATCCATATCCATTAAGGGAACAATGTTTTCATATTGCGGTTATAATATTTGTGAAGGAAGTTATTTAGACTCAAAAAATGTCAAGTCTGAAACCTAGGGCATTTTTAAATGCAAATAAATCCAAACACATAGAAAACAAAAATCCCGAGCATTTCCAAATACCTGCTCTGCAAATCTTTCAGGAGCATCAGTAATGTTGAAAGCTTACATCAAAAGGCAAAAATCTCAAAGGTTTTTTATGTGGCACTTGGTTTCATTTTTTTCCCCATAGCTTCTAATTTTTCATAGGCTGTAGCTGAGCCATATCCCCTTCTCTTAGTCTTAATACTAGAGTCCAGCTAGGAGTCTTCAATTTGCTTTTGAAGCATTAAGCTAGAAAGAAGCCATTCTAAAGCAAGGCTTGGCACACGTACAGATGAGCCAAAGAGCAACAGCTTTTTCCCAGGAGCAAGATTCCAGCTGGAACTCAGCATCTCTATGAACTTGCAGTGCAGCAGAAGGGAACAACATGCCAAAAGGCCCTTGCAGGTTGTGGCCGAGGTGCTTGAGGGTCAGGCTGGAGCTGGGAAACCTCAGGGCATCTTCTGTAATAGACAGCACCTTCCTGGATTAATGCTTTGTGATTTTTCCTGCAAGTCACGAGCAATTGGGTGAACCACTGTCCCTCCCCAGGGTGCCTGCATCACACGTGCTGGCAGGGTGCTGCTGCAGCCCATGACAGCCAGTGCAGCCCATGGGCTGTGTTCCCCGCGCAGGAAGGGTTCCAGTGCAACCAGCACCACATGCTGTCCCACCGCCTCCTGTCTCTGCTGTGCCCTAGTGCGTGCCATCGCGTGTTGGGATGTGGTGAGGTGGAGAGATCCCTCCAGCTTCCCTGTGTTTCTGCACGGTTTAGTCACATGGGCTTGTTTCCAAATCTTAGCTCCTGGTAGTTTTATGGGTTTTTTTAAATTATTATTCATTAGGCTTCAGGTTGCAAAGTGGTTAAACAGAGGAACAACCTGTGCCTGTCACTGAGCAGCCCAGGCTGTGGGCAGCTACCCCTTTCATTGCAGGGGCTCATTAATGACAAAATCTAGCACTGCTGAGTTAAATACAGGTAAGGTACTTAAGTACAGGACAATGTTCATATCTCATACAAGCTGGAAGCCCAGCTCTCCATCTGCCACAGTCTCTGTTCCTCCCTGGATAACTTGAGTACAAAATTCTTCCATTCACTGGGCATCTACAGTGAACAGAGAAATTGGCAATCCATGCTACATTAAACCCAGCTCAGGATATTTACAGACTTTAGTATAAACTGAAGTATTCCTGTATATAAAACCTGTGGTTTAGGAGGCGGAGAGGGACAATATTTTTTTTTGTCTGCCTGGAATATCCCTCCTACCTCTTTACCAGTTAGGATCCTACTGGTAATTATTTATGTGTAAAGAGGAAAGGCACTGAGAAGAGACTTCAGGTGTAAGAGGCTGTTGGGAGCTCCAGCTTCCCCTGTCTGGTCTAATTCTAGTTAGCTACTTAGCACAGCTCTGCTAGGGATGCAAAATCCCAAAGAAATCTGGAGATAGTGGGAGGGCCACAAAGTAGGAGTGGGCTGTGGTTGCTCAGAGGACATGAAAAAGGCAGAGGTGCAAGACCAAGGAACATGGAGTCTGGGATAGCAAGAAGATAGCTGAGTCGGGAAGAAGCCTGGTTTTGCCCAGTTGCCATCTCTGCACACCTACCAAACCAGCTTCAGGCTCCCAGCATGAGTGAGTTACTGCATGACTTTGTCCCAAAAGGGTCGTGAAGGCAAATTAGCTCTACGGGACCGTGGACATGGGCTTTTGGAGCAGGGGCAATCCTTAACTTGGTGCCCTGGTTTTGGCTGGGATAGAGTTAATTTTCGTTCTAGTAGCCAGTATAGTGCTGTGTTTTGAATTTAGTATGAGAATAATGTTGATAACACACTGATGGTTTTAGTTGTTGCTGGGTAGGTGGTGTGCTTAGACTAACTCAGGGACTTTTCAGCTTCCCACATCCTGCCAGGTGCACAAGGAGCTTGGAGAGCACAGCCAGGACAGCTGGCCCAGACTGGCCAAAGGGATATTCCATGCCATGTAACGTCATGCTCCTTATATATATAAAACTGGGGAAGCTAGCTGGGAGGTGAGATCACTGCTCAGAAACAGACTGGGCATCAGATTGAGTTTTTTCCTTGTGCATGTGGTGAGCAATAGCATTTGTGCATCACCTGAGGTTTTATTATTACTATTGTTATTATTGTGCTATTCCTTTGTTATCCTATTAAACTATCTTTTTCTCAACCCATGAGTTTTTTTCCATTCTCCTTCCCATCCCCTTGATGTGGGAGGGGTGAGTGAGCAGCCACGTGATGCTTAGTTACCGGCTGGGGTTAAACAGCACTTGGTATCCCCAAAACTGGGTTGTATCCAAACCCTGATGCTTTCTTTACACCATGCTCCTGCTTCAGCTTTTCCAGAAGAGCCCGAAGTCTTAAACAGCCAGAGAACAAATAAACGTAGTCTTGACACATGCATCACCCATGCTAGAAAGCTATACTGTGCTGTGGTGACTAGCCTATATGGTGCAAAAATCTCTTTTGTAGGGCAGCTTTATTTAACTTTTGAAAAAAGAAGGCCAGAAATTTAGGCCAATTAGTGTGAGCAGAGCTCAGCAGGTTCACATCTCCCTTATGCAGCCAGATCGCTAATTACTATCTGCATATTTTAAACACTTTTTACAGTCCTTTGAGATTTTTCTCTAACTAGAATATTGTGTGCTGTTTCTCCGGTATTTTTTTAGCATTTAAGAGCTGCATGTGTTTTCTGTCTCAATCTGTAATTCTCTCCCTGCTTTGTCTTCAATAAAATATTTGAGTAAATTCTCCCGTGTATTTACAGTTGCAGTTGGAATTATGGGTTGTAAGTTCAATAAGCTGCCAGTGTTAGGAAACACTAATGAGCTCTCTGATTATATAGATGAAGCGCCAAACCTTACATATGTATTTCATGGGTATGCAATTTATTACATTTGTAGATCTGCTTTATCTAAGGCACGTGTTTTATTTTCTGACAGCTGAGACATACACTTGGTCAACTGAAGCAGGACGTGCTGCTTTGGAGATGCTACTGTTTCTAATGCCTTAATTCATCTTGCTTGTTTCTAATGTGTCAATTCATTTTGTTTGCACAGAGACTTTGCTTATGTGGCGAGAGACAAAGACACAAGAATTCTGAAATGTCATGTGTTTCGATGTGACACACCCGCAAAAGCCATCGCCACAAGTTTACACGAAATCTGCTCAAAGGCAAGTGGATTTAAAGTCAGCTGCATTTGTCTGTGGAGAAGTCCTTCAGCCTAATACATACAATCAGTGATCGTATGCAGCATTAGTTTAATTTATATTGCTGGCAGCAAGGAACAGCATAGAGAATTTGCAAAGGAAAGAACCCAAATGGATGGGAGTAATGGGAGGGTGAGCATTTAGATTTGAGGGACATGATGTGTGCTTTTGATTTGACAAATGTGTACAGTGACTGAAGGTTTTCTTGAATAATAAAAAAGCTGCGGGTTCAAAATGGAAAAAGAACATGCAGTTTCAATTAATGGTGAATGTATGTTACACTTCATAAATAAATCAGACCTTGTTTGAATGGTATTCTTAAAGCAGAATAGACAGTCACTAACATTATGCTGCCCACAAAAAACAATCAAGGAGAAGGAGGGAGTTGAGGTACTGCAGTTCAAATTACCAAGAATCTTCATTCCTGCTTGTGGCAGTCTTTAATACTGGGGAGGACTGTTTTCAGTTGTGATACCTTACGCATTTGCCACCATTCAACATGAGCGTGCATTACTGTAACGTCCTGGGCAGCCTGAGGCAGCGGCCAAAGGTAGCCTGGCAACTGCAATGAATGGCTGGCAGGTCTGCCCTGGCTTGGGAGCCAGAGGAAATGCAGGGGGCAGGGCTCGGGGAGCTGCTCAGGTTGGGCGGGCAGCTGCAGGCTGTGCCTGGTGGAGTTCAACACCGGGAACTGCAGCAGCGACTGAAGTTCTGGAGAAGCCTAGCCTTGCTACAGCCCTCAGCTTTCTCCTCCAGCTCTCAGTTCTCACAGATGTTTCCAGCAAGCCGAGAAGGGAAAAATATGCTACTTGGGCCCTACCACAGCTGCTTTTCTCCAGTAAGGTCAACATCAAGTAAATGCCACAGTAGCTATACACGGGGGTATCGGAAAGGCAGCAGAGCTCTCACGTATGCAACCGTGACACAAAATTCCTGGCGTTAATTTTGGGTAAGAGAGCAACTAAGCATTTAAACCCATAGCTAATAGTAACACAAAATAAAACAGGATAGTGGTGTTAAGTAGAACATGTTCCTTCATAATTCAGCAATGGACGTAATCCTGAGTCAGGGAAGCACTTTGCATGTGCTAACTGCCACGCTGGACGTCTTTGCTGCATCAGGGCTTTTCCTAAGCTAGCGTGTTATCATTTTTCATCTGCACATTGTCTGTGTTCCTGTAATAGAAAATACTTTCAAAATATAAAACCTAAAAAAAAAAGAAAAGATAAATTTGCTGGAAGCATCTTCGAACCAAGTGTCACCTGCTGGAACACCAGTTATCTTTATAGCTTAATTACAATTAGCAGTCATAGGGTAAAGAAGCAGATGGCAATGCTTCATATATGAGCTTTGGAAAACCTCTGTTAGCTTCCCTGGTTCCTTTCTCAGTCATGTATTTGCAGGGAATAATCATCCAAAGTGGTTATTTTGAAATACTGAGTTTTTTCCTCTTTTGCTAATATACATTTGGGGGAAAGAAGAGGTTGTATTTTGCATGAGATTTTTA
Source organism: Aramus guarauna (assembly GCA_013400195.1). NCBI lineage: Eukaryota > Metazoa > Chordata > Aves > Gruiformes > Aramidae > Aramus > Aramus guarauna. Next base: position 204,291 of record VXBL01001527.1, on the reverse strand, counting down.
ATTCCAGAAGAAACATAAAAATGGAGGAAAAAATTATACAGAGCAGAAGACAGAGCAGAGAGGAACATGAATAATGACCACTCTTCTCTGTGTGTTAAATATTTATATTTCTTACTGTATTACTCCTCTCTGCAATTTTGCTATTGATAAAAATGGCTAAAGTTTTTCTCCTCCTCAATCTATCTTTCATCTAGGCTTGGACACCGCTCGTTCTTTATGTAGTTAAGGAATGGTGAATAAACTCGAGGAAAATTAAAGTTGTTACTTAAAAAGAATAACTTGTTTAGTCATGTAGCTTCTGACTTATTTCAGATTTCAGAAACTAGGGTTGTAATAGGAGTACATTTATACTTGTAGTTGATATCGTACTGTATTAAAAAAAAAAATAAAATGCTGTATTATCACTGTCTTCTTCAGATTATGGCCGAACGGAAGAACGCTAAAGCGATGGCTTGCAGCTCATTGCAAGAGAGGACAAATGTCACCCTTGATGTTCCTCTGCAAGGTACTGTGTGTTACAGCTAGTATCCTCGGGACGGTCCTATTTTAGAGACGTTTTGTTTCTGATGCTGCCTGTGACCAAAATGGAGCATGTTGGGTGGAGAGGTCAGGGCTGTAATCCTGTCTTTTAAGTGCTGTATCTGACTGCAAGTTGCTACTGTAGTACATTAAACATTTTTGTCGGTTGTGTTGACAGTTGCTTGGTTATGTCACCTTGTGCAATTTCCTCTTTTATTTTGAAATACACATTTTGCAAATGCAGTCTTACTTATTTATGGCTACTTGCCATTGTCTTGTTCCAATCAAAATACCTCATGACTTGAGACTGCACAAATTGGCCAGTTCTTCCTTAAAACCAGAATATACTCCAGTTAATCACTTGGATTCAGGGGGGCTGTAGGAGGAGGACCCCTAGGTTTCAGCATCAATTTTAGCAACTTCAAAGGCAAGAGGTGCAAATGGATTGTCATCCAACTTAAGGGTCTTTTCCACGCACTACTGCATGGCAAAAGAAAGTTGCCTTTGTGTATCTTTATTAGTCATAGCTTAATAGTTACTATTTTGAAAGTAATTCGGGAGAACAAATATACTTTGTGTTAGCTTTACAGGAAATTACATGCTTCTAGACCCAGGAGTTTATACTGAATATCTTAGTCCCAATCCATACATCAACTTGTGTAATTCTCTGCTCAGACAGTAGTATTGATTACTCGTAGACTGTGTTTAACATATTAACAGGGATGGTATTAAAAACAGATTCCAGATTTTACATAGTTATGCAGTGAAACTTAGGTCTGCATGTCTCAGAGACATATTCATCTGTATTTCCTGGGTTTTAATATGACAGCAATCTAATGTGACCTTTAGCTTAGATCAAGAATTAGGTGATGCAAAGTTATTCTTAATTCCTTTAGAAATTATTGAGCATTGTTCTTGTCAGAGGGAGTGAAAATTTGTTTTAATCAATATGATATCTTCAAAGCACAATTCCTGGGTAAACTAGTTTATGTGATTGATGAAATAATAGTGGTTTTCCCTGCTGTGAATGCTGATAAATAGGAATTGATTTTTGTTCCCATGCAGTAGATTTCCCAACACCAAAGACAGAACTGGTACAGAAGTTCCACGTCCAGTACCTGGGCATGCTACCTGTAGCTAAACCTGTGGGTATGTAACACTTAGATGACTTCGAGAGTACTTTGCATGACCTCTGAGAGCTGGACTCTGCTAGCCAAGTGTAAATGCCTGAATTTCAAAGGGGAAGGCATGAAGGCATCTAGTATTCAAGGCCTCATTTGAACACGTTTTGCAACCAGAGTATTTTGGGAGCTGCCAGGAAGGCAGAGTTTCTTCCTAGTACTTTCTCTGAATATGAGCTCTGCTCCTAATGAGAGGGGCCCTAGAGAACTGAAATGGTGCAGCAGCTAAACAAGATGCGATCCTGTTTTTTCTAGGCGTGAGGCACCTGTTTTGTTTCTGCAGTTGGAACTGCACAACCTTTCCTTCCATCATCAAATTAATTTTAATGAGGAGTCCAAAACAATCTGTTTTCTGTACTACTGTGTGAAAATAAATATTTCATTATTGTTTACTTATGTATTTATTTTTCATTATCACATTTTCTTCTATTTTAGGAATGGATACTCTGAATAGCGCCATTGAAAGCCTAATGGCTTCCTCCAGCAAAGAAGACTGGATGCCAGTTACCATGAATGTTGCTGATGCTACTGTCACAGTCATCAATGAAAGAGTAAGGCAGTCTTGTTTAGAACACGCTTAATATGAGTACAGAAAACTAGGAACACATAAATACTGGTAGAAAGAGTTCATTTGTACTAGAATTCATTTGCTTATCTTGCATTTTATTTCTTTCCAGGGCTGTGAATCTGCAGAGGCTCTTACTGCTTGTATCAGCTTCAGCTTTATTTACCGTTCCAAGCATGTTCTCAAAAATATAAATGATTATAAGTATTCGTTAGATACGTAAAACAAATTCAGTGTTATCCTTTCCAGGAATTTTGAGCCTAAAATGTTGTAGGTTAAGCCCTAAGTAGCAATCCTAAATTCTAAACTGTACTTACTTTATTCTTGGTATGGAAACCAAGAGTAATAGTAAAATCAGTGTTTCACATCACCATCCTTTGGTAGAGCATTTTCCGTAGAGATTAATACAATGAAACTTTCACATAACGTCTTTTATATATGTCCGTTGATGAGGCCTTAAACCAACATCTCTACCATAGAGCCGTATCCTTTGGAGTCACAATAGCTATGCATTTCTTCACGAAACAAGCCGTACTTGCAGGGCACAATATGCTCAGTGCTAAGGCTCAAAGCCTCGCTCTGCTGGTGATAGCCTGGAAGGGGAGATCCAGCCCAGGCCTGAGCACGCTGGGTATGTGCTCAGTTCAAAAGGAATTCCGCAATATTGCATCAGTCTCTCCTCCTTTTAATCAACTTAAACTTGAAAGTAAAGTTCCACAGAGCATCCAGTAGTAACGATCAATCATTTGATTCATAACCAGAATGAAGAGGAAATCATGGTGGAGTGTCGTGTGCGGTTCCTGTCCTTCATGGGAGTAGGCAAGGACATTCACACGTTTGCCTTCATTATGGATACGGGAAACCAGCATTTCGAGTGCCACGTTTTTTGGTGCGAACCAAACGCAGGCAATGTGTCAGAAGCTGTTCAGGCTGCTTGTATGGTAAGTGACCTTCTGCAAAGGCACCTAACAGCACTTAGGTTTTTCGCTTCCTCAACAAATAATTGTCTTCCCAAATTTGCAATTATATTAATTTCAAGTCAGAAAAAGAAAAAACAGATGAAAATAGGAACTGGATAATAGGATTATGATTTTTAATTGATTTGATTATGATTTGACAATAGGAATATGATATATTCAGTCAATTAAAACTCAAACATTTTTAAGTTTGAAACATCAATTTAGTGAACAATGCCCTTTTAATCATCTTCCCCCTAACCTCTGTAACATCTGTGTAAGTTAGAGATCTTTTCTTTCACTACACAAGTTACCTAATGCTGGGAAAACATTTTGCTTAGAGTTGTGTTATACAACCCAGTCACAGTGTGGTGAAAATAATCCTCATTCAAGAATAGCCGAACCCAGAAAACTTATTTTCCAGTTTTCAAAGGGCTGTTCGTATGACTTAGTATCCATCGCATGCTCATGAACAGTTCCTGCCCACAGATTGACAAGCCAATGTCCCGTTAACTTCAGCTGGGCTCTTTGTCAGGACCAAAATGGAGGTTTGACTATATTTCATGAGAAAGTATCAAAAGTGCATTGGAAGTGTTCTGTGTAAGTATTGAACACAGTAAGAACTGCAGAATGCTTTTGCTTTGTTGCAGTTACGGTATCAGAAGTGCTTAGTGGCCAGACCTCCTTCACAGAAAGTTCGACCGCCCCCACCTCCTGCAGACTCGGTGACTAGGAGAGTTACAACTAACGTAAAAAGAGGAGTGCTGTCCCTCATTGACACTTTGAAACAGAAACGCCCAGTCACTGAGATGCCGTAGCTGCGTAAGAGAGAAGATTCTCCTAGCATTTAACTGAAGATAACAGTAGCTACACTAAGGAAAATGAACTGACGATATCTGGCCTTCCATTTCAAATTGCTGATGCTTTGTCTTCAGAGAATTTACCCTTATTGAAACAATGTTAGACAAGCATGTTCTCTCGTTCTTGCCACCATCATGTGATATGAAAAGAAGCATGAATAATTTTTTTGCTGTCAGTGAGTTACATCATGAGCAATGGAAGGTCTGTTTGATTGTAAATACATGAACATTGCCTAAACTCACAAACACACANAAAAAACTAAAAAAAACAAAAAAAAAACAAAAAAAAAAAAAAAAAAAAAAAAAGAATATGGCCACGTCCCTCCCAGTGAACTCATGCTAAAGTCCTTGGAGTGAATGGTGCCTGAGTTGATAGTTTCACCGTCTTGAGCTGGATTTGTCACAAACCAATCTTAAATCCTACAGCACTTTGCTCTGTTTTCGACACTGGAGTAGGTACCAAGTATTAGCTACCATTGAATTATTGTAGATTAAATACCAAGTTTTATTTTTTACAGAACTACACCTGTTAGTTTCAAATTGTTTGTCAGCATTGGTCTAGCAACCACTTTAACATCTCCCTGACATGCTTTTGAATCATGGTGTCATTATTTCAGCTCCTGGTTATACATGATGATCTTAGAGAAAAATCATGTTTAATACCAAACGAATGCTGAAAAATCCAGAAGTCTTCAGTAATTGAGTCGCAGGGTGACACACTGAACCTTTTCAGCTTTAAACATACAAATGCAACGGTTGGCTGTTAAATTTATTCTCCTAAATCTGTCATTAATTCATCAAAAATACCATTTGTTTCACACAGGGCTCAAACCAATCAGGAGTAAGAAAGAACTAGTCAGTAATTTTATTGTCTTACAACTCTCATAGAGACTAAAATATTCCATACCTTTTCCATACAAGTGTTTGATGAAATGTTGAATGCAGCGTCTGGTTGCACAATTCTCCCTTCCCTTCAGAGTTTGTTGCTGAATACTTAACGTGCCACAAAAAGAACAGTCGTTTCTGGTTATTTACAAGATTCCATGAAATTTCTTGTCCTTTTCATGCTCTTGTGACAAAGTAAGAAGAGAGTTGTTGTCTAACAGGATAGTGCTTCAGGTGGTACAACTTGATTTCCATGCTCTTGCTCCAAAGGCTTCATCATATTGCTTTGATTTACACGCTACTGCAGACCCTGGCAAAGTCAGCCCAGCATCGCCCCTTAAAATTGTACCTCAGGCTAATTTTCAGATGCAGTTACGTGTCTTAAGTCTCTCCCTTTGCCGTCTTCTGTCTAGACCTGCAGATTGGTACAAATTTTGGAAATGGAACATTAAAGATATTTTTAACTAGTGTTAAAAATGTTTTGCCTCCATTTATAGATATGTTCCAAACTGTAACTGTCTCACTAGTCTGCAAATCTGGTCGTACTGTAATTTTAAAAGAACATCAGCAAGTTTGTTATTACAGGAACTCTTTTTTTATTTTACTATGCAAGAGACTGTTATAAACAAACTATTTTCTTTTTAGTTCCTTCTTTAAAGAAATTAAAAGCAACACCTGGGCAAAGCAACTTAGGAACACAAGGGAGAAAGAATGATGATTCAAGGAATTTCTGCACTGAAAAATGCAGAAAAATCATTAAACTAAACTCAGCGTGATGTATGAGCAAGTGTTGGGCAAAGGCAAGCTATGCAACTATTGTAATTAAATTTAGCTCTCTAGACTACTCTCTGAAGAGCTGATCTTCCCCCCATCTCAGATCTGTTTATGGCCGCCATTCTGCCCCCCAGGCACTGAAGCACTTACTCCCCGCATAGGCTCAGCCTCCTGCTCCCTCCTTTGCACCAGCTCCATCGCTCGTACACCTGGAGGAGAAGCTGCTTACACCAAGTAGGCAGGAGCCCGGGAGGCGAGGGGACGCAAACCAGCCCCTCCTTGTAGCAGTACCAGTGGTTTAAACTGCCCGCAAAGCCAGATCGCAAAGCGTGTTCTACAACAGTGAATTTTAAACCGTGTAATTAAATCTTGCAGTTGCATCTGCGCGGCGCTGCTTCTCCCCAGGAAAGATCCGGGCTCTCTTTATCGAGACCAGCACTTGGCAAACAGCAGTGTCAAGGTTCTCCTATGTAGGTGTTGCCAAGGCTGCGAACAGCTTGTTACCTTTCCCTAGCAATTACAGGAAGGGCCCAGGAGAAGGTAGAAAGGTATTTGAAAAGCCGTAGGTCACTTGCCAATACATGTTTTAAGAGTTTTGTGTCTGTTAACAAAATGTTGTTGGTTTTACAAATATTTAAGTAGTGTGCTTAATGGTCTGGCTATATGTGGCCTTTCTGCTTCAGTAGAGCTCCTTACGCTCCAAACGATTATATATACACCCAGGTGTTTGCAGAGTCAGAGGCTAACATTGCAAAGCCCATTATCTTTCGTTAAACAATATTAAGACACTCTTATTAAGACACTCTTTTTACCATGGCCAAAAAAGTATGTATGAGATACGTGTTTGAGCAACTGCTACTGGTTTAGTTGATGTTATAGCGACCCTTCAGTTATCTATGCATTTTTTTATAATACCTAGCGATTCTGTAGGCAGGCAGCCATGTTCACTATGCCTTGTATGTCTGATGCCATATTTTAAATTAACCTGTTAAATACAGCTTAAAATATTTTTATTTTATTTATTCTATTTTTACTGAAATATCCTGCATTATTATGTTGATGTATTGTCTTTACTGGATGTGCTCTTGTAACATTCTCCACTCTGTATACTATAGGTTGCCTAAAAAAGGCAGGCTTTGTAATTATTTGTAGTCACATTTTTATTGAAGTCTGTAGAAAAATCATGTAAAGCAAAGCTAATTTCTTAATTTTTTTCAATGCAAGTAGTAAGTTAGAGGTGAGCATCACATGTCATTAATATGCTCCCTTGCGGAAGCAAGGCGATTTATATTCACAGTCAATGACTCAAAGATAAAAGCCTTTCTTTTGAAATCGCCAGGGCTGGCTGCAGGTTTTATTTAAGCCACTTACCATTTCATTTGAAGGGGAGCAAGGGGGTGGGGGAGAGGGAGGGCTATGGGGGCCAGGACAGCGTGGTTAAACAGGAATAACAAAAGCTGCCTGGAAGGACACAGAACGCATTCACAGGACAATGCGCTGTTAGTCAAATACCTGGCGTGCGGAGTCACCTGTACCTACTGAAACAAAACGCCCTTTCGTGGCAGAGGAACACGAACTAGGGAGTATCTAATAGCTTACACCAGCTCTGTGTCACTGTAAGAGTTCTACATCCCTTTTAATTTTATCAAGCATTTCATAGATCATTTAACTAGGAAGCTAAAATTGTTAGTACATCACCCATGGAAAAGAGAACTTCCTTATTTCAAAAGCTGCTATGGGCTCAGCCTTTCAGCGTTACCATTAACCCCATTACTCCTCTCTTGGGCAGGTTAATAATACCTTGCTACAACTTGGGCTGTACAGTCAGCGAAAGCAGGTTTGGTTTATTTTAAGAGCAATAAGAAAGAAGGAAACACACTCCCTCTTTATTAGCAGAGTTCAGTCTTACATAAAGCAACTGATTGACACCGAAAAGGACAATTTTTCCCTGCTGTTGACCACTTCTCCACATTTAAATGTAATCTGTTCCGAGAATAAATTTAGCTGCATAAAATGATTGTCTCAACTGTTACTGGTCCATGAAACTGGGAAGTGATTTCTTTTGTTCCAAATTGTGGTTGAGGGGAGGGAAAGACGTATTGGTGGTTTAGAGGCAGTAGCAGTACAACAGACACTTTTGTATCTGGAAAACTGAATCAGCAGTTTCTAGTTGAAAATCACAAATACATAACTGGATTACAGAAAATCCGTTACATAAGATACAGCTTTACTGTAAAAAGTCATCGAGCGTTAAACTGAGCATACAGGCTGCTACCTACAAGCCACGTGAAGTTGGTCACAGATCTTGCCACCATGTGATGTTCGGTGCTTACAAAGAAAAGCTGCTCACCTGCAGAATCAAACTTCACTACCAGCTCTTTGGTATTTCTTGGTAAGACATCAAGATTCTAAGTTTAGCCTTCATAACATTTCAAAGATGCCAACTCCTGAAAGCAAGATGAGGCCGATTGTGGGACATCATGACGCATATTACGTAAGTAGGCCAGAACTTCTGTCAGACACGTGTATGTTCTTTTACAAGTAATTTTAATTATACTTAATAATGAGTTGTACAGAATCTCTAACTGCAGAATCCTCTATTTTAAGCATTTACCAACCAAATTGAAAGAAAACCCGAAATCTCCTTACTGTCCATTCCTTTTATCTAACATGTAGAATCTCTCCTCCTCCAAGATGGTTTTGAAATAAAATAGGGATTTATTCTTTTCAGTTCTATACATTGCACATGCCCAGGTCTAGATCTGTCCTTCCAAGTTTGTTCAGAAACAAGAGCGGAGTTCATCCTTTTACTGGAGCAGGTATGGAGCACAGGTTACTCAGAGGGATATGCAACAGGTAAGTGATGCCTTTGAATAGGACAGCTGGCTCAGATTAAAATGCTAAAAGAAATTTTCACCAGTTCAGTGAAGCAACGATACTTATGTGATGAACAAGAGCCAGCTTGTGAAGATCATTCACATCCTGTCTTCTAAAGGTAGCGCTGATCCAGCTCCCTTGACTGGTGTGGCTGAGGAAAAAAACAGATGTTAAAACATTTTCTCTAGATGAGTCTAAATCCAGACTCAGTTATAGGTCAAACAGGTTAAGATTCCTACCATAGTGGCAACAATCTTGCCAAGTATCTTAAATGTTTGCCTAGAGGAAAATGTCTCTATTGCTATGCTGTCTTTGTTTCATTTCTGCAATAGTATAACCTAAATAAATACAATTTACAATTCTTGAGGTTCCTCTTAGTCATTACATCGTTTGCCATTTTCCTTATTTATACTGTTCATATTTAGTATTAAATCAGATTCTTGTTAAAAGTATCTCTACGTGTCCCTTTTATCCTCTGCTCAGATTGTAAGACAATTGTAGATATTTAACAATTACTTTATTTTATATTTGCTAGCAAGAGGGAGCAGGTTAGAAGCCCACAGCTGTTTCCAAAGAAAGACAAACTACTTTGTGTTCAGTCATTATTCAGCTGACTAGCGCTAGCATTTATAAAAATAACTTACTTTGACAGCGGCAGCTCTTTTCAACTAACAACTGCTTGCGTTAAAGTTGGTGAAAAACAGTTACGAGCCGTGACATAGTCTGACATGACATTTTGATGACAATTCAGTATTTTTAGCCTGAGAATATTCTATCTCATTTTCATCATTAGTATTTTGAGTAGAAACCAAGGGAGTAGGTACTAGAAAGCCTGTGCATGGGGGTTAGCGTACTTGGCCAGCTGCCAGTACAAAAGTTCACAACTAGTTTTAGAAATGAAGGTGAACTAACTGGCTTACTGCGCAAGGCTTACTTTCCACATGTCACAGTCTAAATAGTAACTCACAAACATGGTATCTCGTAAAGAAAAATAGCCACTTACAAAATGCAGTCTCACTTTAAAAAAAATCAATTTGAAATTGAGGATTCCTACAGATCTACACAGGTCATGGGGAGGGGGCGCAGAAATGTATCAGCCTTATGCAGCTGGGCTGGGCTGCACTCACTTTAAAGTGTGATTAACAGCTTAAAATTACTATTTAACATGGATATTTCTATGCCAATATCCCCAAAATACCTCTTTCCCGCAGCAAGATTATCCTGCATAAAGATATACTGTAATCTAAGAGTATGGATGAATATACACAGGAATCTTTACCTTTTCTATAAAGGAAGGGCAAAGTTTGAAGATTCTTACAGGCACGGTCGAGGACAGCCAAGCACAGTTGGCTTGAGCGCTTTAGACTGAGGTGGAGAAAGTATCTTGCCACTCGAACCCTTTGTGCCAGTCCAGCCGTGAAAGCGATGATGAGTTGATGTCCTGGCTTTGTTTCCTTGCGGACTTGCGTATGGTGTAATCACTGGAGGGAAAACAATTTCCACAGGCTTCAGTACAACCCTCTTACGTTCTGCACGTGCCTTTCTAGCGTGCATCTGTCTGTTGTACGCCTTGCCCGTAGGTGACCACTGAGACGTGCGCTTCAACACGCTGGGCGGAACTGTGTCTGAAACTGGGTTGAGAGATTTCTTCTGCTGAGCATAGCCGTGTGGTTGTTTCACATTCTTTTGTCGTATGTTACTGACTGCTTTAGGCACAGAAACTTCAGCCTTAATATTAGATACGGTTTGATGGCGAAGGAACTCTGCAATCTTCGGCTCCATACCTCTACCAGTAATATTACTTCTACGCTGTGGTACTTCTGGTCGCTTTTTCTCTTCTTCCTTTGATTTTTCTCTAACAATGCCACCTAGTAGTCCTTTTGCTGCAGCACGAGCCAAAATGTCTTTAACAGACACATTTTCAGAAGAATCTTCCTGAAAATTCCAAAGGAAACAACAATAAATCAAAGCCACAACACAGAGCTGAAAACTATTTTAATACCAGATTCCTCAGAATTTACTCCATGAGAAAACTCAGAACCTAGCAGAAAGACTTAAGCCACACATGATAAATGCTAACCAAAATATTTATTCAAGAAATAGAGAACATGACTGTTATGTGAAGAGGTATCTGAGCATTTGCTCTTTAGAGACTTTGCCCTCTACAGGCCTGAAGAGGGGAAACTGAATTCCAGACTTTGTACTGCACGTCTTTCACACTGACTTGCTCTGTAACACGTCTATAATAACATGCAGATAGATATCTATACATATGTAAATGTGTATCAAAATTCATTACTAAAATACAGAAGTATTATCAATAACATGAATAAATTTCATGATGATGAAAATCCTTGCTCATAATACATAAGCAAGGAACTCACACACTAGATTGACTAGGAACCAGGCCAACATCCAAATAGGTAAAGAGAAGCAATGAGAAAGAAACAATTTACAACTAGCCAAGAAGATGGTTTCTGTTAAACCAGAAATTTCAGTTTAAATTATAAGTACACATTCTGCCTTGCAGAAAATATTCATTTCCAGGATCACGTAAAAATTGGCCATAGGAGCAATTGCTTCTGTGCATTAGAATTTGACTTAAAAATTATTCAAATCAGTTGCCTGAAACAAAAGGGTTTGGTTTGGTTTTGGTTGTTTGTTGTTTTGGGTTTTTTTTCTGGAGGGAAACAATATGATAGACGGATGTACACAGCATGATTAACTAAAACTTATTAGCTCAGGGAGCCAGGTTAAAAATACTTTACATTGAAAAGAAAGAGGTCTATAACAGATAACTTGAAAGGATTTTCATTTGTGATTCTCTTACTCTAATAAAATCTTCTCTTCTAATTCCCCCAAGACACAAGCTTCTTTCAAGCACTGCAACTGCAGTATGTCAGAAAGTGGTACAAATAACCAAATAAGATCTCAGATCTTTCATTTTCAATGAAATTCTAATTAGGTCCCCCTTTCCTCTTTTGGTGAAAAAAGTCCTGCTTTTCCTAGACACAAGAGGAAAACGTTGATGCTCCGAGATGCAAGCTAGCCCTTTAAGGAATCATGCCAAGACTTTGCCTTTTACTCAGCAAAAGCCTTTCAAGCCAGATTTGTATATGCCTTAGTTTTGGAAGGAAACATATTCATACCTATTTTATTCAAATTATAATGAAAGCTTAATCCCTACGGGTGACACATACAGACAAAAACTTCAGTAGACACCATTTATCCCGGGTCTAACCAAGCTGTGTATTTCATTCCAAGGTGTGACAGCAACAATGTGTTTCCTCTAGATGTTCCTAGCACTGACTTAGATGAAGAAACTGCTCTGATCACCAACGGCTCCAGAAGAAAAGGCACATGCTGGAAAACTATGCGCAGCATAGAACTCTAGGAGTTGCACATTTCAACTGCTCACCTATTCTTTGTTCTTAAGACAACTAACCAGCCAAGATTTTTTTTAAAGTGTTCCATTTTATATATTCTTTTGTGGAAAATGGCAATATTCTTTTTCTGTAAAGTGTTTTTAAATGGTACTCTTCTTAGCTTACCTTTCTTGCTAGAATAGCTAGAAAACAGCCACTGGAAATTTCCGATGGCTCCATTTTGAAAAAAATTTCAGTGGGAGCCTTTGAATTGGAGCAAGTAGAAAAAACAGGAGGAATAAGCCTGTAAAAACAAAGACCAGAAAATAATATTTAAGGATATAAAAGGAAATAAACAAGGATATATTAAAAATAATTTTCAAATTATGTCTTTTAATGACAGTCTTATAGAGCTTTATTTTCATTTTTAAAAACTGCAATTCAAGACATAAGAATTCAGCTTTTTAGAATTAATTCTGGGGTTTTCCATTTTTTTCCAATAATTCCCATTTATATTTTTCCAATAATTAAGTGTATTAACCCCCAGATAATAAATACATATGAACACAATTAACAACTATGTTCTTTCTCAGGTCTGCAATTACTGGATTATCAAGTTGTCCATGCAATGGGGGAATGCTCTGAAAACACTAAGCAGTACACAGAAACTGCAGAGGTGTCGTCTTTGAGTTATGAAGTAGATATATTATTTATTATGAGCATATATCTAAGCTAAAAATCTTAGGTTAGAAAAATTCACCTATTTATAATAATTGAGTGCTGGTTTTTTTCAAATGTATAGTTTTGCAACACGTCAGTGAAGAAGGAAGAACTAGCCCTGTGTTCCAGTCATCCCTAGCTGTTAGAAATAGGCCTCAAGGACTTTTGGCTCATAAGGCTGCTGAATTTGTACTAAGCCGTTTCAGTACAAAAAAATGCTGTCAAAATGTCCTTACACTTTTACCCCCTCCTCTTCATATTGCTGAGGACTGTAAGATACAGCCCCTCCTCAAAGCTCACTGATCCTCTTGAGACAGAGCTTTGTTCAAAGATGGATACAGAGAAATGCGTTCCATATTTGTAAGCAATATCCTAATTTGGCTGCCTAGTCCATTCCCCATGGGAACTCAGCAAAACTGTTTGTTCCTAAGTTTTCACTGTAATCTGAATTTTTTTATATGTCCCTCAGAACTTGGTAAACCAGACTACAAGGCTCACATCCTCTTTGCATTACTAAATAAAATTCTATGCCCTGTGACACATAGATCGTTGCTTTTAGATCTGGTCATTCAATGCAAAAAGAAGTAACAACCTTTACGTTGATGGATGTGTACATATTACTGTTATGAGGAAGCCCTTTAACGGATGGTCTGGCCCTGAAAAACTGATGCAGAAATTAACTCAAATTTGATGCATGAATGGTTTAGCGTCGCCTCTATACACACCTGTTCACCATGCATACCCTTTCATATGAAAGTCTTTGCTATAAAATCTTTTGCTCAGCTTATTTGGTACATGTTCGAAAGCACCTTTACAATGTCACAGCCCTAAGACCAGCTGTGGGACCTCAAACTCCAGCACAGCCTTATTTTGTTCAGCACCACTCCAGCACTGCAGAGTAATTCCAAGAGATACAATATACATAAGCACAACTTCTGTAAGAGTTTCCCGACAGCCCTTGATTTTCTTGGAAAAGGAAATTAAGTAGATCTGTGATCACACAGGATGTTTTATTAGTATAACTTGCCTCTCAAAGCCACTACTGTGAACACAGGGGCTAGTAATTCTGCAAGAGTTTCTCATTCTCTCCTGAATTCTATTAGTCAAATAAATTACCTAATTAATTCTAAGGAAAACGAATAAGGAACTGTTGTAATACATGTATCTTAAATGGCTTGAGCTTTCACCTTAAGACAAGCATAATCACACTATATACTTTATTTATGGTGTTCTATTATTGCTCTGTTTATGCTGGTTACCAGCAGCTTTACTGTAGCAAGAATGAGGCATGAAAACATCCCAGATAATGCATGCCAGTGAAGGAGGAACTGATTCTGGAATCATCATTTATGAAGTTCAATCAGTCTTCAGTCACAAATTTGCTCAGGTCTGCAAAAATCCTAATGTAATTTTATTCTCCCTTTCTTACCATCTGAGATTGCCTTGTATTTGAAAGTAAAAGTATAATTTGGTAGCATTACAAGTTTCATGATGTTTCTGCAGAATACTGAATAGATTTTGGGTTGGCTTTGGGGGGAGGAGGAGTGTNTTTTTTTTTTTTTCCAAATTTATCAATTCAAGCTCTGTAAAAAAAAAAGCCCAGATATTTTTACTTATAAATTCTAGGGGGTTAATATATATATAATGAGTTTATGTATTATTTGTGTTCAAATAATTCAGAGACCATTATGTTCCAAGGTCCCCCGGTCCTCCCCATAGAGTAATAGGTGCATGGAGGTCAAGACATTACAAACTTCACAAAATTTCAAATCCCAAGGGAAAACACAGTTTACAGCAAGAGTCCCTAAACACTTTTGGACTAGGGTAACATCATTGGCAAGACATACCCTGATTTCATCCCATTTAGTGTAAAATTTTAAGCAGGCTGCTCTTTTCTCTCAGTGATTTGCAGGAAAGATGCATTTTGCCGTACTGTATCTTAACATTATGTGTAACATACCTCTTTTTAAAATGCTTTGGACTGGCCACAGTTAACATTTACCATTTTAATAATGCAAAATTTAAATACACTGAATGATCTCTCAAACCACAGTGCCTTTCCCCACAATGGCCAAGTCATTACCATCACATAAGATAATATAAATCTAAAAATACAGTATTAGTCTCCTGTGCTCTTGGCAACAAACTCTTTTAACCTGTATCCTGTAATCAACTATTATATCCATGTGCAAGCAAGTGCCAACTGTTTGCATTTATCTACTGTGACTGAAAGGAAAATCCAGAAAGTACCCATCAGCCTTTTAACACTTGCTCCAGCTGACAGGTTGTACACAGTACAAAGTATACACAAACACATCCTTTTTTCATATGTATTTGTACTTGTTATGATTGCACAGGGTGTTCTCTTACTGGAACCCGTCCCCCTCAAAAGGTCATTCAACTGAATACAGGGATGAGCAGTCTTAAAGCAGAAGTTGTTAGTCTTCTATGTTATTCTCTATATGTTCTCTATACTCTCTATATTATTCTTGGTTTCTTTTTCCTTTGGAACTGATCATTCTAGGTCAGAAGCTGAACTGCTAGCAAGTTCCCTGACTTCTGGTCTCCATTTTACCTTAAATTAGCTTCATTCTGTGCATACTGATAGGATGAAAGTACTCTATCAGGAGCTCACCACAATGTTATTTCCAACCAGTAATGCTTTCCTCCCATCTCTATTTCAGATGGGAACAAGAAAATGAGATTAAAAAGTCAAGAGGATGCTGCTTATTCCATTCCTTTTGATGTTAAGAGAGTACTGAGAGGCAGCAAAAAACTATTTAAAATGTTAATCTAATGCAAGACATAGATCAGTCTAGGATAAGAATAACTCTACCATTTAAAGTTATACTTTAATTTCCACAGACAAAACTACTCATCCCATACCTATATGGTTGTAGTTTATTTCCTTCCACTCCAGCTTCCAGTGCTTTTTTCACTACTAGTTCATTTTCTTCAGGGTAAACTGAACAAGTGCAGTAAACAATAGCTTGTACTTTGTCAACTACAAAACAAACAAACATTTTCCACTGTTCAAATTCTTCATACATACAGTGGTTTCATTAACAACTGAAAGCATCATAAAAATTATGCTGGGATGTCACTTCTACCAATAAAATAAATCCTCCTGCACACATCAATATTCAATCTCTAGTGGTTTTTGATAATTAAAATCTTTTCAAATATTTGTGGATTTCAGCACAAATCCAGAGCTGCATTTCACACAGCTGCCAAAGGAGGGGCAAAGAAGTGGCAGCATGGAGTCAGACCTCACTGACAACTTTTCCAAAGCAGAGTATGAACTAAGCCAGGAAGGCAGTTCTCTGCACAACGTTGAAGATTATCATATTAATGGCTGGTGAATACTAGGACACAGAAACACCTTCAAACTTCAGGAGATCATTATTTAGGGGTTTTGGTTACGCACTTCCTGTTAACTAATAGAGTAACCAGTGTATTTTTAACTATATAAAAACTGGTGATAGTACAATGGAATTGATAGTACAAGGTCCTCCCAGAAGCTGGAGAGCTAGCACACTTACATTTCATTGCATGCATCAACTCATTAAGCTGCCTCTCAGCAAGAATGCAGAGTTTATCCTCAGATACAGATCCTTGGAAAAGGTCTCTAAGCAATCCTGCGTCTAAATGCAAAGAGTTGTAAATTTATTATCGCAACTCGTATTAGTGTCCTAAAATTCAGTTGACTGCAGAAAATGCTTTGGTAACAGTCCTGGTTATTACTAGTGCAGTGGGAAAGTAGGTTTTACAAATTACAGTACCAAGGGCTGCCTAAATGATTCTTCCTTCCCTCTTTACTTGTAATTACTACTGCTTCTTATTTGCTTCTATTTAATGAAAACTGAACAGACTTACACAGTCAATAAAGGGATGTTATTGATGGAAAATTATACGCACATATTGGTATCATGAAATAAATTTTCTGCCTCTAGTCTTTTTACTTCAAAAGAAAGGTTATATACACTCTGCTCCCCAGAATAACCCTCAAACTTCATACTATTGACCTGAAGCAGACACACAAAATGATGCAAATTATTTAATATGTATGTTTTATAGTCATTAAAATAAGGAAAGGGGTTTTTTTTTATAAAATGATACAATTTACTGAAGCAGTCAGGATGTCCAGACTATAATACTTGAATACCTTTTCTAATAGAAAGCATTGTATCAAGAGTTACCTCTGTCTTCATTTAAAATGAAGTCTATTGGATTGCCAACACCCAGCCCAGAGCATTGTGGTAGCAGCAAAATAACTTTTGCCTTTTGAAGTCTTGGGTCTGTTGGTCCAATCTCAGTAAAGTCTTCATGTAACAACTCAATATCTGGAAAAATGGGAAAAACTCAACAGTTCTACATGCAAGCAAGCCTGCCTAATTTTAATGTGACAAAGGTGACAAGACAGTGGTGTTACACAGACTTCTATAGAGCTAGAGCCTGCTAGACCCAGACCCTCCAAACTACGTCCCACTGATTTCAAACAGATTGAAGGACTAGCTACACCTTAACATCTTCCACTGAAAAGACTGCTAATGGGGTTCCAGAGTCTTCTTGCATTCTCTTCTGAGCGTGTCCTCTGGGTAAACTGGACAAGTGCACGGGTTTTGGATTAACACTCTCAAACAGCTGAAAATCAGCCTGAAAGCAACAGCCAAGACACCAAATAAATAGACCCAGAAGTTCCCAGCTACACCAACTGCTATACAGTAACTACTTATATGGAAAAATTCACCCTGATGTTTCAGGAGTCTGCATGTATGACATGGTTCATCTGCAACCTTTGATTAGCTTCATTGTAGCTGTCAGTTCACCTTGTGACAAAAAATAAGTTGTTACTGCCCTCCCCAAGTCCTCAAACAAGGGATCTCTGAATTCTGCTGATAGAATCATGCTGTATTTATAGATATCGCAAACATCTATATTACAATACTTTATGCATACAAACTGTTTTAACGCCTACCGTTACATCCCATGTGACTGAACAACTTCCTCAGTTCTGCTGCTTTTGCTGAAGATTTCACACCACAAACAAAAATCCTGGACATGCTGTGATTTGTCAGCACAGACATATGGACAATGGTCAGATGGGAACCTACGTGAGCCACTATAATGTCATCACCCGTATTCAACAGCGCCTGTGCAGAGTGTACAGCAAGGCTGCGAGACTTATCCTAGAAAATAATGACACAAAAATTAAGTACAACCAACTCATTTGCTTTCTATAAATGCCAACCTTTTCCGCATGTTTTCAGAAGTGAGACTGCCTCTTTGACCACTTTTGATGTTTATTTCAACAGTTTTAAGACTAAATTTAAAACATTCTACTAACTTAATTATAGCTATCAATCATAAGCATTAACATTTGCATGATAAATTTAGTAAGTGAAAGAGTTTCTAACCTTCTGATTATTAAAAACATCCAAAACGAGAGTATGTTGCTGCCTGACTGATTTAACAGGACAGTCACACAATACATGACCACATTCTAATGCAAAGTATTTTACTCAAGGGTGACATCAACTCACCTGAAGTAAGAGTTTGCAATCTGCAAAAAGATCTAAATTAAGCAGTTCTTCTTTAAGAGAGGAAGGAAAAAACAGTACATCATGGCAATGTTGGTCCATACAGTAGGTATAATGGTCAAAGTCTGACACAGTTTCAACTTTTGTGAATCCTTTCTTCTTTAAATCTCTGAAAACATCTTGAAGGCTGTAAACATATAACTCTGACTATTAAATATACAAGTTACTTAAGCAGTATAGTTCACATTGATTATATGATTTTTGCCTTTTGTTTTTTCTCTATTTTTTCTCTATTTTTCATTACAGAGTTTACTCACCCATATAGTTTTTTCTAACTTTATTTCTTCATTTATTTGGTGAAAGACCCACAATAGCAAGAAAAGCTGTTTCACAACTTTGTTACAGTTTATGAATACCATTACCAGAATACAGAAAAACTAAAAATAAACATAAGGCAATGTTGCTGGACTAAGCAGAATTTACTATAAGACACTTAAAATACTAGTCATAATAAAACCTGGAAATTCTAAAACAAGTCTGTAGCAAAATATATCACTTCATATGTAAAAAAGTCAGTATTAGATGAGACTTTAAGACCTTACCTGATTTTAAATGTGTTTATCCAAACACACAAAGGTAAAGCAGAAGCCCTTTGCTGCTGCTTCCGTATGGTTTCTGGTAGAATACATTCAATTGAAAGAGCATCATGTGTGATGCGACATCTTGCTAGTGCAGCTGCCAATTTGGTCCTAAAACTACAAAAACATAATCACAAGTTGAATAAGTTTTATAAATGCTTACACCAGCTATTAACATGCAATATTTGTATTACAATACTATCTTGCTCAAAAACCAAAGGTGTGGCCTCATTTTGCAAGGTGCTAAAGAAAATACACAGTTACAGGACATTCCTACCCCAGGCAACAGTAGGTGCAAGGTAGTATATAGCTAACACTGTTTTACTTAAATGCACACGGGACTGGAATTATAACAGATGACTCAAATACGGCAATTTTCTCAGCTAAAAAAAAAAAAAGTGTTTTGGAACGGCAATCTGTGGAATACAATCACCAGATTTTTTTGTATGTGTGAATATATAGCTACATGTATGTGCAGAATGAGCTTTTGATGAAAACTGATCTCTAAATGTATACAGAAACAACACAAGTACAATGGCAATCAGCAGTCAGTTTTATTATTATTACATTAAAATCTCAGCGGAAATATTCCCAGTCTTTTCTTCTCACTTTATGCATAAATTTTGGTATGTGATAAGTATACATTATTTGGTATGTGATAAATATACATTATTTGATATGTGATAAATTTTTATGCAAATAAAAATTGCTGGTGAGCTACTTCAGATGTCAAGGTATGTTACTTATTGTCCTCCAGGAATACCTTGCAATTATGATATTCATTAACTTTTTGGGCTGTTCTAAATCCAGCAGGAACACAATTTTGTCCAACAAATGCCTGTTGAGTTCATTAGCAGACTGACAAAAGAAGTACTTGAACAATACTTAAAATGCTTGTGTTACACATCTTTTTTTTGTTCTAATTACTTAAAGTAATAATTTAACAAAGTTTCATAATAGCAGTATTGCTAAATAAATGGATATTATTCCATTCCATGACCTCTTGACGTTATTACACTCATATTTATGAATGTTTACTGAGTATTTCTTTTCTAAAATTGTATGAAAAAAGTTTCAACAACTCCAAAATAAGATACTTTTTTCTAGCAAAATAATCCATAATATATAGATGGTTTGCTAGCTGTATTTTCCTTAACTATAGGAATATGCCACCACTAGTTGGTGCAACTTACCTTGTCGTGGTGTGGTGGCTTGCGTGCCCTGTCGGGCCAGACTAAAATGTTGCACCCTGGCCCTCCAGGTTGGGGGTTTTGTTTTGGGCTAACAACCCAATCATGTAAAAAACAAAATCTGTTACAGAAATTGCAACAACGCTATCCCACCAGGTTCAGTGGCATAGTGTTGTTGCAGCCCTATGCTCCTCGAGGAGTAACAAGGACCAAACAACAAACAAACAATAGGAATATGAAAGTTTCTCTTCAAACTAGGTTCTCATTAAAAATAAAAACAAAGCCCACAAAATTTGAAGCTCTAAGACATCTATAATATTGACAATTAGAAAAAAAAAAAAAGGCACTGCTTATACAAATCTGTATTTCTGCTAATAAGTATCAACAAAAAATTCCATACAGGTATACCTGTATAGATAATGCTCTATTTTCCGAACTTCTGCTACAGGTTCCCCTTCATCAAAAACCTCTCGTGCTTGAAACTTTCGGTCTTGTAGGTCATAAAGCATCACAACCAGCAAGCTGGTTAAGTCATCTGGCTGCAACAGAAAAGCAACAGGATAAAGTGACACAAAGCATGCCTTACTTCTGAAAAAAAATCCGTATCAAACAGCAGTCTCCCATGGAAGAGGCATTAAAAACTCCAATGAAATGCTTATTTGTAAGAACATTAAAGTAATTCCTCATGGAGAGTTAGTAAAACACTGAAGAATTTTTTATTAACTCTTGTATATTTGAGTTTTTAAGTTAATTACTTTATCAAAATTAAAAACATTATCCATACACACAGATAATAAGTATACTGTATCTTAAGAACTTTTAATGTTATCAGAATTTAAACTTTGAAATTTTTTTCTCCTCGTAAAGTAGTTCCTTGAATAGCTAAGCTAACAAAACCTTGTCTATCAATTTGTGTCTTGTGGGATTCTTCAGTATATAACAACCAATAAGCTCAGTTACAATAACCATTCTGCAGTTAGGACATATGTAAAATCTCCTTCCCACGTCTAAACGTTTGAAACGGTGAGCACCTCTGTCTTAGGGTCAATAATTAACAGCACTTCAGTTACTCTTGTCTACATCTTTTCATGAAATTCCTGCAGTTCTTATGCCTTCAAAAATTCTTACCTCCTCACAAATACGACTAAAATTACCTAGAAAACGCAAGTTATTAGAGAAACACAAAATGCTACCATATAAGTCTTACTTCCTTAGAAAAACAAGCCAAAAATCAAATGTTAGATCATTTGCCTGCTCACATCAATCTCCACAAATAACATCAGTTCAAATTCATCTTGTAATTTTCAAGGGCAACAAAAACTAAACTGGAAGGAATAGCAGATTGCTCTGCCAGCTCTAGATTTTCTTTTCACGTCAAAGCAAGAAAGCATGTTGAGAGAGTAAACTGGACCAATTGTCGCCAGTACAATATTTGTATACAATACAGTTTGCCCAGGAAATGAAACATAGGTTCAATGAAATTTTTTTGTCCGATGGGGTTCACCCTATGCGTTACATGTCCCAGGGACAGGAAAGGAATAAAACTGTTTTCCCCACTCACAAGGGGACACCGCTAGGAAGGAAAGCACACAGACATGGACTGGCTCATGGACAACATCACTGAGTAAGTATTACACTGCAGTAAGCATTATGGTTCACTCTCCTACCTTCTTTCTTTGAAGGTTTTGATTCCCAGCAGTCAGGTGCAACAAGACTCTCACAAAGAACACACCTAGTACCTTGGAGATTGATACTTTAGACTACTAACTAAAAAAGACAACAATATCTCAGTCTCAGGCTACTGTATCATTCAAAAGGACAAATGTTGTTGTGAAAAATGTTGCAGAATCCTCAGAAAAGATTCTAATTACAACAACTTAGAAAATAAAAAAGTTATTTCCTCACAAAAACGTTCACTTACTATTGACTGGCATGGATAACAACAACTATCTAACAATATTTCTTCAAGAAGATCTTGATCTGCAAAAAAAGAAAATATTGACAAGTTACACTATGAAATCTACAAGAAAAACTTATAAATCACTAAGTTTAACATCATGAAAATTAAAGGCAAATTCAATCACAAACAGTAACAACTCTACACAATTGCTTCACAGGAAAAAGTATAGAGTTGAAATGTTTTATTTCACAAAATGCTAACAACACTTAGATATATTTAAATATTTGAGGGATACGAGTACTCTAGTAGTAACCTGTAGTTTAACAAAAAATTCCCCAGGTCTCTGCTGTCAGGCAGAAACTAAACACTTTGGTTTTATCTATTTTCTCTGCTGTATCATTTCTGTTGGCAATTCTTGGAAAAGCTTTGTACTTACATTTTAGAGCATTGAAAGCCAGTTCATAAGATATACGCTGGGAATACTCATCTTTAAAAGTCAGCAGGGGAGATACTGAGTCATCACCATACCGCACCAATATTCTATCCTTACACTTTTCAGTATGAATGCCTTGAAAAATCTTAGCTGCGTTTATGTATACAGAGTCGTGATAGCCATTCTTCTCAATCAGAGTCATTGTTCTTTTTTCAACGGATCCTTTTTCATCTGAAATTTTCATTACACTCAAGTCTGAAATATCATTTATAACATCCTCATGTAAAGACACCAAGTTACTTTTAGAACCTGGCATTTTTCCAGTTGCTGATTGTATAAGCGTAAGTCACAATCCTGCTGCCTCTGCAAAAAAATAAAGTTTGTATTGAATTATGAAATTTTCTTTCACTAGAATATACTTTTCCCTTCATTTTCAGGTTTTCAATAGAATTTATTTTCTTTTTGAGGCTCTAATCCTGCAAATACATATATACGTATATCATCTATATGTCTATCATCTCTACATATAGTAGAGAAATAATTATAATAGCTTTCTTACCTTATATATTTTCAGTAATGCAGATGCAAAGACTGGTTACTTGTTTCAAAGATGTCAGTGCTTTACAATATATGATCCTAAACAGACTATATGCAGAAATTTGATTCTGTGTCTAATAAGAAGCATTATTATTGCAGACAGAATAGTATCTCCTACTAGGAATTCTCCTTTAATAAAAAGACACCACAGAAATTTCAAAGCAGCCATCGTCTCTTCCAAAGAGCCATCTTGAAACAAGTTGCAGTGAATTCCACAGACTCATCCACTAAACTGCATATCTGCTCCTAAAAATGGATAATGGAGATCACCTAGTGTTAATGTATTTAATGTATTACCTAAACAGCACAATTTTAAATGAAGGAAATCCATTCTGACAGTCTCTGAAGATATTATCCAACTCTCCATAAGCCCATGTGCATTTCCTGTTTTCTACACATCATATAAACAATAAAATAAAAATTGCCTTCCCCAGAGATAGAATAGGGTTTCAAGAAAAACAAAAGGCCCCAGTGTCAGTTGAATCCAAAAACATGCTTAAGTTCCATGTAAAACCTACTTAAAGTATATCCATCACAGTGCTTGGATTTACCTTACTTGCTCTGGTTGCTGTAACATGCATTTGTGACAATGCTTGGAGGCTTAGAAGTCAGGTTAAATGCTCAAAAACGGGCTAAGCCAAGACAAATTTAGTCAGAGGGGAAAGATTACTCTGCAGTTACTACATTTTCCAGTAGCCTCTACCATTATACAATTCAGGAAAAGAGAGAAACAATAAACATTGTATCAAGTATGTCAGGCAGCACTGCCACCCAGTACTAACTCATCTTCACAGGAATTCATGAAAAGTGGCTCTGTGAGCATGGACATGGTTCCTCATACACCAGCAAACAGTAAATCCTGGATGGCCATATACTGTAGTTTTTGTCTTACTAATTTTGTGTGCATACAAGACCTTATTGGCTTTCTAACATGAACTGTGACTGTCTGATACGGAGCGCCAATGGATCGCAAAGCTTCTACCGGCCCCAACTTCAGTTAACAAAGCTGGAGGGAAGGAAGAGCAGCGCAAGTCAGGACGTCACCCAGGAGGCTACGTTTTATTTATGACAAACGGCCTGCATCAACTCACAGTACAACCAGCCATACAGGAAAAAAAATACACTCGTTTGTATAAACATGCAAGGTGTTTCTTGAAACACTGAGCTGCAAGGCCTTAAAAACCAACCAATCGCCCCAAAACCATACGGGTGCAGGCGAGGCGACTCCTAACCCCCTCAGCACTGACTCAAGGGTCCTTTTCTTCCTTCTCCCTCCGGGGATGGCGGCACCGGGCGCTGAGGGGAGAGGCTGCCCGCCAGCGGCCTGCCCTACGCTGTCACGGACCTCAGGGACTTCCCCGGGCCGCGCCGGGGCAGCCCGAGCGCTGGAGCCCCGCTGCCGCGGCTGGTGTTACCCACACCGCCCCCGCTCCGTGCCGGGCGGACCCCGCAGGGCTCCGTTAACCCTTACCCGGCAGTGAGCGCCTCTCCCCCGCCCGGCCGAGCCGAGCCGAGCCCCGGCCCTAGCGGGACTGGCAGCCCGCCCACAGGCCGCACCTGCCGGGCCGCGCCGCGGCTGGGCACCGTTGGGTTCGGGAAGGGACGCCACCATCCTCTGCGCTCCGGCGGGGGGTGTCCGCCTGCCCAGCTCCCCCGCCTGCCCGCGCCTCCCGCCACCGGCTCCCCCCTCCGGGCCAGGGGCATTGGTTCGCGCCGTGGAGGGCGCGAGGGCGCGCTGTGAGGCGGTGCCCGGCTGAGGCAGCGGCCGCCTCTCGTGGCGCTGGGCCGCCCGGGGGGGCCCATCTCCGCGGGCCGGCCCGAGCCCTGCCCTCTACGGATTCTCCAAGAGTCGCATAAGTAATTAAGATACCACAAGAAAATGCCGAGATCCACCCTGGCAACGGCACGCACGGACGTGTGCGTGTGAGAGACGTCTTTCCCAGGGGCTGCCGTGACTGGACTTCGGTGAAAATTCCGGCCTCCGGCGCAAGAGCTGCTGGCATGTTCCCTTTATGGCTTTGTTTTGTGGTGTTTTTTAAATAAACCTAATTCCCCAAACAGCATTAATTCTTGTAGACTCCATGACCACTCTAAAATACAGATCTTACCTACACTCGCATTTCTAACTGCATCAGAAAACCCCACCAGTGAGAGGACCGGAAATCTGGAAAACAGGAATAGCCCCAGATAAGGTGCTGGGTTTTCATTTGCAGTGGAAATTTGCAGGATGCTATTACCATACACCATGCTCTGGTAATGTTTTAACCGTCTCAGCCACCACTTTTACTGAAACACGTAATTGGATCAGGCTTCTAAGTTCTTTCCAGGCTTTCTATTTTTTTAAAAACAGGTATTTCTTTAAACTATCCCATTAATCAGCCTACATATCAGCCATAACCTTGTCAGAAATCTACTTTTTCCCCATAAACTTTGTTCCTGTTAACATCGGTGCTGTTATAGGCAACCTTTAAATTCTCCTTAATAAGAGAAAATGGTAAAATCCCCCATGATTCAGTTAAAATCTGTGATGACCTTCAGTGTGTCACTTCTCCCGCACGACCCTGCCCGGCACCTCGCACGAGCTCCTGCCACAAGTACTAGTGCTCTTTCAGGGGGCAGTCGGACGTCCAGACTCACCTCTGCGGTAGGACAGCACAAAAACGAAGTAACCAGGGCGTTGGTCCGGGTTGATTGTACATTTAGTAAAGCTCAGTACAAATCTTAGCACATCCGCATTTTTACAAATTGGGATGTCCCAGAGTCCTTTGGGAACAGGCTCCATTGAAACACACAAGGCAACGCTTGTTTTCCGGGCTGAAACTTGGACATTAGCCAGACCCTTTTCTGGTATCAATATTATGAGATTTCTAATCAAACCAAGCTGCAACTCTATGCAATCACGTGCATCAGGACTAGAAAATTTGGAGAGTTAAAAACAATCCTCAGTTTGCTGATAGTTGAAAGACACTTTTCTGGTTTGGATCTGCTACGTGCTCCAGCAATGCCGCTGCAGTTGTGACAGCAGCAGTTAAGTACAAAGCAAGCCAAGCAGGCTGGGTGAACATTGCATAGAGTAGTTCAAACAAATCTCGAATCCTTCCTGATGAAGGGGAGGAATACATGATTAATAGGTTGCGTGGATCAATAGGACGCTGTATTAGATACAATATAGATGGAAAGGAATTTTTTTGTGCTGTTTTATTTCATTTTGCCCAAATAGATAAGGCAGCTCTTTTTAAAAGACCTGACTGGAAATTACTGCCCGATGTCATTGTCATTTCTGCGTACTACTCTTTCATCTTCGAAGTGAAGGTATTATTTCACCTTCAGGTGAATATTATTCAGATGAATATTATTTTACTACTGAAAATCAGAAAAAAAATGCCCTTCTTACCAGGCTTTATGAATTCACCTTCTTCCTGAAGTTACTTTTGGGTCTTGGCACTGAGAACCAGAAAGTAACAAGATAATTCAGAGCTGGCAGATTAGTTGCAAAGAGGACCGGCTTGAAGAGGAAGGTGATGGAAATCAAGTTGCACTTTCAAAGGCAATAGGATTTCTTCTTGTATGAGAAATAAAGGATTAAGCTCTTCCAGTACAAACTGGAGTATGCCTAATGCATCAAAAGTATGCTTTTAAATTCAGACACCATATCATTCACAGTATCTGAATGGTTTAAAGATTAAAATAATTTCTTCAGATTTATATGAACAGAAACTTGAAAAGACTTAAGAACAATGAGTAGTTTTCCTATTCAAATGCCCGATGATTATGTGAAATCATTACAAATTTTCAACTTTAATCATAATGAAGCAGGGCATGGCCAAAACAACAGGGAGATGCTGATGAGGATTTAAAATTCTCTTTTTCTGGTAATCTAAATTCCACATTGTAAAGCACTACTTTTCTGGCTTAGGCAGAGACACATGTTTTTAAATTGCAGTTTTCAGTCTCCTGGTTACCTCTGCATAAAAACTCTTTGGAGCTGTGCTACTTCTGATGAACTATTTGTCCTTTTTGAAATATATATATATATATTAGCACCACCATCTCATCTCCTTTTTGTCTCTGACATTTTTAGCTACTGTCCTCTCACTGCAATCCCCTTTAAAACTCCTTCGTATCTTAAGTTAGACTCTTTAGCCTGGATACTTTCAACTGATTCATGGAGCGGGGGACAAAAAAGGAAATACTATTCTGTTTTCTTCTGTGCCCTCTTTTCATGGAGCTTAGCATGTCCTGGAAGCTGAGGAATCTCGTTAGGGTTTATTAGATGGGAGCTAAAGTGGTTGACCAGTTTGCAGGCTCGGCCCCCTAAGTGGTGCATGAATGAGCTGGAGACACAGAGTAGAACATTAAGAGTCAGAATAAAAGGTTAAATCTCATTTCTGTCATGCACAAGTTGTAATTCTTGAGTGTGTTTGTTAGGCTAAATCATGTCAAATTCGGTATATGAATTTGTTTCAGTCAAGATGGGTATTAGGAAGCCATTAAGCTATTTTATGTGAGCTAGAGGTTTAAACTATATATAGTACTACTGAAGGACTGGATGCGGTAAAACCTGAACTTGGTGGCTTAGAGACGGTACAGCACACTGAGCTGGTACTTTCATGGAACTGTCTGTGATGGGAAGGAGATCTTGCTCCTGAGTGGCAACTTCCAGCTCAGAGTCCACCTGCCTGTATTTCAAGCCAGGACTTTTTTTTTTTCCTATGTACATCATTTACCTGATTTTTATCTGTCATTTTATTGACCACTCACTCAGTCTCATAAGGTCCTTCTGACCTCATTTCTAACACCTTCCCTCATCCTCACTACTCTGAATACTTTCATATATGGGCAAACTATCACATCTCGTTGCTCCCCTCCCTTTCCAGGTTGTTGCTGGACAAAAAAAATCCCAATATGAGCTACTACAGAACTCCACTAGTGACTTCCCTTCCCTATCTTTTCACCATTGTTCTTCCACACAAGGACATTCATTCTTATCCCTTTATTTTGAAATTACAATCTAAGTATAATAAACTATGCAAAGGCAAAAAGACCCAAATCTGCCAAACCAGTCAGTGCCCACAAACCTCTTACCTGCTGATATTGTCAGTGCTGATATCTGAAACACTGAATTTCTCAAAGAAATGAAGAAGCACCAAATATTTGATTTTTCAAATGAAGCGGCAGGTACTGACAAGATATATCAAAACCTAGGTGATCAGTGCATATAAGTTTCATTTCCTCCAAGTCTTGCACCTTGTAGAAGTTTTCATTACTCATTTCATCCGCAGGAACTTGAGTTCACTTGCTTCTGAGGTTCTTCACAATGAAAGATGGATAAATAATTTACCTAAAGTAAATAAGAAGTCATTAATATTATCTACCAGGATGCCGTGTGTAATGGGCATGTCTGTATCTAGCATCATGCTGTTCCTGGTGGCTATGGCACCTGACCCTTTGTGTTGCTCTGTTTTGATAGTTCTTTCAGACACACTAAATATATGCGGAAGGATGCCATTTTTATTTGACCCAACACAAGTTGCAAAATTAATATGTAAACAGATCTATTATATAGCAACTGGGAGTTAGTAACCGAACAAAGACTTCACAGTTTTCTCTCCTTCAAATGCTCTGTGAGTAACTG
This sequence comes from Aramus guarauna, assembly GCA_013400195.1. NCBI lineage: Eukaryota > Metazoa > Chordata > Aves > Gruiformes > Aramidae > Aramus > Aramus guarauna. The sequence continues at coordinate 175,656 of VXBL01001527.1, read as the reverse complement.
TGGTTAATCTGAAAATAAGTTTTACTGCAGAATTTTTCAGAAATCTGGTAATTCAAAACTGAGAGTCACTGTAATATTTTGACTCAAAGATGTCTTTGTTTCACATTTCAAACCATTTAACAAGTACCATGTCTTAAATTTAAAGCCTTTAGGGAGCTATAGTGATAAAAGACGTATGAGATCTTTTTTCTTTTATGCCATTCCTTCTTATTTAAGTGTTACACTTGCCATAAATTTCTGAGATATTCATTGGTATCCTGGTTAGGGTCACCTCTCCTACCTCAGAAGTGGAAGATGTAAGTTCTGGAGCAGAGAGTCTTTGGTTAGAGTTAGAAGTTAATCTGAATGCAGTATAATAACTTCAACCTTAAATACCATTTAACCATAGGCAAACTACTTCCTGGACTCTAATGTCTGAGTAAATAAAAGCGATAAAACAAATCCTCTTCCTTTGCTTTTCTAGTCTACTTGCAAATCCACCCAAAAATGTAAGGACTTCATTCAAAAAAACAAGTTGTGTTTTTTTTTGTTGTGTTTTTTTTTTTTTTAAGCTAATGGCCAAATGAGTCCAACAATTGCTAATAGTGTCAGAATGATCAACTGTTCGCTGGAAAGGTTGCCCAGTTATGTTCCTTACTCAACAACTGTGCTGTTATTTAATTTTCTCTTATAACAAATACAAGAAATCTTGGATTATGCTTTGTAATAAAGAAAAAAGTGAGTTTGGTTTGATCTGGAATGTTATAATTTTTCCCCATTCACTCTTTGGACCATTTACTTTACAGCTTGGAGAACGATGACTGCAACTCAGAATAGCACAGAACAACTAACAGGAATTGGCTTGAGACTAATAAATGCCCTGGTAGAAAGCAGAAGGATTGTTAATAAGATGGGTAGAGACTTGGAAAAGAACTGGAGGAAAGTGAGCTGCTTCAGGGATAGTCGGAGTAAGAGACAGAGGAAACAGAGCCCAAGTTTCTAGCCAGAGGCTATCAGAGAAGAAGGAGCACAGTATAGTGCAGCTCCCAGTCACACCGAAGCAAGGTAAAATGGCCATCATTGCAGCAGTAATTAACATTTTCGACACTTCTGACCTTAGCTTTCCAAGTCTTCAAATAGTATGCTTAAGATTTTTTTGTAAAAACACAGCAGTCAGGGTATTAATAAAACATTCCTCTTCAGTTTTACAGGTTATATAAATGCATTTCTATTGTTCACTTACCAAGAAAAATGCAAGGCTGAGTTCCTTGTTTCAGATGGTTATGACCTTTAGCTAATACAGTAATCATTGTTGCCAATATTAGGATTGAACAGCGATTTTCTAATCACAAATACTTTTCATAGACATTTCCATCTCAGGCAGAAATTCCTGTTGGCATAAGCGAACAATTATCAAAATAATATTGTTTAGCAAATCTAAAGTTTGACATATATATCCATACAAAAAAACCCTTTCAGATGTTCTTAAAATAAATGTAGATACATTTATAATATTATTCCTTGAAGTTAAGAACAGGAGAACGACTACCATTACAAATATTTCCCTGCGTAATCTAATTGCAGCTCAAATGTAAGGATTTAATATATAAGTCACCCCAGTTGCCAGTGTTTACAGTTTATCAAGAAAAACAAAACTGCTGCATACATTCCATAGAAACCTTTTGTGCAAGACAAGGTTGATTTATGTATATACAAATAAAATTGCAGAGAAGTCTCCCAGGAAGATAAAGGAGATACTGCACAGAGAAGTGAAGCACAGTCAGATAATTTGACACCAAAAAGCACTAGTCATGCAGTTTGGCAAGGTGTAAGAGAGAACATTCTTTCACCTGTCAGGGACAACATGTTCAGGTTTTAGTGACATAAACAGCTCATTTAATTTTCATCTTGTACAAAGGTAAGCATATCTATACACAATGGCAAGCCTTGAAGCTATGAACGCATAACAAACTGAAGCTCAAAAGATTTGTTCATGTCACTGCAGTTGCAAATAAAATTATAACCTGCCTTGTTAGTACATTTTTTATGGAATGTGTCAAAAGTGGTGCATAACACTTTCTCTCTCTGTTTTCCTCCTTTCTCCTATAACTTAGGTTCAGAGACAATCTAAATGTCTAGGAGAACTTGAGCAGAAGCAAAGAAGTGGGATGCTCTGTTCTTCTCCAGCACCTCTGCATAAGTAACACTAGACATCGGGACAGATTTAGGCTCCTGGGGCCTCAGCAGCCTTCCCTCTATCCGCCTGCATCCACTGAACTAAATTTAAACACTCTTACCACGTTCAGTGATACAGGATCAGGCTTTGTTGCCCCGTGCTTCTGCCCAGGCAATATCCACCAGTGGTGTCAGCTTTGAGATCCTTTGTTCATTCCGTCAATTGTTCCAAATAATTTCCATTCCATTCACAAGGAAGTTGTAAGTATCCAGTTGCATGGAAGGACTGGTGCTATGGGGTTGGGCATGTTCCCTTCCGCACTCCAGCTTTCCATTCTGTTACTGATATCCCTCTCACTGTGATGGCAAAGTTTCAGTTACAGAGACCACAAATCTGTGCATGTTAGTTCTGCCTTAAACCCAAATTCGCTGCTGTCCGCGTCTCTCCTCTGATCTTGCCTCTTCTATAAGTCTCACATATCAAGGCCAAGGTAAACTCTAAATGAGACGTTAAGATATGTGTGTGTCTAAACCAAGTGAACACACACGCTGCTAATGTCCACAAGTATCTACTTCACAGTGTCTAGTTTTATTGTTAGCACAATCAATGATAGGCCCAAGAATCCTCCTGAGCTTGGTTAAATTTTCTTCCTTTTTCTGGAGAAGAATTCCAGTTTTCAAATTCCTTCCATCTCCAACTGAGGCTCCAGCCCCTTACTTCTAAAACTAAGCGTATCTGTCTGCCAGAGCAAACAGCTCTTACGACTCTGCCTGTTTACACAGTGTACCCCCACCTGATGTTGGGGTGATTTAGCAGAGGAGCCATGCATTCCGGTAGTCTTCCCTGTGACTCGCTATCTTCTAACAGCATTCTTTTCAAGCATTTCAGCCAATGCCATTTTCATGTGTCTCTTAAAAGTTTGCAATATGTGTTAGGCAATGTTATTAAAAAAACCTGTAAAGCTTAAAAAGATGGAAATTCATACTTCCAGGGTTAAAATCCTCAACAACATAGGCACATACTGTAAGAAATCCTGTTACCATCCAGTAGATTTTACAGGATCAGGCTGTTAACTACAAACTAAGGCAGAAAATGAGCATCTTTGTCATGATTTTCCTTCTTTCTTTGCCTACTGAAAATTATTCATCTAAGAGCTAAGTCTCAACTGAATGTCAACATGCTGACTTTGCAATTTCAGATACACCTGTTTGTTACAGGACATCTTTCTGATTAAGAGCATTCATCACGGTGCCTGTACATATTTTTCTCTGCTGATAAAGCTGACTCCTGTCTCAGAAATCTCTGGCACTGCTCTGCAGATAAGAATATTGTAGAGAAAGCCACAAGTGTAACTCTCCTTGGAATGCCACCAAGCATTTTAAGTCTCAGAATTTACTTAACTCAGCCCTACTCACAAGATCAATCAGTTCCCTCTCAAATATATTTTACATGAAACAGATTTGTGAAAAGTGTTTCTTAAGCAATACGATTTCAATGCAGCTATTGCCGCAGTGCATATGCGTTATCAAATCATTGGCTGGGGATGAGGTTGCTTGATCTATTATGCAGTCATAGGAATAAGAAACACACTGTGCTCCTATTTATTGCTTTTTACCATTTGCAGCTCACTTGATAAGTGCCTTTGCATTAAATTGTCCATTTTTCCCTTCTGAATACTTTGTCACAATATTCCAGCAATAATACCAAAATAGTCTGTTAATAACATGAATTGACAAGTTTTTTAGTGTGATCGTTGTGTTTTCACCAATACCTAGCAAACAGAGATAATGAAAGGCACATTCTTTGTCCTGGCAAGTCACAGTTGCATTTCCATATTCTTGAAAAAACAGAATTTAAACAGTTCTCCCAACCAGAGATTAAAAGAATTTAATTCACACAACAAGCAGAGGCAACCTAAGAGTATTCATCAAAGCTAGGAGGATAAAGAGGAGGCATAGTGGTTTTGGATCAGTTTGTGCTCTGGTCTTTTGCTGGAATTAAATGTTGCTTAGGACATAACCTGAAATTCGAATATGGCAGTGGGTGCCTCGTGACACATCTCAGAGTAGTGGCTTTTTTTAGACCTGTTGTCTGTGAAACAGGTAACCTGCTTTCCCCAATGACTTTCAGACTTGGCTTTTTGTTGTATAATAGGACAGGTACTGCTTAGGCTTGGAACCTGTCCTCACAGTGCCTATACTTTCCTCTCTTCGTACTCCTAGTTTCTTTCAGGGAGTGAAGAACAGCAGTGACCTGATATAAAGTCTGGCTCTTGCTTAGCCTCTACCCTGCAGTGTTTAAGCACTCTGTAAAATAGGGTAGGCTTCAGAAAACACAGCCTTCCAACTGATTCCATGCATCTAATAATAGCCTTGTAGGTGAGGAATAGTGTATGTGCCTCATGTAAGGAATCATACTGTCAAAGTAGACAGAGACATACAAGCTACAAGCTTAGAAAGCTAGTTTTACAAGCTGCTGATAGGTTTTGGTTCTTCCCATGCAGATCAAAGGCATGAATTCAATATTGGGATGGCCAACATGGAGTGAAGAAGACAATTTTCCTCCCTGTGGTGTTAGCATTAAAAGATTTATGCAGTTCTCACAGTTCCCATTGAGGACTGGCCTAAGTGTATCTTGCACTTGACTTCATGACTTATTTGCTTTTTGTGTTACTCAGTGGATGTTAGTGATAAGGTTGTATTTTCTGAGTGGTTAAAGTCATTAACTTTAATAGCTAGGGCCATTGCTACTGTGATCAGATTGAGCAAAACTTTCCTAAACAGAAATAGCAGTGTGCTTATCTGTCCTAAATCAAAACAGCTATCAGGCTTCCATTTAAAATTTCACTGATTCTGCATCTGTATGCTGGTCTAGTTCAAGCCAAAGAACATTGTGTACATTAGCATTTCACAACTTACTAATCAATCTCAAACATTATGGGTTCCCATAGAGACAGTTGGAATTAGATGTGATACTTTTCATAGCAGAAAAAATGTTTCTATTCAAAATACCACAAGGAAACTAACAGGAAAATACTAAGAAACTAATGAGAAAATAAAAGATTGAGAGTATTTTAACATTTATCATCTATCTCCTTTTTCCAAAGCTTTACATCTACTAAATTCTTTGTGAAGCATTCATTCTATTACACCAGCAAAGGATATCTAACATTAACTTATAAAATGACACAGAAGGTTGTTGCTGCTGTACTCTTTCAGTTGTTAAAACCTTCAGTGATAGTATTGATCATAACAGAAGGACTGCAGGGCCCTGAGTTTTCATCTTGTTAAACAGATGAATGAAACACTAATTGTTTGATATCCATGTATTTATTGGTAATTTGGAGGTTTTATTCTTCCTGACAGCAGTTTCATATGTGCTTCTGAATTCCCCTTAATCTGCAGAAGTATCAATGAAAGGAAAATAAATGGATGAAAGTCTAAGCACCTTTTTCTCAACCAAGATCTCAAATAGATTTTTATTTAAGTTACAGAAAGAGTCCTCAGTTATTTAATCTTTCTTTTCTAATTTATTAAATCCCTGTCTTGTTCATACATATCAATTCCCCTTGGTTTCAGCAGTTTATTACTGATCATAGGAAGCCCTGGACAGGCAAAATTCTACATTAACTCACCCAGCTTGAGTTGACACTGCATGAGCTAAAGGTTTGAATGAAACATGCCCTTGTTACATGGAATTGCATCCTCTCTTAATTTACTCATTCAGGTGACTGACACTTAGGGAAACTAATAAAGGTTGCTAGAACAAACGAAAAGCATTTTACTTTTGCCTGAGGATATTCACCCATTAGTTTCATGCCACTTAATTAGCAAAACTTTTGACTTGAGGTCTACCAGTGAAATTGAGAAATAATTATAATGATGTTAATTTCAGTGATATACCAGTGATGAACCTGAACCTTGACTTGCAAAAATGTGTCAAGTTACTCTGAGAAACCTTCTAGGTTTAGTCTCTCAAGTTTGTCTTTTAAGTTCACAGCATGAAGTCCAACGACACATTCAAAACTTATGGCAAAAGTCTTGTATTTCTTTTACAGATTTCAGCTCTGATACTTGGCTGCTTCTGCTCAGCAATAACCCCCCATGATGTGGAAGCCCCCAGGATGTGTGGTGAAGACAGCTATGGTGTAGGGGCCTACTTTCCTGATCTGAAAGATTTCTAGTAGTGAGCTGTGGTATAGTTTTACTACAACCAAGAGAACACTAAACAGTAGTTAAAACCTGATCTGATTCTGGTGCTGAATTTCCTATATTTCTAGTATACTTCCTGTCAGTGTTCAGACTCTTTAAGCTTACCTTGCAGAACTCTGGTCACACTTACATCCTGACACCTCAGTTGAAGCATTTGTAAATGGAAATATACTGCCTGCTATCTCTTAGCATAAAAAGAAATTCCAGAGGTAAAATAATATTCCCAAACTGAACTTTGCCAAAAAAATACAGATTTATTTTTTTTACATTAAACATGGCAATAAAATTCTGTAATGTTACGTTAAATTTATTACAAAAAACTGTTTTCTGAATTCAATAGATGACATGGTCAATTTGGCAACATTTGATCAGACAGCTCAGTTATCTGATTGCATTAACACTACGTATCCAAATTCTCCTTGTTCTGTCTTTATATCTCTCCCTGTTGGAATCTAAGCCCTGGAGTCAAATAAGAAAATTTCCCCATCTCTTTGAAAGTCTTGGATCAAAGGAATGAATGACAGCTGTGATCTCTGAGAATAGAAAAGCACACACTTTGGTAAGATCTCGCTCACTGTTAAGAAACTGTGACTGGAGACACAGCACATTGTTAAAGTGGAGTTAGGGTCAACTTGTGAAGTCCAGAGCTCAAACTTCATCTGCAGCTGAATTACTGTTGTGATTCCTGGTGTAGTGTTTGGATTCATCCCCACACTGAAAATTGCAGATCCAGCTTTTTCATGTTTGGAACATAATGTTTAAATATGATAAAAATCATGAAGCTTATCTCTAACTAAGCTGAATTTAATCAGAGCCTATCCAAGCCCCACATGCCAATCCACATGCTTTTGTTCTGGATTTCTGATCCATTGCCATCACTTCAATTGCTGTGAAAAAATACCACCTCTAATCAAATGGAGCAGCATCGTTAGCTGGTTCAGAAAACTCCTCAGGTATTGAAGAGACCACTGTGTAGCTAAGTACTCAGTGTTAACTAGTTCAATCAGACTGTTGTTAATCTGGGGAAAAAACATTCTCATCCACAGCATGATGCATCACAAAATGCAAAGAATAAATCACTCTACATACACTTGAGTATGCAGGAGTCGTAGTCAGCTTGGATGCCGACTAAGAGCTGTCATCCGCACAAGGAAAGCTCTGTCCTGTCCTCAGGAGCATGCATGGTCTCCAGTTCTCCATTGCCACCTCCCGGCCAAGTCCCGGCACACCAGTCTGGGAGGCTCTGCCTTAGCAAGAGGCCTGGGCTTGTGCTGGGACAGCCATTCCCTCCTCACTTCCAAACCAGCTCCACTGTGGGCAGGTAACTGGCATTTCAAGTCTCCCCGCGGTGTGGCTCTGGGTTTTTTGCCTTACTCTGGCCCTGTAGGGAAGACTGGTGAACAACAAAGGACATGGCACAAAGGCACCGGGGTCACTGCTTGCATTGTATGTAAACCCATGTGCAATAATATAAAGGTGTTTCTGTGTATGTGATGTGTATGGATTGGAAATACGACACTGCAGGTCCTCACTGCATTTTCAAATTCTAAGCTAGGCTGAGAAGCTGTCATTGCATGAGAGATGTCCTCACCCATCCGCCTTGTTGACTCTACGTGTTACCAGCTCACGTTAGGGCAAAGGTTAGTATTTCTTTACTAGTACCCAGGGCAAATGAGAAGTGGTGTACAGCCTCATTTGTCTTGCTCTTGCTTCTCCATTTATCTCATTCTCCTATATAACCAATAGTTGGTAGGGACACATCACAAAAGTAGAACTAGGTTTAGACATATGTTCATTTAACCAGTGAGTTTGAGCTAATGCCTTCTTACCTCACCTCTCACCCTGGGATTGGTTATCACCTCTCTGCCAGATATCACTAGTGGAATGGCACACGCGAACACTCTTCAGCCACGTCAGTGCAAAGGCCAATGGCTTAATTTAAGCCGTTGTGCGAGGCAGTTCAAGCTAAGCTGCAGGGTTTTGCACGGACCATAGGAAATGTCCATATATTCTTTTCCACCAGTGGGACTGAGAGAGGCACACATTCAGAGAAGGTAGCATACAGCTGGGAGCCATAGCATTGTGAACTGGCATTTTTTTCCATGAATATTTTGTGTCTGATTTCTACCATGTCTTTCACTGGGGGCTTTTAACAAAAGTGTACATAGAGCTTGGTCATATTTAAAGTAAAGTGAAAGACTCATCATTTCATTAAAGTATTCCTCAACTTGCTGGGTATGAAATATTTTAATATTAAATTTAGAAAATGCACACACACCCCTTATAGTTTTACAGATACATTTTCTATTTAAATTGCAGAAATATATCAAAACATTAAATTGCTGAGTGGTTAATAAATACAACAAAACCAGCAGAAAAATAATATAGTTAGCATTATATAGCCTTTCTTCTGTGCCTCTGGTGGGATGAATACGCCCAGCTTTACAGCAGCAGAGAAGCCATTTTAATTAGATTTTTAAATTAGGTTTTATAGACCTCTGAAGAAGAAAGGGGAAAATATAGGCCAAAAGATACCACTGACTGCAGAGAAACTCATCACGCACCAGCAGCATCCTGGTAAAGAAGATAATGTTCTCTAGCCTGACTACACTGGAGGAAGAAAGTGTTGCAAGCTCTATCACAGAAAGAGTGCTTATGTGAGGACTTCAAACTATCAGGCGTGCAGAGGGTCTCTACGTATTTGAACACCTCAGGAAAATATACCAAGTTAGAGGGAGACCTGAACTAATGGCAGCAGTTTAGAATTCCTGCATCAGTATCTTTAAATGCAGTTTTCCAAAGGAAAAACTAATTTACTGAAGGTTTTGTGGTGTAGTATGGTAAAGCTAAGGCTAGGTCATGGATGCTTTTTTCCTTTGGGTAAATCATACATGCCAGCCTTCAGGACAGGCAGCTCAGCACTTTTCGCCACCTTTCCATTAAGAACATTTTAAATGAAAAAAAAAAAAAAAAAAAAAAGCCCATGGGTCCATGGGTCTGCTATTTCTGAAACAGAGCAGATATCACAATGCTAATTGAGAAGCAAACTTCTGAGACATTGTTTCTTCCTCGATGAGGGTCATGAACTGAAATTTAACTAGATTCAAAGAGCAGACTGGGTAAAAGGGTCAATATTTGGGGTCCTACTGATCATGGTAACATTATTGTGAGGTCAAGAGCTGTAATATGGATGCTGACTTTTGAGTTGTTTTTCAACTAGTCATCTAGAGCTGTGAAACTAAATGTCTGGGCTGGTACTGCCTAGTGTGTAAATCACTGTAATTATCAGTGCATTTGGGTGATTTTTTCTCGCTATAGGATCATCTCAGAGTATTTAACAAGCATGCAAGCCAGAAGGCAACATTTTTTCTTCCATAAGGACTGGTGGTATATAACCGTGCTATTTTAGTTCTGCATTATGGCTGCAGATATTTTCAGACATTTCCCTTTATTAAATGATGAAAGGTTTCATTCAGCTCAGGAAAATGACTGTTCTTGGCAATCACTTACAGCACAGAGAGCAAGGAGCGACTCTCTTCTACCTTTTTTCCCTGCATCTCTACCACTCGTCCAGCAAGGGGAGTTGTAGGAACAATGCAGCCAATTTCTGACAAACTTAATCTTAAAGAAAAATACCTGTGATCATTAGGAAGGCAAATTCCCCTTTGTCTACACTACTGTACAACAGGTCAAATGTAAGACATTTATGAGAGACTATTTTACTATTCATTTATTTAGTCTTAGTTTTGCAGGAGTAAAAGGTCTGTCATGTAATTAGGCAGTGTTTTCCTTGATGTTGGGTATTCATCAGTACTAGATTTTTTTTGTTTTGGCTGTCAGTCATTAGCAACTGCGTACATGACAGCTGTGCAATCCAGCTAGAAGAGACATGAATATGGTTGCAAGAGAAGGTATAGGTTTGTTTCAGTTTTAATTATTTATTGCAGTAGTTTTAAACAAATGGAATAGTGGGACATAAGCAACGGAAATTAAAATGGTAGCCTAAATTCATTGACTATGCATGATAATAGATATTAACTATGGTTTATAGAAAGTTTATACATCTATTCAGCATATGATGTTCCCCCTACCTTGCCTGTATATTGGGCCATTTCATTACTAGCATGCGTCCATCCTACTGTCATATCTTGGTCTATACACTTGCTCTTTTTCGTGCAAGTTTGCTTCTTACTGTTCATTTATCTTACCAAAGCACTCTGTCAGGATTAGATCCCATGGGAAGTTGTCAGAGGGGGGGTGTGGTGGTGGTGTTGATTTCATTCCTATCCTTGTGTCCACGAACACTTTTGTACTTTTGGGGTAGTAGGAATGCAAGTAGACCCAGGGAACAATGGCAGCAAATAGACTTATGTGCTTTAAGTGAAGCCAGAGCAAAACTCTTTGTAGGATGTGATCCTTATTCTTATCAAGTTTCTCCAATAACTTCCTTCTGGTTAGGTTTTGCTGGCTGGTTTGGTTATCTTTGGTCTCCATTGCTCTCTCAAACTGTGCAGTGTCACAGTGATCGTTTTTCCCTCTCTCATTAAGCATGTGTTAGACCAAGACATACTATCTTTCATTCACCAAGATGGGCACCATAATAAACATGAAAATAACTGGCCAATCCTAAAAGCATCTGGCATTCATCTACAAGGAATGGATTTAAATTGTTTTGCGGCCCACTATAACTGGATACTTATACTATGTTTTTTGCTTTAATGTCTTTTATAAACATGCTACCTGGGCGGCTCTGGTAGAGCTTCCTATTCTGGGATAGGCTTTTATACTACGACCTCCTTCATTAGGTGTGCATCCAAACTGTAGAGCAGAAGCAGCCTCCAGGCCAGGTAGAAAATACCCAAATCTATACTTTAGCAAAGTTTGGGTTCAGATATGAATCCAGAACTTCACAGCTGGCGCTGCCTCTGAAATAGGCTTTTTCAGGTGGTTTGCTCAACACATCCTCAAAGCTCCGGGGCCATTGTCATGAGAGTCAATGTGACAGTTTGCAGAATATATTAATTTCCAGCCATGCTCTCATTCTGCTCTTCTGTCTACTGGTTAGATTAGCCTGACATGATCCTAAATCCAGATAAAAAAGTAGCAGAATTTTACTGAGATGAAGTTTGTCCTATCTACTTCACTACACGGTCAAAGAATGCCTTAGCAACCGCTTCACCAGGGATAAATTTATGTGGGTCTTGCCGCACACAGAGTTGTCACTGTCAGGAATTGTTTCAGTCAGATTGGGACAGAGAAATCTTTTCAAAGAGGTGAGGCAAAGCCAGAGCTTTTTCTGGAAGCTTTCTGTGCCAGACTAGGCAATAACATCAGATCTTCTGCTTCTTTTAATCAAAAGGGTGAACTTTTAGCACTGTGAACATGTTGATTTGTTTAGAGCTACATGATCAGGTGGAAATGGGACACAGTCACGTGGGGTAACCACAGAGGACCCAAGCTGGGAGCAGTCCCTATGAAGCCATGAAAGTCTTGAACTGAAAAGGAAGAAAATAAGAGGCTGGGCAGTCTCTGCCTCACCAGGCAGGATCACCTCGCTTTTGTACAAGGAGATGATGTAAGGAGTCTGTGGCTGCACATGTGCCATGCTGGGGGATTTCAAGCTAATCCCCTGCATCTGCCTGTCTAAGATTCTGGTGAATATTGTGAAATTGTTGTGGATATTTGTGTTTAAGTAGGGAACTGAAGATCCAGTAGTTTTGGCATCTTTTCTTCATTACTTTTCTGATAACCTTCAAGCAAAACTCTTAGGCTGGAAACAGGTGGAGCTTGAGGCGTAGATCTAGCACAGCTGCACCCTGATAACTGCATGCTCACACACAGGCTGGGCATTGAAATGCAGGCATTTGAAAATGGGAAGGAAAAAAAAAAGTGGATCTACATTTGATACTATTGGGAAGAAATTGCACTGCTTCTGATCACCCTATATATGCACTTTTTTAAAGTCAAAGCAACTTGACTTTTTCCAGGTTCTCTGCCTGGAATAACGTGCCATCAGGAAATGCAGGCGTTCTGTCCTACTTCAAAGTCCAGTTGAGACCTAGGGATGAATGTGCACCATTATCTTCCTCACACCCATTTTTCTGGGAGCCCTTCCTTTGTTTACTCACTCCTGAAACAAAACTTATCTGCCACTCTGTTCAGACTACAAAGAAAGTGATTTCCCTTCCCCTTTCATCACTTGTATTTTTTTCAACTACCACCTTATCTCCAGCCTGAAAGGTGGTATAAGTTGTGTCTTCATTTGAGTATAGCTCCAGGCTTCCACTTAAAACATTACAGATGATGATTCAGCATCTATTAGGAGCAGTGATCCTGCTCCATGGATTTAGCTTTAATATATGTAGGTTTGAAAGGTCTGCAATCAGTAATAGTCCATCTCTGTAACATAATTATTTGTTAGATTCTAATCAAGAATAAGGATCCCAAATTTGCTCTCTAAATATGTCTAGGGCTTAGACAAATATTTTCATCACTGATGTTCTAATTATATAAAATAGATGTGGATGCAAACAGAAAGCAATTTTTCTTCAGGGTTAATAAAAATATAAGTAGATATAAATAAGTATAACATGGTGTTTGATTTTAAAAGATAAGAAATGTATCATTAAATGTCAGATAATCTCTGAGTTTGGCTTGATTCTAGCTCAATTTCACAAATTAAAGGCAATAAAATATATGTTCATGGACAGACATTTTAAATTAGTGTTGTTGGTGGATAATGTTGTTAAGAAAATAATCCCTGTGTCTTTTCATGCTAGATTTGGAGTGGGAGAATTTGCAGTCAACTGCATCAAATTTCTGAAGAAATGTTGCCTCAAATGTATATCTGTTGATATGTTCCCCAAGCTTGTAACAAACTGGGTAGATTTAACAAACCAGAACTGCTTCATTTTAATACTGAGTGAAAGAATAGCAAAAGTGTTCTGTTTTGACACAGATTCTTGTAGTGAATGGGTATCTCCATCTGGAGTGGAGTCTTATTCTGGCATTTCTTGCTAGAATAAGAAAGGTCAGTGTATTTTAATGGAGTATCTCTATACAATGGTCCACTCAATGATAGAGAGTCCTTAATCCTTTTTTTCCCCCTGAAAATGATAAATTACTGCTGTGTATTTACCACAGTTTTTCATTATCTTCATTTACCTTGTGCCCTTTAGCTCTCTGATAGGTAATTAATAATATATTTGGGCTTGGGATTATTTTTATTTGTAATATTACTCTTGGGGAATCATAACCAATCTGGACTGTACCTGAGCTCATTTTTCAAGTTTTTCTTAAGAGCAAAGTTATTATTCTTCAGACTTCTCAAGCCAAGTGACACATTAATGTTTTCAAAATAACAACCACAATTAAAATCCCTGCTAGCAATTTTTTTTTTATTATTTGTGTTTAGGTGTGTGCCCAAGTAGCTAACCAAGACAGGTAGTTTCATGATTTGGCCTTATAACCTTTTGCACTTCCGCTTTTGCTCTGACCTCGTGAGCAGTACAATGCTGGCTTTGTCAAAAATATAGACATGTCCTTGAAAACCATTAAAATTGTTTACACATTCCTTAAATCATGACAGGCAGACATGCATGCACACATTCATGAGGGTAAAGACTTTGCTAGTTTAGTAGGAGTCATTGAAATGACACTTGTTATTAAGTGAAACCTTACAATGCACCTAACAACAACAATCTCTACTGAACTTTCAGCTGCACTTCTTGTCCATCATTTGTATCGACATGCCTTCTCATTTTTTTGCCACAAAACTAGCAAACCACTCCTTCTTCACATGAAGAGAAGGCAGAGCATTAATTGTTTGGGTGGAACTTGGAGATGACAATTACAATGACTCCCAGGATGCTTTTAGTGACCCAGAAAGCTGAACATCAAAGCATTTCCTTTTGTTTCACATTCTCAGAAAGCAAATCCATAGAGGTACTTGATGTATGTCCGTTTTTTCACTCCTTTTGTGCTACATGGAGTGTTCTGGCTTCCTGCTATTGTCCCTGTTCTCTGTTTTTGTCCCTGTGCCACAGGGCCTGGTGCCTGCCCCTGCCGCTAATTGCTTTTATTTACAGGTAACGTGCTGCATGTTGCCATGCAACTCCTTGCCCTTCAGAAAATCCTTTAACTCCCCTTTCTCCTCTGATAGAAAGGCAGCGGTGCCAGCAGCTTCTCACTTTTCACATTCAAACCGTCTAGGTTGTGTAAGGGGCACAATATTGCACGCCAATGTGCTGCTTTGGAAGGTTCCTTGTGGTGGCTTTTAATATGGGAGAGCACAACCTGGATGTGGCAGAAAAGGCAGGGTTCAGAGCTGTTTTCCAAAGCAGTCGGACCCACTGTACTGGGTCAATGAGTAGAACATCCATTCCTCTCTGCCTGTCATGGCAAAAACATACCAGTGTGCAGCTGGTCATGTTAGCATCGCTGCTTTAGCCCAAACTGTAGTAATTTGGGCTTTTAACTTCAGAGGTCCTCAGTGATGGTGGCATTACAGGTGGAGGTTTCCATAGGTGTGAATCCTTCCCCAAGTTCCTCAGAGGCGGAGAGAGCCCACCTTCTTAATATCTTCCTTTCCAGTTCAAGAGGAGGAGATTAGAAATTACTCAGAAGTTGTGAAACTCTACACCAGCTATAACCCCCCTCTGCTGAAGAGCAGAGGATTCAGGAAACCGGTGGCAGTGGCCAGAGCCACTCGAGGGAAAAGGTTTGCAAGGAAAAAAAGCAAAAATGAACGGTCCATTTATCTCCCCTAGAACTGCCCGAGAAACCATATACCCCTAATGGGGCCATACACAATCAAGATAGCAGGAGCAAGCTCAGCAGTTCCAGACCTGAAAGTCTCATGGGCTGGCAGAGGCTTTGCTGGCAGAACAAGTAATGTTTCTGCTTCCTTGGGCCAGCTTCAGTGAATCCAGCCCCTCACTGCTTGTAATGTTCAGGCAACCTGTTCTGTTCTCCAGACCTTTATTCCGTAACAAATAAATGAAAGTTGTACCTTGCAACCTTTTTCTGCCTGTATGTACGGTGAAATTGAAACTACTGTTAAAGTAGACCCAGGAACATCCATGTTAGTTCATCCCAATTAGTTAACAAATATATCTGCCCGCTCCTGTGCATGCAGTGAAATATTAGAAAACTAAAGTGTATTCCTGTGTTTACTCATAGCTGTTTATCTTTGTGTATGCTTTCCCTACATGTCACTATGGCCTTTCTTTGGAGTCTTGGACTAGAACTAGTCCTGCACTGATTTCCAGAGGCTTTGTGATACACAAAGGAGTTGCTAATGATGCCAAATAGCACTAGTAAATGCTGGATCTCACAAGGTAGAGGAGACAGGCTGAAATGGGTTCCCATTCAAATGCATCATTCAGATGAGACTTTGGGAAGCAGGAGAAACTTTTCATTTGAAGAACCAAGGCAAACCTATCCAGTGAGCTTCTACAAGCCAGAGACCAAATGTAGGCACCTCACTTTGCTCTCAGAAATCTGCAGGCCTGGTTTAGCTGTACGTTTACATTGTCTGTGATCTGGTGCTAGTGAAGTAGATCTGCATTATGTAACTCTTATCACAATTTTTGATAGCTTTCTCTTAATATATGAGCTCCATTAAATATCCTAATATCAGACAAAAAGAGCCATTGTTCAACAACATAAGAGAATGAGGTGGGGACTAGCATTATTTCACCAATCAAGTATATGCTGGATAATAATTTTATTTCTAGACAAAAATTGAAATGCAGTTGCAAAGCAGAATTACCTGAACAGAGAAATTTAAATTGTACATTTTCTTAAATTCTGAATCAAACCAGTGCAGCTCTAGTGGAATGGAAATTTTGGATGGGACCTAGTCCAATTTTTACCTTTTCTTTCTTTGTAGGTGTGGCATCTGCTAAAAAAAATGATGCTTGTGTATACCTGTGTTCTTACGGGTTTTAAATTCTCATTGCGTTTAAACATACTCTTTCTGGATACAGGCAGGAGAGAAGGAGAGGGAAAGAAGAGAAGTGGTCAGGCAGAGAGGGAAGCAAGGGGTGTCAGTGCTTCCATGTTGCTCATTGTAGCCAAAAAAGGTATGGAAGAAAGATCTTGTCATCCTTTAGGCCGTGGTTCCAAGGACATTTCTCCTGGTGACTTGTGCTGGTGCAGGCAGCTGCCTCCATCTCCTGGGTGCTCATTCCCATGATGATACGGTCCCATCAGTTATTGTCTGCAAATCCGAAATTTTCTATGGGGACTGGAAACTAGCACCAGAAATGGAAGAAGTGGGATGAAGTGCTTATGTTTGCATCACTACTGAAAAAAAAAATACACGTGGAACCATAGGCTTACAACGGTGCCCGGACAGCTCTGGATCTGGAAGAGGCTGTGAGACCATGGCATATATTTTGTCTCAAATTCCTTGCTCTGTGATAGGTAGAAGGTGGATGGTAAGGGTACTGCAACCAGCTTCATTTTGTGGGAGGGTTTATCTGTAACAAGGTGAATGTTTCACTGCCTCTTCCAGAAGACTTTCTGACTGCTCTACACCATCTCAGGAACACAAAGATGAGAATCTGAAGCCCCAAACAAATCTTTCACATAATGCCCAGAAATGCTCAAGTGCTTGGTATTTTATAGCTCATCAAAGCCTGGCCAGATCTTGAAAATAATTAAGCCATTTTAAGTCAAAATTCAGGACTATTCAGTCATCATTATGCTATGATAGAATTGCGCTACGTTGGATCATGTAACAACCCTGTAAGCAAGGAAAGACTGTTATACTACTAATTAATGTATTATTATGCCGATATATAGATGAGGAAAGGAGAAATGGTAGCTTACCTGACTTGCTCGAGGATGTGTGGAAGCACTCATTTAGTAAAGCTCCCACTGACTCTGTATGACCAAGAGTGATACCTTGAGGCAGGGAAGGATTTTCACCTCTCTTTGTACATTTTACATGTTTACACATTCTGTTTTCTAGAATGGTCTCACCTGCAAGATGTGGCTTAGCAGGAGAATCTACGTGACCTTTGCGATGGGCTGTAATGTACAATATGGGCAATGCTGAAGTTCTGGGTTACTGTGGGGGCTCCCCCAGCGCTCTGCTTGGAGGGTGTCCCCTCCTCTGCCAGGATATCTCCCCTGCTCAGCAGCACTGGCTGAACTGCCAAAGCTGAAGGACAGCTGCTGCCCAAACTGGAACCAAAGCAACAATTTCCAGGAAAAGCATCCTGTTCTGAGGATTCAGATTCCAAAGTTCATGAAGAATAATGTGTGAGACCCTCACACTGAGGCATATGCCATTTTTTTGCTTACCAACGTGTTTTTCTGCCCTTCAAGACTTCCAAATCCTTCCATTTTATGGATTAGCTAATTTACTATATATGTGGAGGAAAGGAACAGAATTTCTGGACCTGTTTTGCCTGACAGTGGCAGACTCAGCACGTGCTCTTTTTCCATTAGACTACAATGCTAGTTTTATTTACCTTCTCAGCTTTTGTATAGGATGTTGCAAGATTTGTTATAAAGCCTTTGCTACTCCACCGGAATCCATATGTGGAATCCGTACTAGAGCTGACTTTGAATAGCTCATTTGTCCACAGTCACACAACCAGCACAAAAGAAAAGAAGCCAAGTAATGCTGCTGGTTAGAAGTTTCCCCTACTGTTCATCAAAAATAAGCACATCGTTAGCTTAAAGCCAGCTGAGACTTCTGAGGAGAGTGGATATAGTCTGCGAAATCCCAGCTACAACAACAACAAAAAAGCTGTTAACAGCGTAATTTTTACAGATCTCAGAAGTAATTTAAGAGAGGTGCCCTAGGTCTTGTACATCTTATGTTTTTCTTTCACTGAAGTTTCCCCAAATACTTTACAAATGCTTGCTCTAGCTGGTGAATTTGACACTATTGTTTAATACAATGATGTGTTTGCAACACTGGAATGTAATGTTTTTCTACAATGGAGGGATTTTTTGCATAGCTGTGTTTCCATTCTTTCCCAGTCAATGCTTTGGAATGCTTTAAAAAATGTTTAAAAAAAGAAATAAAACTCCAGCTTCTAGATTTCCTATATATTAGATCCCTTTTATTCCCTTGCAAAATGCCAAGAACCTAAACAAAAGCCTACCTATCTATGAAGAGAGCTATCAGGCCAAAGAGGGTCTTACTGAGCTTTTGTTCACCTGTTTGGTTTGTCTGAAGCCTTTCATGAGAGCTGTATTTCTGAATTCTGTTGTTTATGTGTTTTATGGGAATGGCTACCTGATTGTACTGAATATATGTAACCGGATATATGGAATGCCTGCAGAAGAAACAAACAACAGTAATTTTAAAGGCTTTTTCGGTTCAGCTTACAGGCAGAACCCTGTAAGCACAATTTGCATGTACAGCACAACACCTGCAATGGCAGAGGAGTGCAGCGCTCTTGGTTTCGATTGCTGTGTCACCCAACTGAGTTATATCACTATTATATGATATGACTCATTATGAGGAAGACAAGGTTATTTCCCTGTAACCTGCAATCTGTGAGTTATATTGTTTCTGCATATCACTATTAAGTCTAACTTAATAGGCTTGCCTGAAATAGCCATGCAAATAGAGGTTTTTAACAGTTTTCTATTAAATACAAAGGGTTTAAATTCGAAGGGTGTTCTCTGGCCTCAGCATTACATTGTTAGAGTTCGTATTCTAATGAAGAGTTCATACTCAAAGGCAGCTCTGTGTTGCCATCAAGGTAATAAAACAGTGCTGATATTCACTCTCAAAATCAGATGGGGTAGAGGGTAGGAAAAGAAAGCTTTTAACTTTGCTTCTGCCTCTTCTAGTTCTTCCCAGACAGCTTTTTCCAACTCAGACCAGGAAAACAGGAGGCCTGTCCTACTGTTTCATACAGCCACACCATAGAGTTAATGGGATGACACCACAGCCGTGGGTTCACCTGGGATAACACCGGGGCAGAAGGGCCACTGCATGGCCTCCCAAAGGGTTTGAAGGGACATTTGGGCCTTTAATGACAAAAAAGCTTCCTCGTCCTGATGTAAGGGATACAAGGAGCCAACATCTGGCAGGAGTAGCATCACAGGAACTCCTCATCAGCCTCCTCCTGGTCCTGGCCAGGCTGGTCATGCGTGCCATCAGGAGAAGGAAGCTGCATGGGGCACCTTGGTGGCTATGGGGTTCACACCTCGTCCTCTCACGTCCCTGTGCAGAGCACTCCTGGGTGGTGGTCACTGCCTCCCTGGACAGCTTCAAGGAGTCGTGGGTGCTCTCACAGTGCTCTGCTTGGTGTCTCACTTCAGTCCTCTACAGATCCATTTTCTAGCTTGTAACTTTTGCACCATTTTCCCTTTTTTTTTTTTTTTTCCATTTGTTGTCCCCTGGAATCAGTTCTTTTTCTTCTCAAGGTTTCTTTTGTTTCTTTTGGGTTTTTTTTAAGGCCTTTCACTTCTGGCAAGGAGACATTTAGAATAAGAGCATTCCTAGGCTTTTATTTTCCTTCTAAAGCCATGCTTTTCCCTATCTCTTCATTTTACCAGTTTCTGTTTGTATTGCTTTTGTGAAACTCAGAAGTTTTACATCACAACACAAGTGTAATTAGTGTCTGCTAGTAACTGTTTGGTGAGCAATGTGGGAAAGAATATAGGAATTTTCACACAGACAGTGGTTTTCTGGGTTTTCCTGACAGCAGCAATGGCTGGGATTTAGCCTGTGGTTTCAGAACTCCAGGCTGGAACACATGCAAGAAAATCACAGCAGCAGGTTTTTTCCACAATACCTTTCTCTTTAGGTCATACAAGTGAGGTCAGCTTCCAGACATGAGGTTTGTATAAGCAAAAGACAACTGGCCCAGTTGAAGAGTTTGTGCCAGAGACGTCAAGTTCAGCTGGAAGGAGTTTGTATCTGGACATTTTCAGTTGGCTGAAACTCAGGAAGACAATTTCCTAGTGCGAAGCCTTTGAGACTCTTAACCTCAGACAGTAATGTTGGATCTTGCTGTTCTTCAGGACATCTGAAATTACTTGGGGTTGGGAAATATTACCTGCAAATTGCAGGCAGTTACGTTTGACTGCACTGGGGTTTTAATTCTAGCAGCCACGCATACAAGTGGAGCATAACTGGTACCAGTACTGCGCACTTGAGTTTGACTGGTACGTGTCTTTTGCAAGATCTCACAGTTAAATGTATGCCTAACTCTACATTATTATGATATTTTTAAATATAGGGTGGCATTATATAAGTGAACAGCTTTACTCAGCAGTTTTCTGCAAACAATAGGCACTTTATTAAAAAAATTCCAGATCAGCTTACAGCTTGACAACCATCTTTTTAACAACAAACCTCTACTTTCAGGGAATGGGACTCGTGCAAACTATTGAAAGATCAAGCCTATGGCTGACATACTTTTTAAAGATCTTAAAAATTAGGTACCTCAAATATCCTTGCAGAGTGACAGCTCCTTGCTTGCATTAGGAAGGTGTTTGTTGAGTGGCAGAGCCTCTTAACCGAGGTAGTTTTTAGCAATTGCAGTATTTCTTTACCAGCATAGTTTACAACATAGCGAAAATAGTCTATTGATAGTATATGGTCTAACAGAGGGCAAAGAATTATTTTGCCAGTCTAATTGCCAAGTCACTGGCTTTTTCTTGCACAGGCTAAGTCATTAATTTTGCACTTCTTACAACATAGCTAAACTGGCAAGAGCTTTACGCACCATCTGTGTCTGTGCTTACTTAACAGATAAAGTAGAAGCATCAGAAAATTTTGAGAATCTGGGGGGGGGGGGGGAAGCAAAACAAAGCAATGCAGGTACGATTCAAAATATCTGATAGTACTCCCCATGCCTTTCCTCAGTGTGCCTTCCCTCAAAGTTTGAACAAAGTTTCCCTTTGTTCCAAGCATTTGCAAGCAAAATGTATGTATGTGGGCCTCATTTTCTCAGGAAAGCAAATGGCTCGGCTGAGGCAGGCTGTAAGATGGTTGTGTTTTGGGTAATCCAAATATAAAAGGTCTTTTAATCCTTCTGCGAGGACAGGGCTGTGCTAGCAGGGGGACCATGGCTTGGCTGGGCTTGGTGTCCCCTCCAAGCTTCAGAGCCCAGGGTGGCTGCCCCGTGCAGAGGGATGCGAGGTGGCTGTCGCCCAGGCATCGGCTCACTGGTGCAAGGTGCTCGTCTGTCACTCAGCTGCAATGACAGACGGAGAAAAGCCTGAAGATCGCTCTTCCTCCACCATGCTCCATCTCCCAAAGGAATCTTTTGGCAGGTCTGGGTGTTTCATCCATACATTCAAAAGCTTTACTATATCATCTTCCCATCACTGCCAAAAGTTCTGAATACTCTCGTGTCAAAAACCAGCCTTGCTTTAGATCTCAGATAATTAAAATCAAACAGAAATTGTTACAACTTTTTAAAAAAAGCTTAAAATCTGTGAGTTGAAGATTAGGGGGGACTTACTCTTTTTAAAAAATGGCTTTTCCAGTTGACAGGAGTTTAGAAAGCTTGTGTGTTTATACAGGTACCTACAAGCTCTCTATCTCTTCACCAAGCTTTGATGTAAATGCATGAAGATGATGTTCATTTCTTCGCACACGAAGACTGCTTTCTTTGCTGTATGGTCACAACATGAGCAGGGGCAGATTCTTCTGGCTTCTCAAAACAAAGCCAGCCTTCCACATTAGCTCAGCATCCTGCCTGCACTTTATGCTCTTTCTGTTTTCCAGCAAAGGTTCATTCCTGGAAACATCTTGTTCTTGGAATAATCCTGGCAGTCAAACAGACAAAAATGGTCATTTTTTGGCTGCTTTTCTCCAATATTTTTAGGCTTAGCAGGTTGCTAGTGCTACTGTGTACCAGGCCTTCCCCCGAGAGTCTTGGCAGTGGGTGTGTTGTTAGTAACTGCAGAGGTTTGAATCCATCATTTTCTTCTGAAATTTTCAGAAGGGCAAAATTATTGCTGTACTCCCAGTTTTTCCTCTTGAAGTCTATGGAAAATTAGAAGTAAGTTCACAAATGTAGCTCTTCCATAGCGAACAACATAAAAACTTTTAGAGCAGACTTTGAAACCATGTTGTTGTTGCTGTATTTAATCCTTCAGACCATTTTTGCTAACTAATAAGTAAATTTGAGAAAGTTTACTTCAAAACTTAGGTACTAGGTTACTACAGTGCCAGGCTTATATGCTGTAGCTAAAATATACTTTTGATCATACTCTGTGGTGAGTGTATAAGTGGTCATGTTTCTTTTCCAAGTTTCTTCTTAAGAAATTCTAACATTAAGTCTCAGCATAGGTGCTACTCCTAAGCCTTATGGACATAATCTTCCATTTTGCTTTTAAATCAATAACAATAATGGTGGGGTTTACTTTTAATTTTCTATATTCTGCCATTTTAGAACAATGACAGCAGACAAATGTACCAGTACCTGAATGAAGCCCAGCTCCATCTCGGGCCGTCTTTGTTCATAAAGAATTGTATATACTGACCATATACATGCTGTGACCTTCCTCATGCATTTCTCATTTATAAGGTTTCTAGAGACGCACTCTAAAGATACATTTCTTATTTAGAAAGAAATAAAAGTTTTATTCAAAGAGCAAATAACCACTCTGAATATTTGCTGATTCCCAAAATGTGCTTTTTCACATGGGATCACAGGACCAGTCTGCTCCTCTACAGCAGCAGCAAAGCATCATTTTCCTATTACATTGCTGCATCTTCTCTCTGCAAAGGGGTAGTTTGTACAAAGATTGCCATCAGAGAACTGCACAAGGAGTGACAGGACAGTGACAGAGATGGGGTGTGGAGTGGGCGAAACACCCTTCTTCCGATGTAAGGAATGCGAAGTAATGCCCAGGAACAATTCTGGTAGTTGGGGATGTTGTGGTCCCCTCCACTTCCAGGTCCTGTCTCTCCCACTCAGCCCCAGATGCGGCCACCCCTCTGGCTGGGCAGCAGCATCTGACAGCCAGGGGTTTCTGAGCGTGCTAGAGAAGCTACAAGAGAAACATTTCCAGAAGAAATTCACAGATACAGGACATCTTCATCTGCCTTGGGTGACACCCATGTCTCCTACATTTAGTATGGGATTTTATGCATTTTTTCCCCTCCAAACGGGGGTTAAAAATGCCCAGTACAAGACAAAATAAATCAGCTCTCTAATTACTTCTGGAAAGCCAAACTCTCCCTCTGACACTTGAAAGCTTTAGCTCCGGCCGTGTCCTGGCATATCTCCTCTGTGCTTGTTTGCCTACATCCTCCCTGGGTTATTCTCACCATGACTAAAGATTGTCCTCCAGAGGAGCTGACGCAACATGCCGGTGCAGCATCCCTTGTGTGATCTGCAGCTCAACAGCCTCCTGTCTCCCCCACATTTGCGCTCTTGGTCTGTGTCAGGGATGACTCGGTTCTGCTTATCTTGGGGAATCAACACAAATCTGTTTGCCGTCTAGTAGCTTTGAGTTTCCCGAGATTCCTCCCAACTGTGGGAGTTGTCCCAAAACATCTCTGCTGTTGTGACTGCCTTAGCCAGCATCTCTTTGAAATGCAGGCTCCAGGTGATTGACTTCCAAGTAAGAGGAGCTGAATGGGTTTAGACAGATTAACATTCTAGCAGTAAGTGGCAGTCATTCCAAGGAGCTAAATCAAATTCTCAAGTGCTCATTAGCAACAGGGGAAGGAGAAAAAAAAAAAAAAGAAGAAGAAAAAGCCCCTAGTTTGAGCACATAAAAAGAATCAGCACATAATGGAGCGATTTGGTGGAAGCCGTTTTCTTCATTAGAGTTTTTCATCCATGGCCATCTCCCTAAAAGGGAGTGCCACTGCCTAGCATTTGTTCAGAACACAAAGTACGAAGGTGCAGTGGACCTAGGTTCCCTTCAAGTCCAGAATCAGGCGGGTGAAGTTTGTCTGGCAAGACATGCATTAACAATACCGTACTTCAGCAGCACGGTAAAAACTACTGCAGCTGCCATTTGCTGTCCCGTCTTGGAAGGACTGCTCTACACCCCTGAAAAACAAAACACAAGTCTGCTGTGATGATTTCACTCAGGTCATCCAGGGCACTGCGTGCGCTCGTAATAATTTGTCTGTTTGGAGTATCCTAATAGGACGTAATTGCATAAATCGCTGTGTGGGGGAGGTACAAGAGGCCGTTCACCACTTAGCAATCCGGACAAGAAATACTGCTCTGTCTCCGGGCGTGCAGGGACAGCGGCTTTACCACAGGTTTGGAAAGGTGCAGCCTGCGTTTCTCACCAACGCTACCGTTTCCAAACAGCACGGTGAGGAGAGGGGCACGCGGTGGCCATGCAGCAGCCGTCCCCAGCACGGTCACCCTGTGTCCCCCTCCTCCGGCAGCACAGGTCCCTGCCCCGAAGCGTTCCCCTCCCTGGGCACCCACCACTCCTCCCCCTCCCCACGCTGTCCTCATTGCTCGCTCCAGGCATGGGAGCAAGGGTGAAACGTGGGCCTGAATCTTACTAGTGAGTGGAGTAGTTTACATAAATTAAAAATATTTACAGTGTTTTCTTAAGCTTGTTTTCCTAGAGTTCTACAAATCATGCAAACAGATTTTTTTGCAGTTTAGGCAACTGCAATGCAAAAGTTCACCTGTTCTCACTAAAAACATAATAAAAGGAAAGATTTGAAATCATTAACAGCTAGTCCCATGAAAGGAAAATCAGCTCTACCTGGGTAAGATTTTCTATGCAGAGTGAAGTCCCCATTTACCTCTTACATTTCAGAAACACCAGAGGCCAATCCTGCCCCAGGTCCCCCTTGCTGCTTGATTTACTCAGAGAAATATTTTCACTGCTATTTCGTGCAGCGCTAATGAGTTTAAAACCCCATCAGTTGACAGCAGCTGAGCGGTGGTGAGAGCACAACCCTGAGCTGTACCCGGCTGCAGACTCGCCTGGAGGAGAGGAGGGAAACCCAAAAGCACCTGGCAGACTTGAATGCTTGAAGGAAAGCTGTCTAAGGGTTTGGTGTAAATCTGGCTTTCTGCACATGGGTGCTGCTGCCGCCGGCCCTCTCGGGCTCTGCTTGGCTACTGGTTCGTGCTGCTTCATCTCCTGCGCTCTCCGCCTGCTCTGCACGATGGTGCTTTGTGCAGGTGAAGCTCACCCTCGGCACAGATGGAGCATCCCTCATGGAAAGTGCCTGGGTGCTCTGATAACAGAGTCAGCCTGAAGCCTGGAGACAGTTAAATGCGTTCCCTCGACCAGCACCCACATTTTTAAATGCCTTTTAGAAAGCTGCTCTCGCTGAAAAGAAACGCGTCAAAGAGAGCAAGATGTCAGGAAATGCTTTTGCTGACTTGGTGCAAAGAAAATACTTTTCTTACCCAAATTGACAGAAGCAGCTGAATAAGGCACTTCACCTTCCTTCCTTTTCTCTCCTCCCTCTCTAGGCCTTCTGCCTCTGCAAAGGACATTCCTTCAGCCATTTGACATCCCAGCTAGCATATTTATTCTAGTGATTTATTCTCTTGCATGGTCAGCCCCTGGGACTATTCAAAATGGTGGACACCCCTTGGTTTGGCTTCTACCTTCAGCTGCTAGTGTGCAACCTGGACCTACTGTTCTGCGGACCAGCACTGCGGGCACCGATGGGCATGGCTCCCCTGCAGCATCTGGCACGGCAAAGCCTTCTGCTTGGATCCATCACACACATACAGTGATTACATGTTTTTGCGGTGCCACAGAAACGGATGCTGAAACAATAGCAAGCAAATTTTCCTTCTGGGATTCTGAATCTCTCCACTATAGTCTTGATAATTTACAAGCAGTAAATTTGTGGGTCTAAGACCATTATGCTTGAAAGAGCTACATACTGCAAAAATGCTTGCAGGAATTTGAGTGATTTCTGCTAGGAAGTGTCATGCATTGCTCCCATGATCACTATTACAAAGTATGATCCTAATTAAAACAAAACCCAGAACCCAACATAAAAAGTACCTTTGTGTTCAGAATCTTGGCTCTTTGCTAGCGTGAATTATTATTTCCTTCCCCTCTCCTTTGTATTTCTTTGTTCCTCTAAGCCAACACAGGTAAGGAACAGGGAGTTGGATCCTTTTCCTAAAACACTGTGCATCAGCAGCTTAATAAAACCTACTCACATGGAGCTGTACAGCCCTCACTGCAAGCACTGTGGGCACAACGTGGTCTCCGGGATCATCAGTAGGAGTGAGGATTAATGGACAAGTACCTGTCAGAAACGGTGTGGGAGTAACTGATCATCCCTTTAGGCAGGGGGTCGCACTGGATGACTTCGCAAAGGCTCTTCCAGCACCGTGACTCAGTGATAACGTGAGAGGAAAAGGACCCCAGCTTGATTTTCAAGTTGCAGGGCTGCAACTATCAGCTAGGAAAAAAAAGCATCCTTCTGTCTGCAAGCAGAGCTCGTTGATAGGTGTGCAAAATTCTCCTGCCATGTAAAATTTTCAGGATTATCTGACAATTTTCTTACAAGTATTTACCACACGTGTACTATGAGGATGCCTGCTAACGGCAGGATCCCTGTGAAAAATTTTGCTTTTTGTGATACCTGTAATGTATGAGCCTGGAACTGGGGCCCAGATGGCGGTAGGTGTCCTGCTGCCTTGTTAGTTTAGGGAAAAAATGCTGTTTCTTAAAATTCAAGCCCGTGATGCATTGTAAAACTACTATTTTCTTATCGGCTTAAATGGAAACAGATTTGTGTTAGAGAAGAATGAATGAAAACAACATATCTCAGAGATTTAGCTTTTTGTAATAAGATTGTCAGCATTGCTCTTCTATCTTCCACAAGAAAACTAAGAGCAAGTGCACTCTAATGAAATTTTCATTTTTTAAAATTAAGATCCTAATTTCTAAAGGGGAAAAATATTTAACCTGGTGAAATTTTGCTTGATGATGCTGCGAACAGAAGCTGGTGCCACCACAATAGCTTGTGTGCATGACCAGGTTTGTTCCCAGGTGGTGGCTGTTTCTCAATAGGTAGGCAATGCCTTCCTTGCTGCCCCCAGCAGCACCTGGCTGGTAGCTCAGGGGCTGTTTGTGCTGAGTTAGGTGACTTGACCTGAACTACGTTTAGTAGCGCTTTCATCATTTCTCTCTGTTGGCTTAACTTCAGCTACCTGCAAGTTAAACCAGTGAATTTTGAGATAAGCTGGTGCTGGATAGGTATGGCTGGGAAAAAGAGAAAAAAGAAAGAAGTGAAACGTAGTAAAGATTATGGAAGTAGCAGAAAAAAGAATTAGAAGAAATTGGAGTACTACTCAATTAAAAAAAAACAAAAACCAACAAACCAAAACCAAACCCAAAAATCACCTTGGCCATCACAGTAGAAAACGCTGCTAAGGACACAGTCATGGCAGCATTAACTGGAGGGGAGGTGCTTCTGACTGAGTGCACTGCATTCCTCTCCATCTCTCCTGCTTAAAACAATTCTGTCTATAATGCCAGTAGATATTTTGGCTTTGTCAAGGTTATTATTAACAAACCACTAATTAGTAAGCTAGTAGTATTTAAAGAAAAAAAAAGCAATTAAGGCCTATAAAATTCATATAAACTATCTGCTTTTGTAGGAGCAGTCTGGCAGGGGTGGTGGAGTCCATTACACGGTGCTGAAGGTAAGTCCCGGCTGGCTTCCAGATAGTGTAAGTCATCAGGTCTGCGGCAACTTGTACTTCTCAGCAGAGGTGGGAGGGAGTCTGGAGAACTGCTTATTGAGAGATAATAGAAGCTAGTTTTGCATTTGTATTTGATTTCCTAGGTGAAGGAATGTTCAACTAATGATTACTTTGATTAGTAATAGCTCTGCAATAATTAAGCTGAAGCAATTCCTTCTGATCAATGTTTTTTTTCTGATTAATTTAATTAACAAAGAGAAATGCAAATCTAGTGAATGAACAGATGAGTTAGCACTGGTTTCTATTTGAACTTCTATATTACATGTAAACCCCTTGGCCTCATCGTCTTCTCCACATTTGCTTCCTGCCACCTCCCTTCACTCCACTCTGCTCCAGGTTAACTATCCCCTTTGCCTTCTCAGCTGGGCAGGACTCTTCTTCACCATCCATTTGCACTAAAAGTTCCTTGTTTCTTTCTTTTTTACCTTTCTGTTTAAAGCTTTATCTTCAGCAGACATCTACCCTCAAGTACAGGCATGCTGCTAGTATCACCTCCCCATGGCTTCCAACCACCACTGCCCACGACATCGTGTAGTATGGCCAGGACCCAGAGTATAATGTACGAAACAACACTTCTGTCCAAGTGCCACTGCATTTCTTGGTAAGAGGCTGGTTTAGGACATACAGATTTATTTGGCCTTCTCTTACAAAGACCAGAGTAAGCCATTAGTTTTTCTTCTAGTGAATCCCATTAATGAGGCTTTGGGAAACCTGGTCTAGTGGAGGGTGTCCCTGCCCATGGAAGGGGGTTGGAACTAGATGATCTTTGAGGTCCCTTCCAACCCAAACCATTCTGTGATTCTATGATTCTATGATTAATCATCCTGCCATATATTTCATTAAGGTTCCTGATGGGAAAACTTACAGAGGAGCTCATGGTTATTATGATCACTAATACAGCTTATCTTACTGCAGTGCTGGAGGGGCTTGGTCATGGATCAGGACCTTGTTATGCTACATGTTGCCAAATATGGATCACATCCCATGTTTTTCCCACAGAATTTATCATCTGAAGGGACGATGTCTTTTACTTTGACAACAAATCTTCCTCAGGATAGAGTACACCTGGACTGGAAATATTATACAACAGGAATTACCATTTTTGTTATTATTTGTACTTATACAAAAGTCAAATCAACTGTGCCCATGACCCGTTTTGTGACTGTGTCACAAATTTTTCCAGTTACCATGTATGTGTAATCAAAAGTCCTAGTTTTATTTTGATCTTGTTCTTATTCTGTATGACTGATTCTGTATGACATGCAATCCTAAACATTGCTTCTAGGCTAGTTTCTTAAAGAACAGTGAATTGCTTAGAATATAACAAATAAGTGTAAAATAATGCATGAATATTAATAGACTGTGTCTTTTATTCTTGTATATACACTTTGCAGTTTTCACCTTGGCAGGGTGAAATTCACTTTTGCAATATATATTTTTAATAAATTTTTCAGGTAGGGAGAATTTAATTCCTCTTTAGAACTATCTAGTTCGAACCCTCAGATTAACCTGAAAAGATGCTGTGAAATAATGAAAAAAGAGGAGAAATCAGAAACTCACAGATGTTCATCATTAGCTAACTCCAGGACACTACAAGTGAATTGAACTGAAAAATACGGTTTTTGTATAAAATGACAAATCTATGCTGAACTGTTTGTCTTGCTGTCATGAATCTACAGGTTCTGGTAAGGTAGGGTTTCCCTTTAAATATTGGAAAAAGACACAGCGTGCTGCTTTTATATAATTATCACCAGCATTGTCTCACATGCCCCATTGTAAAATAATTATCATAGAAAGGATCAAAACTGGACTTCAGTGCACCTCAGAGTATTCCTGCCAGAGCTGGTCACTCTTTCTAGGTTTCAAGCTGGTTTGACAGGCAAGCAGAGTGTTTTTAACTTTGCTATACCTGATTTGGAACAGGTATATATGGAATTGATCCCGTGCAAATCCAGCTCTTATAATGGCTTGTGGTACAATCTGCTCTTCAATGCGATGTGTGTTCCTTTTGTGGTTCTTGGCTTAAAAAAAAAAAAGACAGCAGAGAAAATATTATGAGCTGGAAAATTTCCCTGTTACATTAGCCTTTTGTCCCTATTTATCAGCAAGATATTTTGTAATGTTGATTACTCCTTCCATCCCCATTGCTGATGCTTGGCTCTCCTGGTAGTCTGCACCGTTTTTTCCCTTGTGCATCACCAATTATTGGTTTCTGTGTCCTGTTTGGAGGGTGAGCACACGCAGCCAGATGCTGGCTCTTGCCCAGCCTTGGCATTTGGGGTTTCCTCACCAGGGGGGGCAGGTGGCAGCTCTCCAAAGCCTGGGATGAGAAAACATGAGTAATGTTTGATCAACAGTGGTCAAGGGCCCAGTCTCACTTTTCTTTTAGCTGTACCATGGCCCCATGGAAATGTTTTAAGGAATTACTTTGAAAGTGAGTTAGATCTCCTGGAAGTTGGTTTGGGACATCTGCCACCCATTATTGAAGGTAGTTGTCAGAGGCTTTCGAGCTCAGGTACCAGAGTGGGTATTAGAAACAACAAGAGTTTCCAAATTTAAGTATTGACACAGAGCTTTGCTGAAAGCCAAGGTAAATGCAAAGATAACCATAATTTCCTGCTGAAATTCATCTTTGGGCATATGTTCTTCTAGGGTTA
This sequence comes from Aramus guarauna, assembly GCA_013400195.1. Taxonomy (NCBI): domain Eukaryota; kingdom Metazoa; phylum Chordata; class Aves; order Gruiformes; family Aramidae; genus Aramus; species Aramus guarauna. Next base: position 144,968 of record VXBL01001527.1, on the reverse strand, counting down.
GAAGGTCAAGAACATTACTCTTGGGTGAGTGGGTTGGCTGAAGACAACTCAGGGCTCAGAAGCTGTGAGCTAATGCACAGAGCAGGGAAGTTGTTGGACAGTGTACAGCAGAACAGGGGGACAGTCGTACTGAAAGCCCTCAGAGGGGCCTTCTGGTTTAGTGTCATACGTTGCTGCAAATAAACTATTTCATGATTATTTGATTTCTTCTGTGTCCAAGAAATCACACACTTAAATATTTTTGCAAGTAGTCTGAATTGCAATAAATGTTCCTGGTGGTGTTGCAAATTGCTGATTTAAAAAACAAAAAAAAAACCCCAAACAAATAAACAAACAAACAAAAAACACCTTTTAATTTTATCTAACTATTTAGGTCCAAAAGAACACCAGCGTTTAACACAAGACTTATGTGGGACAGAGATCTCGCGTATCTGGATGACCTTCCTGTTTGACGGGTTTCTTTTTCTGCGTTATAGTCCCACAGCCTGTGTCCCATGTCCTGCTGGAGTACCTCTGTCCCTTGGAGAGTGGACGGGGTTCAGCTCTCACCATTATTTTCAAGTCATTTGAGTACGTTGTTTTCTGGGAACCACCCATGGCTATTATGGGATGTGTGTGAACATCCCCTCCTCCTACAGGCACAAAACCTTCTTAGTTGTTCTTCTGACCTCTGCACAAGCGCACACCCAGCCGAGCACGCAAGTGTCTACATGCGCTGCAGTGATATCTGATGTTGTGTTGGGAGCCTCTCAGACCTTGCTGCTTCTGTGTGCTGGGAGACAGAAATCATGAATTTAGGCAGCCCCTTTTGTTTTGTTTTCCCCTTTAACAAGGATTAATAAATAGCTGAATTCTACTTGGGTTAGGTTTTTGGTCTGTTCTTAGAGCTCGATTTGGTACATAACGATTATTTCCTGCTGAACTGCTTCTGCTGCACTTTGCCTGTTTCACTTCCCTTCCAAGAGAAGTGACTGCAGAGTAAATACCAGACCAGCACTCAGTGTCTCTCCTAGCCAGGGTTAAATCTGACCACAGAGCCTTGTGATTTTACCCAGCTTCTGATTTCAGCAGCAACGGCTTCCAGTTTTGAGCTAGAGAAATGTATGTTTGCCATGAAGAGAGCGCCCAACTTTTCGCCTGTGAATTCTCAACCATCCACAAGGCAGAAGACATCTCCAAGACCCCCTGTGCAAACTGTCCACTCTTCTGAGCTGAGAAATTGAGAAGAGCAGTGCCACATCCAGAGGTTTTTACCCTAGCCTTTTCAGCTCCTCGTTTTCTTAGGAGGACTGGAAAACCGCTTCACATATGTGAGAGTGGTCAGCATAATAACAACAGAAAACACACTAGTATTTCTGTGCTGGAGGAGGCGCTGCCCGTGGCTGTGTGAAACTGCAGAGCTCTCTTCCCTCCAGAGCTTTAGCAAAGGCAAGAGGGAAGAAGAGCAGCAGCTTGGTGCAGCACCCTGCTACTTGTGGCCTTAGGTTGGAGGTGCAGCGAGGGTTACCTAAGGGCGCGTTTACACGCAGCCGAGATGCATGGTGCATCAGACACCCCTGAACTAAAGCACCCCAATGTACCTCTCCAGCTCCACGAGCCCCCAGGGAGTAGTTCCTGGCCCAATGCAGCAGGAGCACGTGGCACTCCAACCGTGCCTGCTCCTCTGAGTAAAGGGAATACATCAAAGATAAAATAGAGCTGCTGCTATCAAAGGCAGGCGTTGCTGTGACGTCCCTGCGCGGGGGCTTGCAGGGGGGCAGAGCTCCTCTCGGCTCACAGGCCCTGGGCAGAGGGGAGCAGCGCGCGGAGCCGCTGTGGCTGCGGGGCTCCTGTGCACAGCAAACCTCAGAATCGAAAGACTGATTTGTACCTGGCTCCTACAGGCGTAACCGGCGAAGGAGAGCTGGGATTCGGAGTTTGAGGAGAGTCATTGCAGTGAGATGAAGGGCAAAAAGAGGACAACAAGCTGCAGCATCACCGGGCAGGCTGCGTAGTGTCTGCCAGTGCCAGGCGAGGGCACGCCTGTGGCATGCCATCTCCATCCCAAAACGTAACGTTGAGAATCTCTCGCTGCTGTCACAACAGACCTCCATCTTAACGAGGGACTCAAGGAAAAAGCACCAGTGGCTTTTACCTGCTTCTTTTAGTTTGGGAAGGCAGCGTGGAAAAACACATGAGGGTTTTTGTAGAAAAACAATTAGTGTGACTTGGGCTGGCACTGCTGGAGTCATGGCACGGCAGAGGCAAAGTGCCGAGACGAGGAAAAAGAATGAGGAGGGCTGAGATATGAAAGGTTTAAATGAAAGCCTGAATCGGAAAGTGTGTAGATAGAAGACAAGGGTGTTGAGAGGGATGGTCAAACCACCAAGTAGGAAAGCAAGACGTACAGTCTCAGAGGAGACAATGGGGAGGGACGGAAGCCACAGAGACAAAGGTTGCAGTCAGCATGCATGGAAGTATCAGAGAGAAAACAGTGCAGGTGAGAAAATATGAGAGGACAAGAAGATGGGGGAAATCATGTCAGCTGCTACAATTTCTTAATAATTCAAATTATAATCCTTATAATTTGGATTATCAAGAATAATTTGAGCTGTTCCATTCAGCTTTTGCATTCAATGTGATGAGGTGTTTTCACAACCACATGAGGAAAAAAGACAAGATATTTTCTCTACCCATAAAATATTTCTCAGCAAATTCTTCTCTACAAGTCTGTGATGCCTTTCATGAAGTTACGTGTCTGGATTTGATCTTTAAAAGGAAATTCGTTCTCTTACATTACACTCTTTTGGTCTTTGTGCAAAATGATATCGAACCAAGCTGGTTTTGTTAGTAAAAGGCGTTGTATCTAAGCCACAGGATCTCTGTGCACATCCCAAGTGACAGGAGTCAGTTTAATAATTCTGGACTGGTACCAGTCGCAAAAAACCTGCAAATATGTTCTGAGGAGAAGCTGGGTGTTTTCAGTATTGGGACCTTCGTTGGTAAGAGGCATTTAAACCCGTAGGCAGAGTCAGCCCTGATACTTTCAGCTATGCTGACAAAGGGCTGATTTTTCTGCCCCGATGCTACGCTGGCTCAGCCAGCTCCCAGGAGAGTGGATAGGACAGAAGACAGAATGGTCCTGGGAGCAGACTGAAGATCTGTGAGGGTTTCCTTGGGCTCTCTCTTTCCTTCCGCTACCCTCCTCACTACTTGCCCCTGTCCCTCTCATCCCCTCTTCCCGAGAAATGGGGTCCCAGGTCTGCGCCCCACAAGACCTCTCGGGGGGAGAAGGTGTTGTGTCACAGACTAGTCATACTGAGACCTTTTACGGAGGAAATGGCAATATTTCACAAACTACTGTCAGAAATGTTCACCCTCCAAGCTTCAACTTTAACTGGGAAAAAAATCAAACACTGTAAGATTTAAATACTGACTTAATTGCAGACTGTCTTTGCTTACTGAATTATATCCAGATATTTAACCTGGATTCATGTACTGGGAACCATTCTGTGCTAGAAAGATTAAACAAAAATTTAGAGTTTAAATAGAGGCTTTTTAACTTTTCGCTTTTATAGAAGTAACAAATATTCTGCTTCTCCAATTAGTTTTCTGATATTAAGAAACACTTCATTCCTGGGTAACACACTTTCTCACTTGTGTTTTTCATAGTTTCCCAATTAGGAAAAAAAAAAAAAAAAGGGTTTTCATAATCTCCTGAATGAAATACTGTCGCCAAAATTTCAACATGCAGTTTCTTGCTGCAGTAAAGTCAGCTCTTGGCAGCAGTGATAAACTGTACAATAAGTATGACACAATTGACACCACAATAAGCCCTATTCAGAAGGAAGCATTACAAACTGTGAGACACGCCCCCCCAAAAAAAAAAACAAAACAAAAAAACAAAACAGCCCCCAACATTAAATGTTCGTAGCCAGACATTTTTTATTGCAATTTTAAAATCAGTTTTGGAGGATGCCTTTCTTAATCAAATACTGTTGCCTTTAAAGATTAGTGTTCGCAGCCTAATCATGCTGCACTTAGCTTAATTTGCTTTGCTATGGACTCATTAAATTCTTTTATTTTGGTCAGAAACCCTACCATGGCTTGGCAGAGGAACAGGAAATCTCTGCTCCACACTACAGGGTTGTGACTGCTCTTTCATTTTAACCTGTAAACTGGAGGGTGCTGCAGCAAATTATGGCTGGGTCATTCTTTCCTTCCTATGTAAAGAGCTCACGACCCCTTAAAACACTTTGTCAGCTGAACAATTGGGACTTACAGAGGAAGAAAAATTATTCTGATGTCAAATAAAGCCTCAGACTGCCATTAGATCAGTTAGATCTAATGTTTAATATTGTATGACCTGAACCCCCAATGGCAACAATCCCCATGACTGTTCATAAATTTTTGAGGATGCTTTCATCTCATCTCAGCTTGCGATAGATCCAGCATTTGGTGGTCAAGAGGAGACTTTCCTGAATTGCTACTGTCATCTGAATGGCTGCTGTACACTGAGAAATGAAAGTGCACTTCAGGAACAACCCGGCAACATTTACCTGTTATTTAAACTGGAATTGATGAATCAGAGTACAGGATGAAATACTCTATTTAGTGCCACAAGCAATAAATAGCGGAGGTTTTACACTACTGTTTTGCTGGCAGCTGTGCAGTGTAGAAATCGCTGTCCTCACCAAAGTTTGGACATCCATTAAAAAGCTGTGAGCAGATGTGTCATGGTCATCCCTATCCCTGCGGGGGCATGCAAACAGATGTGGTACCTTGCAGTCTCACCTGGGCCCATAGAAAGTGTCTTGTGACACACCGGCAGTGAGCAGTAATGGATATTTTAATTGCTGGATGAGCTGTTGCCTGACGTTAGCTCTAACTAGACTCCCCACGTGCTGTAATGCTCTTCACCCACAGCTGAACTGCCCTAAAAAACCCCATCAAACTCCTTCCTGTCTTCAGTATCTTCAAAGCAAACCTGTGTGAATCCTCCACCAGAAAAGAAGACATAACTGGCTTTCAGAGAGGATGTCGAATCCAGGCTGACCAGCGTTGCCAAGGATGTCTCGTGGTAGGGTAACTGCTACGACTGTTACAAGAAGAGGAATTTTTTGTTCTTCAGAGACATATCAGTCAGAGGTGAGACCCACAAGTGCATATGAAGAGTCAGTAAAACAGGCAGAGCCACACTTTTAGCAGCCTACGTTACAAAAGTTGGCCTTACCGCACTGGGGCGACCACAGCTCTTGATAGTACAGTTGCCTCCTGGATACACAGGGCAGTATATTCATCTGTCTTTCCATTTTCTATACTATGCATTGTATTACAAATACTCTCATTTAGAAGAAGTAATCTGTACCTGTTGGCAAAGGAGCACTTCTGCCAGTAACGCCTATTTTGCTCCCCTAAATGAAGCATAAGCTCTCTCTACAAGAGATGGATTTCCTGGGGACTTCATTGGCAAACTTATCGGATGAAGACACTACGGCGTTGCTTTAGGACAAATGGGCCATGTTTTTATAAGGAAGAGGATGCCAGAACACCTAAGAGATCACTAAAACCCTCATTCTTTGCTTTTCTGGATTATTTTTCCTTAATGAATTTAGCTGCAGACAAAGTTTGCAGCAAATGTTGAATTCTCATTTTAATTCAAGTACGTGATGACAATTTTCTCCGTGATTATTTGCTCATTAACACTGGTAAGTTCTGAAAGTTTTGTTTTGTTTTGTTTTGTTTGTTTGTTTGTTTGTTTTTTTATACTTGATGCATTTGCTAAACTGGGAATCACATCCCTTTATCAAATTTGGAATTATGATAGTTTGGAGACAACACACTGCTAACTTGAACTTTGCAACAGGCTGTGTGGCTTTACGTGTTATCCCAATAGCAATTTGATTCATCAGTTTCTGCCTGAAGCAAAACTCTCTGAGGGAGTCAAGGTGGATTCGCTTAGGTAAAACCTGTGGGATTTTTCTCTACGGGAAAATTAATACAATTAGAGAAATATATGTTTAGAAGGACAAACTGCTTTCAAAAAACATAGGTAATATAACAGCAACAAAGCAGTGCTGTGTGTACTCAGCTCTGAATACTTCTTTTAAAAATTAAGAAGAATTAAGACTTCTTAATTAAGAATTCCTAAGAATTCATTAAGAATAAAAAGAATTATTTTAAAAATTAGGAAGAATTATGAAGAATTAATTTCTGTCACTAGCTTTACCCTCCAATAATATTTATTCTTTAAAGATTTAACTTGTGGGACTCCAAATCTACTGTTTGTTGGGGGCTTACTTTGTCCCACTCTCCTAGATGAAGAGCCTCTGTCTAGTCATCAA